>OW240920.1:138455944-138552615 GCA_933207985.1 Pelobates cultripes | reverse complement strand
GGGTATGCAGTGGGCTTTGTTGCTTTCAGTAAACGTACAAATTTCACAGCAGATGAAAGCAAGAGGTTTGGCTGAGAGAATCCAGGCTCTTGGTGAGCTGGTTAGAGCTCAGTCCAAGCTGCAAACTGTGGGAATCAAATCTTTATTGTAATTCTGTTAATAGCATTTTGTTCTAATTAACTATGTAACGTGACTGGTCGTCAATCCTACGTTCCTGAGACAGATGGCATACCTGTGGCGACATCCTTTCTTATGTCCCAGGTGAACACGTGCTTCGAACAGATCCTTAATAGACAGCAGCTCTTTCACATTGAAGAAATCTGGATGCTTTAGGGGTTCGGCAATAATTTTCTCATTGAAATCTGAAAGACGGGGAATGTCACCAACATACACCATATTCACCCAAATCCTATTTTAATTACCATTATCTTTAACGTGTCTTAAACTCCTTCACTCCCTCCAGTCTAGCCTATTCTCTTCATTTAACATCTCCTCTCTTCATTTACCTGTATCATTAGATCAGTCCTTTAACGTGGTCCCAAACGCTCTCCTTATTCCTATACATTCTCTGCGTCTCTTCTTTCCCTCCTTAGCCCTTCACTTACCTTGTTTAATTGTAATAAGGGACACTCTAAGCACCGTAACGTCTAATCATATTGGTTATGTTGCTAGGAGACTATGGATGTAGTCTTTATGGTCATTGAAAGGAAAATAAAGAGATTGAATGGACAGACTGTACACACAGCCTCCCGGAGTCATAACCAATACAATACGCTGTAGTGTTAAGGTGCTCAGAGAGTCTCAGTAACCAAATGAATAGTAATAAGTGATCTATCCTAAACTTACCATCAATGGCAAGCTGTTGGTTTGGCGCTGCCACGGTAACAGGGGAGGTTTCATAGAATCTGATGCTTGGCTTTGTGTGCAGTAACGTACGTGAACATGCTGCCTGGATCCCAATGCAGCCAAGCCTTGGTAATGCTGCAAGATAATAATTCATTAATTATAATTCACAGGAACTACAAAGGTGCTAATTATATATAGATATGACAAAACTATAGTTAAACGCATTATAACATATCGAGGTTTACAGCACACGTATAAAAACAATGCAGGCACTATAAACACTACAATCCTCTGTTAGTGACCATTTTAACGACTTAATTGTGGTCTGACAGGAGCCCAAAAATCTTGCCCTCCCCTCCATGTAATATAAAAAAAAATAAGAAACTAGAGGTGTGTTTATTCCTGCAATATTTTACAAATGTTCTAGTTTAGTAACCAGCATTTAGGCGTTTGCCAGTGTGAGCAGCTTCACTTCTCACGGTTTTCTGCGTTAATAAAAATATTTGTAAAAAAAAAACAAATATACTCAGCAAAAATAAAAAGCAAAAAAAACCTAAACATCTCTATCTTTCAGTTGTTTTGAGACTGGTGTAATATGTAACAATTAAAATGAGCCCACTGTCAGTACCTGCCTACTCCCCGTATATACCAGGAACAGTTAATGCACGGCAGGGCCGCCATCAGGGGGTGACAACCACGATGGTTGTCACAGGCCCGGCGGTCCTGGGAGGCCCAGACTGCTCTGGCAGTCCCGGGCCCCACATTCCCTCTATGCACACATAGATAGCGAATATCGCTATCTATGTGTGCAGCCGCGGGCCCCCCATCTCCCTGTTACCGCAGAGGGGGCCCAGCACACAGCTGCTTCTTCTCCCTGGACACAGGTAAGCAGGGAGGGGGGAATAACATTTAATTTAATATAAAATTAATTTGAAAATGCCCCTTTCCCCACCCCTCCGCAGATTGCACATTTACACACACACTGCATCCACTCCACTGACACACACTCTGCATTCACTACACTGACACACACACACTCTGCATTCACTACACTGACACACACACACTCTGCATTCACTACACTGACACACACACTGCATTAACTATACACACAGCATCCACTACACAAACATCCTGTATTCACAGTACACACACTACATCCACCACACATTGAAACACTCTGCATTCACTATAGAGAGACACTGCGTCTAATACACACCCTACATCTACTACAGACACTGCATCCACTAAACACATTGCATCTAGTACACATAAACACTACATCCACTACACACACTAAATCACTGTACACACACTACATCCACTACTCAAACACACTCTGCGTTCACTATACACACTGCATCCACTACACAAACACACACACTGCATTCACTGCACAAACAGTATCTAATACACACAAACACTACTTCCATTACACACATTCTAATTCACTTCCATTATACACACCACATTCAGTCCCGCATAATTGTCAGCGGACTAGGTTGGGTGTGGGCGGGCCCGGGGGGGACCCCAAAACCTTGTGCTTTGTCAAGGGCCCCAAAATTTCTAAAGGCAGCCCTGATGCACGGCACTGCAGCAGAATACAATGCCCATTGTGCTCAGCCTGCCCACTGAAAAGCTGAGAATCACAGGAAATACAGCCCACAACAGCTGCAGTGTAAAAAATTAATTATTAATGTGTACAGCGTATACACTGGAATAAGGGTTAATTTTCATTGGTATACAGTGTGTACATCCCATTAAGGGTTAATCTTCAATGGTACAGTGTATACTTTTCATTAAAGGTTAACTTTCATTGGTATACAGTGTATACATTCCATTAGTTTTTTTTTTTATATATTGGTATACAGTGTGTACATCCCATTAAGGGTTAATCTACGATGGTACAGTGTATACATTCCATTAAAGGTTACATTTATATTGGAATACAGTGTGTACATTCCATTAAGGGTTAATGTATATTGGTATACAGTGTGTACATCCCATCAAGGGCTAGTTTATATTGGTATACAATGTATACATGTCATTAAGGGTCAGTTTATATTGGTATACAGTGTGTACATTCCATTAACGGTTAAGTTTTATCGATATACAATGTATACATTCCATTAAGGGTTAAGTTATATTGGTATACAGTGTGTACATTCCATTAAGGGTTAATCTTGCATTCAATGTATACATGTCATTAAGTGTCAGTTTATATTGGTATACAGTGTGTACATTCCATTAAGGGTTAATCTTGCATTCAATGTATACATGTCATTAAGTGTCAGTTTATATTGGTATACAGTGTGTACATTCCATTAAGGGTTAATCTTGCATTCAATGTATACATGTCATTAAGTGTCAGTTTATATTGGTATACAGTGTGTACATTCCATTAAGGGTTAGCATTCAATGTATACATGGTGTAGTTTATATTGGTATACAGTGTGTACATGTCATTAGGGGGCAGTTTATATTGGTATACAGTGTGTACATGTCATTAAGGGTTAGTTTATATTGGTATACAGTGTGTACATGTCATTAGGGGGCAGTTTATATTGGTATACAGTGTGTACATGTCATTAAGGGTTAGTTTATATTGGTATACAGTGTGTACATGTCATTAGGGGGCAGTTTATATTGGTATACAGTGTGTACATGTCATTAAGGGTTAGTTTATATTGGTATACAGTGTGTACATGTCATTAGGGGGCAGTTTATATTGGTATACAGTGTGTACATGTCATTAAGGGTTAGTTTATATTGGTATACAGTGTGTACATGTCATTAGGGGGCAGTTTATATTGGTATACAGTGTGTACATGTCATTAAGGGTTAGTTTATATTGGTATACAGTGTGTACATTCCATTAAGATTCCGTTTATATTGGTATAGAGACATACCATTAATACAGTGATTCTGCTAATTATTAATATTAACCCTGTGAGTGCTGGAGCAATGTGCAGTGGGTTCAACATGCCCCTCCCCTCGGCACACTGTGAGACAGACACCTACCTGTCTTTAGCAGGGCACTTACTGCAGGGGAAGCCATGCTTGCTTCTGGCTGAGGAAGGTCAGGCTGTGCAGCACTTCCGGTAACCCTTCACTTCCTGTTCCAGATAGCCAACTACTGCAGCGCCACCTCCTGGTCAACAAGGTGTATTGCTGCAACCAGTCTTCACAGGAGAATTCATTGCACTTTCAAGTGATATTATTATTATTATTATTATTATTTATTATTATTATGTTATTATTTATATAGCGCCAACAAATTCCGCAGCGCTTTATAAATGGCTGTCACATACACACCATCAGTGAATAGCATATCATTAGAACACCATAATGATAGGAAGGATTGATCAATACATTTTGCAATTCAGTTTCCAGTTCACTGCAATTGAAATGTAAAATACGGGTTAAAAAAACCCAACTCATATGACTTAACTTGGCAATTTGGTTTCCAATTCACTAGGAATTGGTATGAGGTGGATAAAATACACAGGGTTATTCATTAAAGTGTGAAGCCAAGTTGGAGGAATTCAGCTAAATTTTCAGTTCCGCTTCTTTGGCCAAAAACTTGAAATTAATTTAGCAAATTTTAGTAAACAACCCAGTTAATGAATAAGCATTTACGTCTTCACATCCATTGAAATGAATGAATTTCTAGCGCTGAGATTAATAGGCTTATTCACAAACATTACACTTCAAAGTGATTTTCAAATTTCAGGCCAGACTAGCCGAACTGAAGGCATCTTAGAGAATGTTTGCAGGACGGCTACAGTAACTTTAAATGGGAAATTCATTTTGAATTAACCTTGAGGGAATAAGCCTGATAGTTTCTGAAAAGAATCCAGTCTTTGTTTTAAATTATTTATTTTTAAATGCATATTTTTTTAAAAACGCTTTATCTATATAAGGCCTTAAAGTAACAATCGATAAATACAATTTAAAAAAATTTATTTTTAATAAATTTATCAAGATATACATAGAATGTACAGATATTTTCTAAACCTACAACACAAACCAAAATGACATTCTTCAACCACTGCAAAACACAAACCTTGTATACAGAATGACAACCTATAGATCACATGCCTATTTGAGGAAATATCTAATGATTGACAATGAGGTATATCTGGATATTTTCACAATAATGCGTCCTAGACTTTTCTGCAAGTTACAGTATAATATCTGGTATTTTGTCCATAGTGTAAATATACCATACTCTTTGGTATATTTTATTAAATGGAGGGGGTAAGTCACTTCCATGATTCAGCAGTACTTATCCTTGTTGCTGCATATATTCCATGAACCAACTGAATGAGGTTTTAGTAATTCTGCTCTGTAAAGGAACATTATCAGTAGGCCCTGGGCTAGAAAGTAAAGTGAGCCATAAACGAAATGTATTAATTCAAATATGGTATACCAGCATTTGTGAATTATAGGACATGTCCACTGTTTGTGAATAGAAGTTCGGTTCTGGTTAAACCAAACATTTGAAAGCCTCCCAACTGTCCCGCTTTTGGCAGGACAGTCCCTATTCTAGGGTCCTGTCCTGCCTTCATGATTTAGTTCTCTGGTGTCCCACCTGGGAGCTGTCCCCAAGCAGTACAGAGGGCATCATTAGTCACACTTGCATTATGCAGTGAGCACTAGGACAATAATGAGTAGAGATGTCGCGAACTGTCCACCGGCGAACAATAGCGTGTTCGCGTTGGGCGAACATATCCGATTTCCGGTCCGCCCCCTATACGTCATCATTGAGTAAACTTTGACACGGAACCTCACAGTCAGCAGACACTTCCTGGGAGGGAGGGTCTGCTGCTGATTGGGTGAAATGTGTCTGCTGGCTGTGAGGTTCCGGGTCAAAGTTTACTCAATGATGACGTATAGGGGGCGGACCGGAAATCGGATATATTTGCCCAATGCGAACACGCTATTGTTCGCCGGCGGACAGTTCGGCGGACAGTTCGCGACATCTCTAATAATGAGAGCACTTCAGCAGCACTCTCTGCATGGTCCTATATTTTGGGGGCTTCTTGGGAAACTGTCTGCCTTGGTGTTCTTGGTGCCAGGCTGGCAGACCTGCCCACTTTCCAGGTATCCACATCCATTATGGGCATCACCTGCAATGCAAGTTGTGTCACTGGTAACGCCCACACAAAGGCACAATGAGGTCCAATTCCGTACCACCCAATTTTGAGAGGTTTGTCATTGTGTAAAAACACCAGGGTCTGTGGCAGTGATAAGTTGCTTTCTACTTGGGTCTAAATGCCAACTTGAGATCATTTTGTATAAATGTCTCCCAAACAAGGGTACATGCTCTTAAACTAAAACATTTCTAAAAATTAAATCCAACCCCCCTCTCCCTTCCTTAGAGGCCTGTCACCCCAGGTGTTTCTTCCAAATTGACTGAAAGCCACTTTGTGACTTGTTTAACGCACTAGATTACAACATAAAATGTTTTTATTACCTAAACAATCAAATGTAACAAACTGAAAACTGACTTTAAAAAATGATCCACATTCTATCTCAGCCTAAACTTTTTATTTCATTTTAAAATGAACTATATTGTGAATAAATGCTATAGTCATTTTCTTCACTAAACTATTGTGTAGAATTGACGAAGGAATTGCGAACTAAAGAACAAAACTGTATAAAAGTCAGAGACGCTGGCTGAAATTTGCAAAATCCTCAGAAATCCTACACAATTCATAGGTTAGTGAATAAATGCTGGGTTCAATTATATTTTTTCAGACCTGTCCCAGCCAGAATAATGTTACAAAGTATCACGAGTATTGTATTTCTTACCTAAGACAATTAACTATGTAAGAACTAAGAATTGTGAGAGTTTTGGTTTTACCCCATTGTACAGCGCTACGGAATTTGCTGGGATAATAACACTTCTAAAGCTACCTGCTGGGATTACCCATGCAGAGAGGTACTAAAGACTAATGTAGCATACTGTTTTGTTGCCATCTAGTGGTTTCCTAGCAACTGTTTCTAAGCATTGAGTTGCTAGTAACAGTTCCTTTGTATTTTTGGTAAGCGCATTGCCTGTCTCCTTTAAGGGACATTAAGGATTCAGCTAAAGTCACATCATGTCTGAAGATCCCACTCCACACCCATCCTCCCAGGACAATAATGAAAGAATCTTTCCAAAAACAAGCGATTTCTACCGAGTGAGCAAGGACTTACCGGCTAAGTTTAATCATCCGGAGACGTGGCTGCGTGGGTACGGGTAAGTTATCAGAGGACTGCTTGTAAAAAAAATCGAACCGAAATAGCACACGTCATGTAAAAATAAGTTTATATTACTCTATATGGGATTTCTACATTAATATTACTATTTACATTTAAGATATATATATATTTTTTTATTATTTATACCCTCTTATATTTGCTGTGTATTAATCTTAGCATTAGAATATACCAAGCACACCACTGGCTTCACTTTCCTGGTGACAGTCTATTTCTTGTCTTTTTTTAAGTAGCTTAGAAAGCAATGACGAGATTAAGAGGAAGGGCTAGTTGTCTGACTTTTTTGTACATTTGAAACAGTTCCATTTTAAAAAAAATAAACCGCTTTAAAGGGACACTCCTCAAAAGGGACAAAAAATAATTACAAATATCACTGTTTAGTAGAATCCAAATCAAAACACGCTTGCATTTCATTATGGGTATATCTAGAAACAGCTTGCAAAACACTGCAGATTTATTATCTGTAGCCTTTAGACTTTCTGTGGCTGTCCAATCACAGACTCCCCAATGCAGCTCAATGAGAAGTCTTTGCAAGGCAGGTGCTCTGGGCAATTGCTGCCTCTTGAGTTTATCTCCACTGAGCTAACCAAACCAGGAAGTAACATTATTAGTTGTGTGATTGACAGCTGGGAGGTGGGGGGGACTAACCAGATTAATTTATGAATCTCTATTGAAATCTGCCCCGTTTGTAAAATGAAATAAAAAGGACACACTCTTCACACATAAAACACTTCAGCAAATTTTAGGGGTCTGTATTGTCACTTCAATATATGCAGACATATGAAGTATTCTATCAAGCTCTATTGATTATTGCAAATTAGTCTTCAGTGCCATAAAGGCTGTTATTTAATCGACTGATGAGGATCTTTATTTTATTTTACCTGCTCTATGCACAACGTGATGTCTGTTTATTTCCACGTCAGTATGCAATAGAAGATATGTGGACACTGAACACACAAATGCCACAAAAATCCACACACCACTCTCTTAATCCCCAAAACAGTGAATGTATACAATACTTGTAAATACAGGGATATGTACTGGCAATATTCCGTGTACTTGGACCCTATAAACACATAAAACAGTACATAGTGTAAACTGTATATGAGAATGACAATAATAGAAATATGTATGGCACGGCTCTAAAATTCGGGTACTGTGAAGACTCTGTATCTAGCCTGTATAGGCACCCTTGGGCATTCAACATAGAGCCTGGCACGGCTCTAAAATTCGTGAGTGGATCCATTATATTTCTATTATTGTCATTCTCATATACAGTTTACACTATGTACTGTTTTATGTGTTTATAGGGTCCAAGTACACGGAATATTGCCAGTACATATCCCTGTATTTACAAGTATTGTATACATTCACTGTTTTGGGGATTAAGAGAGTGGTGTGTGGATTTTTGTGGCATTTGTGTGTTCAGTGTCCACATATCTTCTATTGCATACTTTGTATTTAAGGTGTTGGGGAACACTTTTTCCACCACCACCTTTGTGCTTTTTTATTGTGTAAGCGCCATTCACTTATTTATATATTTTTTTATTTCCACGTCAGGCAACCCTTGTGGGCTGTACACATTTCGGGGCAGGGTGTTTTAGCTCTAATGAAGTGTCAGTTTGGCTGAGTTTGATTGCTAGTGCTCAGCACATTCCGTTCTTCCAGTGTTAAACTGTTTTGTAAAAAATATTAATGATATACAAGGTTCTTTTGAGCTAGGGAACTTTAGGGTAACGCCCCACCATCACTGATCTGTGTTGGCGAGTTCCAGGCTTGCTAGATAGTAAACTAACAGGCAGTGCCCTCTGTTCCTTTTTGTATCAGTTTGGTTTGTAGTTTGTGTGTATGCTGTATAATTACCAATGTTCTATTTTCACAAATTGTAAAGCACTCTGGATCAGGACCTTCTCTAACCTTTGTATTGGTCTGTGTATATTGCACTGTCTTTTTCCCAATTGTACACTGCTGTGGGATATACAGGTGCTTTACAAATGCCAGCAATAATGAAAATAACTGAGTGAATCCCAAGTGAGCTGAAATCCAAAGAAATACTGCCAATTAATGCTGTTAATTTATCAGCCTGCTATCCATGGTTCAGTGCGGATTTATATTTCCTTGGGCACCTGTAATGATAATCTGTAAAGAATAAAACAGCATGACTGATTTTCTAAAACATGTAAAATTAGAGACCAGGTGATATAACCACAAAGGTTACCTTAACTAATGGTTCTTGGATTATTAAATAATTCTGTCTTTTTTCCAGGTCTAAAGAAGGAAATCCACTCTACAGAACCAGTAATCAGACATACGGACGCCGACCTCCCACCGTTCATGAAATGCCGGTAAGCAGGAAAAATGGGGAGAGCCAAATTCTCTAACAGAAAGTAAACTTAACTTGCTTCAACGTTCCTCCTAGTCCGTTCGTCCTTTCTGCTTTCTCGATCTGTGTCTCCTATAATACATAGGACATAGAAGAGACTACCTTGTTTTATGTATTTTAACTCGGCTCGTCGTCAAGTTTTGGTCATCATGAGACAATATCTATGGAGGCTCCCGCGGCCTCTATAGACATTAGTGTTGAAAAGAGAAGATTGTGCCATCAGGTAAATATAGCTATGCTCTGCAATACCCCCAGGCCACCAAGCAAAGACCCAAATGGTGACATAGCCGCTTTAATATTTTAAAATGCAAAGACTTAATCCTTTATTTAACTGTCATTTTACGATCTAACGTAAAATACAATTTAAAGCTCTGGAAAATATTACTTCATAGGTTTCTGTGTAAAGACTCAAAATGTAAATATAGGCATATGGTTTGCACTCTTTACACACACATATTGTAGACAGATCCTTGTTTACTGCTATGCCAACCATAGCCGCCTGTGGGAATCAATAATAGCATGCAAGCATTGCATCAGCCCACATTAGTATAATTATGGCTAATAGTTGACATACATGATTTCTGATGTGAAGTCTTGTCCTGCATACTGTGTGGTGATGCTGCCTGCGATACATAGGTATAAATATCCAAAATGTGATTTTTCGTTAAAAAATAAAAGTTGTGAAAGATTTAATAAATAAAGTGAAAAAGAGGTGTTGGGTGGATGAAACGGAGTATATGAGACACTAAAAAGACAACAAAGAAAAGGTGCAGGTGAAATAAAAACACAAAGTGATGCAGCAAAGAAGGTAGTCCGTGCTACGCTAAGAGCAGTAGGATCCTCCAGAGACCAATGAAACAGTGTACCCTGAATGGTGGGCACTCTGTGGGCTGACCAGGATGATTGACACAGCCTGGTGTACATTCAGCCTGGCTGACATCTCCGTCCTTAGGGTGAACCAGCCCCCATTCTGGGCAGGTTTAGTCCTTTGGGCAGTGCCAATGACATGATTTGTGTCTGTGACCCGCCCCCGATTTACAGGACCCCAACGTTAGGGGTTATGTGTGGAGAGAAAATAGAGAGGAGGGCCAGGGTGGAGAGAGAATAGAAAGGAGGAGCATGGTGGGGAGAGAATAGAGAGGAGGGGCAGGGTGGAGAGAGAATAGAGAGGAGCATGGTGGGGAGAGAAAAGAAAGGAGGAGCAGGGTGGAGAGAGAATAGAAAGGAGGAGCAGGGTGGAGAGAGAATAGAGAGGAGGAGCAGGGTGGGGAGAGAATAGAAAGGAGGAGCAGGGTGGAGAGAGAATAGAGAGGAGGAGCAGGGTGGGGAGAGAATAGAGAGGAGGAGCAGGGTGGAGAGAGAATAGAGAGGAGGGGCAGGGTGGAGAGAGAATAGAAAGGAGGAGCAGGGTGGAGAGAGAATAGAGAGGAGCAGGGTGGGGAGAGAATAGAGAGGAGGAGCAGGGTGGAGAGAGAATAGAGAGGAGGGGCAGGGTGGAGAGAGAATAGAGAGGAGTAGCAGGGTGGAGAGAGAATAGAGAGGATGAGCAGGGTGGGGAGAGAATAGAGAGGAGGGACAGGGTGGAGAGAGAATAGAGAAGAGGAGCAGGGTGGAGAGAGAATAGAGAGGAGGAGCAGGGTGGAGAGAGAATAGAGAGGAGGAACAAGGTGGAGAATAAAGAAGACGAGAGAGAATTAAGAAGAGTAATGACAATAAAAAATATCACTGCTGAACTTTCTCTTTCTTTCCAGACAACTTTCAATTCGAAATCCAGTAAATTCTCAGCGATTGGCGCAAAATGTGGAATGTACAGGAATAATGGACTCAACACAAGTATAGAAAACAGTTATGTGACAGGCCCGGACAATCTAATCACTGTTCATGACACGCTTAATTTTCATAGGAGCTACAACATGAAAGGGCCTTCTATATGACCGAGAGACCACTGACACTCTTAAACTATATATGCTTAATGAATAAGTACTGCCTGAGCATCAAAATAGCATGTGTTTGTTTACTGTTTTCCTATATATCTATTGGCATTGCAGGAGAAATATCCATTAGTAGGTATTTAAGTAAATACATGCAAATATGGATAAAACATGGATATATTTTTGTTAGAAACAGAAGAGAAGCAGGTGTCATTTTCCTGTTATTAAAATATTTTAAGTATATTACGTAAATGTCCTATTTATGTGCTAATTCAGCTATTCAAACCACAATGTGTGCTCCAGGGGCTGTGAAATACTGTAAAGTAGCAACCTTTGGAATGATTCCTTAAAGGAACACTCCGGGCACCATAACCACTTAATCAGATTGAAATTGTTATGGTGCTAGGAGGTCCCTGACACTGACTTGCGCTCTAAGCCAATCAGTGGCTTCCCAATTATAACAACAGCTTGGGAAAAATATGTACGCTTCACAAGCTGTTTCGATTGGCTGCTAATCTTCTCTTCCCAGAATCTTGCTGTACATAAAGAGATAAACCCAGCAGACATGTAGAAAATTGATGTTATGGGAGTATCCTGATTAGTTGTGTCACTTCCTGGGTAAATGAAATCTCACTGCAGGAGTAGGAAAAAGTCGCGATTAGCGGAAAATGCAGAAATGTCAGCGTATGATTTATTTTAAATATGTTTTATATGCATTAGCTATAATGCAGTGGAAAACCTAGTGTCAGCTCTGGCCTGCAGTGTCCTTTTAGAGAGCAGGCACCCTGACAGTCTATTATTTATTATTATTTGTCCAGTACTGACACAATTCGGATGCAACGTTCAGTGTCACAAATCCCAGCAAACTAATCTCTTCATTGCTTTAATGTAATCCTGATCGTGATCTTATATGCCGAGTGTTGTGTATAGAAAACCATTTAACCAATTTGGTGCCAGAGCGCTGGGCAATGTACTGCTCTCTGCTATGGCACTTGGAGGGTTAAAATGATTGTATATGAGTTTCCTTTCATGAAATTAACCATTGCAATATACAGCTGGCTCCATACACC
This sequence comes from Pelobates cultripes, assembly GCA_933207985.1. Taxonomy (NCBI): domain Eukaryota; kingdom Metazoa; phylum Chordata; class Amphibia; order Anura; family Pelobatidae; genus Pelobates; species Pelobates cultripes. The sequence goes on along the minus strand of OW240920.1, from coordinate 138,540,118 downwards.
AGAAAAATACACTTCTGGACTAGTCATTCTTTACTATATATAAATAATACAGAGGAGCACAGATTTCAAAATATTTTTCTGTAGATGAGCAAATTGTATGTCACAAAAAACACATGCTGGATTAATGAAAAATGTTGTATTTAATCCCTTAACCCCTTAAGGACCAAACTTGTGGAATAAAAGGGAATCATGACATGTCATGTGTCCTTAAGGGGTTAAAGACACAACTTCTGGAATAAAAGGGAATTATGATGGAATATTTCAGTCATGTGCCTTAAGGGGTTAAAGGAGAACTATATCACTACACAGAACTTGTAATATTATATTTACATATCCTCTATATTAACAAACATGTATTTGTAATGTCAGAGAAATGAAAATGGAATGTAGAAATCTACACCACACGTTATCCTGCAACTAGGTGCCTCTCTATCAATCATTGTCCATTAAAGCTGACAATCATCATGGAGGCAGATCAGGGGCAGAAGCCAGCACAAATCAGCATCTCTTCGTAGAGATAAATTGAATCAATGCATCTCTATGAGGAATGTTCAGTGTCTACATGCAGAGGGTGAAGATACTGAATGTCAGTAACACTGTGCAGCACTGCCCCAGGAAGCACCTCTAACAGCCATCTGAGGAGTGGCCAGTGGAGGTTTTTTCTCTGAAAAGACAGTGTTTACTGCAAAAAGCCTGAAGGGACTGATTCTACTTACCAGAACAAATACAACAAGCTGCAACTTGTTCTGGTGACTATAGTGTCCCTTTAAGGCCAAAATATATGAAATAGAAAAATTCTCCAAGTTAGCTATTTTGGCCTTAAATTTGAAATTCACTTTGAATCCCCAACATTTCTCACTTTACTGAATAACTGACATACAGTAAGAGAAAATAAAAAAACCTATGTTTCTGATTCTCCTTCTCAATTGCAAAGTGCACCATGGCTGAATTGGATTGTGATTACATATAACTTTTAGAAATTGGTGCGTCGTATGAAAAACAGGTTGACACAAGCTACGGGAGATTTTCATTGTTTTATTTGTAAGAGTTTAATTGTGTAACTTCATTGTAAAATTGCTTTGAGAGAGTCCTCCCCCCAATAATTTCACTGTAAGCCCACCTAGAAAATTCATAGGTAAGCAAATGTGTACGATTACTTATTGAAACATAATCTCAATGAAAATACAGTGTAGATATGTAACGTGTCGCCCGCGAACATTATCAAGGCAAAAGATTCAGCAATTTAAAACACAATGTTTATCGGGGGAAAAAACAACACCTTTTTATAAAACAATTAAAATAATAAATAACATTTTCTAACATGAAACTCGAAAGTTTGGGTAACAGTATGTTCAAAAAAACAAAAAAAAACCATAAAACCTAATAAACTTTATTTGGATTTATCAAAAACATTAAACCCTTCTGGAAGAAAGACATATGCAGGGCTCCCAACAGTCTCTGACTTTGGTGGCACTAGACCCGAAATCGTGAATTGGGCATCTGAGGACTCCAGGGAACTGGCTGCACAGTGCAAGTGCATCACTAGACAGGCTTGTGCTATGAAGCAGGCACAGGGGCAGGGATGTAGAAAGCATTAAACCCTTTAGTAGTACTGTACGTGTTAAATGTTAGCGGATATCTTTTATCAGAAAACCTGCTACTTTGAATATACCAGTTATCCAGTCAGGTTAAGCTTTAGTTGAATTATGCAGCTTTTAAAGATCCTTTTTATCTTTAAATTTGCTTATTGGTCCGAAGGTGTTCTTCACTTAAGAGTTCAGAACTTTTCAGGGAGCTAAGAATGTGACAGGTCAAGTATTACCAACATTAGTTTTAAGCCTGAAAACTGCCATTTTAGTGTCATTTTACAAAACAGTTATTATGCCATACATGATATTGAAACTCAAAGAGTCGCTTGTACAGCGTCACTAAGACCAAAAAGCATAATTAGATTTCACTTTGTATATATATTAAAAAAAAAAAAAAGGAATAACAACAAGAATAGGGAAGAAAGGGACACTTGCCACAAATCCTCACTATAGGAAATTCTAGAATTGAAGGTAGGAAGCCCTCCTATTGGAATCTCTGAGATATGCTGTATCCAGTTTAAGTGGCTATGGAACACAGTGTGTCCTTGGAAAGGCGTCTGTAAGCTCTGCAAGGTTGCCTGTTACAATAAATAGGAGTAAAACAATCTGTAGTTTAGTACAAGGTGTAAACATCTTAACGGATTCAGTCAACATATGGCTCTCAACTACAACTATATGGCTCTACAGATTTTGATGGGACTATAACTACAACACAATTCTTCGACAATGGTCCCTATAACCACTTTTTTTGAGAGAGACCCAGTTCTCAAAAGTGTAAATGGTGTACAATGCAACATACAATGTGTGGCTATTATAAATTATACTTTCTTAACAGATTCAATGCTGGATCAGTCACAAAATGTGCTAAACTGATTAAATGTAACCAAATGTTATTTATGGTTTCAATGCATTTATGATGAAAGAAGATAAAAGGGGGAGTAACATCAATATTTTTTTTACTGAAGAATTAACTATTTTGTCACTGTTCATGAGAACTCTGCAGCATAAGGATGTGTACAATATTGTTGATATACTCTTGCACTCTACATACACTTGTAATAAGACTATGCTCCCCACACGAAGGTTGTGAAGGATGATAAAAGCTAGTGTGCATGACTCCTTGTGTGACACTGAATAATCAATTGGAGAACACCACTGACTCTGACAGTACGGTGCTAGCAGAGCATCTAAAATATGAAGATTGTGTCACCCAGCAAACTGTTTCACTACAGCATTATTACGCCTATCACAAATGTCATTCTCCTCCCTCTCAACTGTGTCCTATTTATCAGAGCCATAGGCGTAAAAATGGGGGGGGAGGGGGGTCGTCATAGAATTAGGTGGTGGGGGGGATAAAAGTGTGCAGCACCTTTATTAGGATGTCTGAAAGTCACACACCCAAGGCAGGAGGCAGTGCAAGGTGTGGGTGAGCGGGTATTGGCTGATATGCCATGCCCTAACCCCTCCACATGTTACAGTTAATGTGATGGCTTGCTGGAGGAGAGACAAGCCAAGTAAATAACCTCCAGTGCTTGGCCACACTACTAGGGGAATGGGGAATTTGGGAAGTCACCAACTATGAGTGAGGGACTCATAGTGGAGCAGACACAAACCCCTACACAACTACCCTGCCTCAGCCCACTGTACATCAACTCCCACTGTCTAGCCCAAGTCCACTCTAGTGCAGCTCCAGCTAAGCTAACTTGGGCTAACCAGCCCACTATATCTCAAAATCGTGCCATAATGTCTACTAACCAGCCCACTATATCTCACAATCCTGCTATAATGTCTATTATCCTGCCCACTATATCTACTAACCTGCCCACTATATCTCAAACTCAAATCCTGCCATAATGTCTACTAACCAGCCCACTATATCTCAAAATCCTGCCATAATGTCTACTATCCTGCCCACTATATCTACTAACCAGCCCTCTATATCTCAAAATCCTGCCATGTCTATCCTGCCCACTATATCTACTAACCTGCCCACTATATCTCAAACTCAAAATCCTGCCATAATGTCTAATAACCAGCCCACTATATCTCAAAATTCTGCCATATTGTCTACTAACCAGCCCACTATATCTCAAAATCCTGCCATAATGTCTACTAACCAACCCACTATATCTCAAAATTCTGCCATAATGTCTACTAATCTGCCCACTATATCTCAAACTCAAAATCCATAATGTCTATATCTCAAAATCCTGCCATAATGTCTACTAACCAACCCACTATATCTCAAAATTCTGCCATAATGTCTACTAATCTGCCCACTATATCTCAAACTCAAAATCCTGCCATAATGTCTACTAGCCAGCCCACTATATCTCAAAATCCTGCCATAATGTCTACTAACCAGCCCACTATATCTACTAACCTGTCCACTATATCTCAAATTTAAAATCCTGCCATAATGTCTACTAACCAGCCCACTATATCTCAAACTCCTGCCATAATGTCTACTAACCAGCCCACTATATCTCAAAATCCTGCCATATCGATCCTGCCCACTATATCTCAAAATCCTGCCATAATGTCGATCCTGCCCACTATATCTCAAACTCAAAATCCTGCCATAATGTCTACTAACCAGCCCACTATATCTCAAAATCCTGCCATAATGTCTACTATCCTGCCGACTATATCTACTAACCTGCCCACTATTTCTCAAACTCAAAATCCTGCCATAATGTCTACTAACCAGCCCACTACATCTCAAAATCCTGCCATATTGTCTATTAACCAGCCCACTATATCTCAAAATCCTGCCATAATGTCTATCCTGCCCACTATATCTCAAAATCCTGCCATAATGTCTATCCTGCCCACTATATCTACTAACCTGCCCACTATATCTCAAACTCAAAATCCTGCCATAATGTCTACTAACCTGCCCACTATATCTCAAAAGTCTGCCATATTGTCTACTAACCAGCCCACTATATCTCAAAATCCTGCCATAATGTCTACTAACCAGCCCACTATATCTACTAACCTGTCCACTATATCTCAAATTTAAAATCCTGCCATAATGTCTACTAACCAGCCCACTATATCTCAAAATCCTGCCATAATGTCTACTATCCTGCCCACTATATCTCAAACTCCTGCCATAATGTCTACTAACCAGCCCACTATATCTCAAAATCCTGCCATAATGTCTACTAACCAGCCCACTATATCTCAAAATCCTGCCATAATGTCGATCCTGCCCACTATATCTCAAACTCAAAATCCTGACATAATGTCTACTAACCAGCCCACTATATCTCAAACTCAAAATCCTGACATAATGTCTACTAACCGGCCCACTATATCTCAAACTTAAAATCCTGCCATAATGTCTACTAACCAGCCCACTATATCTCAAAATCCTGCCATAATGTCGATCCTGACCACTATATCTCAAACTCAAAATCCTGACATAATGTCTACTAACCAGCCCACTATATCTCAAACTCAAAATCCTGCCATAATGTGTACTAACCAGGCCACTATATCTCAAAATCCTGGCATAATGTGTACTAACCAGCCCGCTATATCTCAAAATCCTGCCATAATGTGTACTAACCAGCCCACTATATCTCAAAATCCTGCCATAATGTCTATCCTGCCCACTATATCTACTAACCTGCCCACTATATCTCAAACTCAAAATCCTGCCATAATGTCTACTAACCAGCCCACTATATCTCAAAATCCTGGTATAATGTGTACTAACCAGCCCACTATATCTCAAAATCCTGGCATAATGTGTACTAACCAGCCAACTATAACTCAAAATCCAGCAAAAATGTCTACTATCTTGCCCACCATATCTCAGAATCGTGCCATAATGTCTACTAACCAGCCCACTATATCTCAAAATCGCGCCATGTCTACTATCCTGCCACAGGCAATTCCAACTCCCACTATCCTGCCCAAGCCCACTCTAATTCCCACTACCCTGCTACACCACATTATATCTGAAATCTCACTATACTGCCCCAGCCCACTCCAGCTCCCAATATCCTACCAATGCACAGTCCAATTCCAATTATACTACAAGAGTTCACTCCAACTTCAACTATACTGCCCGAGCTCACTCTACCACAAGTCCCATGGTGCTCCAGCTCCCAATATCCTATCAATGCACAGTCCAACTCCGACTACACTGCACCAGCACACTCTACCCCTAGTCCCATTGTGCTCCAACTCCCATTATCCTGCCCCTTCCCATTATATCTCAAATCTCACTATTCTACCCCCGCCCACTCCAACTTCAATTCCCACTATACTTCCAGAGCTCACTCTACCACAAGTCCCATTGTGCTCCAACTCCCGCTATCCTGCCCTATGACAAACTCTCCTTCCCACGTGAGCTTGCCACAAGCTCCTGGAGGAGCCTGCTTGCCAACAGACTATGGGCCCTGCAGGGAAACCTGTAAAAGACTGTTTAAATGGCTTGGTTCTTGTAATTTTCATATACAGTTCGGGAACCAAACAACCGCACGAACCAGGGACCACCTGGGAGCTTGTTAACCACTATTAAACACCTTGGAACAGTGCTCTAATTGTTCGTCTGGGTGGCCAAAATTCGTACGAACGACCACAAGGTGGTGGCCATCTTGTTTGCATGAACGCAGGCAGTGGTGTTTTGTTGTTAAATTCATGGAACGATACTCGGACCCTGAAACTCCCAAACACCGCTGGACTTCCATCATCGCCTGCGTTTGGGTCAATAGATTCTAGAACACTGTTTGGTGGCATCATTCGTCTGGATGAGGGGAACAAGCTCCACGGTTCAAATAGAGACTACGTTTGGTATTTTACTTGACCGACCGCTAGCCCTGATTTCATGAAACTGTTTTGGGCTAGTTGACCGACCGCTAGCCCTGATTTCATGAAACTGTTTTGGGCATAGGACCATGTGCGCGGTTGATGAAATTATAGACTTCCACGGAAACCATGGACCGATCTGGGTGATTTTTGGATATGTTGGACACCCAGATTGGGGCTATCAGGGGATGTAACTTCTGTGGGGTTTTCGTGTATTTTATGTGTATTTTGGGGTGTTTTATAAATTGTGTGTTTTATTGTGCCTGGAGATTATTGAGTTTGTAAAGTTCCTGACTCAATTATCTCCCAGGCACAGAGGAGGGATTACCCTGTTTTGTGTGGGAGTGTCATGGGCGTGTTTGACTGTGTCCATAAATGTATAAAAGCAGGCCATCTGGCCAGATTAAAGAATTCCAGCTTGTACTCCCAGAACTATGTGGCATCTGGTTACTGGGAGAAGAAAGTCATAATCACTACTCCAGCTTGTTCCAGTGTGGAGGATTTAACAGGGAAAGTCCTTGTAAGGACTAGAGCTCCCAGGACTGAGTGTTGTCCAGTGCCTGGGAGTGGATAGAGCGAGTTCCCCCATTCGGCTCCAGGACCCCAGTCAAGTCACGGTGACTGGGGGCAGGAGTGCTGAGGTTTGTCCCCTGTTCCAGCTAGGAAGCGGTCCTTGGTGGAGGTAACCAGCCTGGGTATAGGAAACTCTGTTACATGCCCATTATATCTCAAATCTTACTATCCTGCCCCAGCCCACTCCAACTCCCACCACACTACCTGAGCTCACTTTAAAACAAGTCCCATTGTACTTTAGTTCCCACTATTCTGCACCAACTCACTACAAGCCCCTCTACCCCAATTCTCACTATCCTCCTCCAGGCCACTCTATTTCAACTCCAACTATCCTCCCCCCCACTGTACCCCAACTCCCACTATCATTAACTAGCCCACTCTATTTCAACTTCAACTATCTTGCCCCAGCCCCTGCTCCCCAACTCTCACTATCCTTAACTAGCCCACTCTATTTCAATGTTTACTATCCTGCCCAAGCCTCTACCCCAACTCTCACTATCCTTAACTAGCCCACTTTATTTAAACTTCAACTATCCTCCCCCAGCCCCTCCACCCAACTCTCACTATCATACCCCACTCTATTTCAACGTTTACTATCCTGCCCCGGCCCCTCTACCCCAACTCTCACTATCCTTAACTAGCCCAATCTCTTTCAACTCCAACTATCCTGCCCCGGCCCCTCTACCCTTAACTCTCACTATCCTTAAATATCCCACAATGCTGATGGACCTCCACTCCACACAGATAGAGCCCTGCATTCCTATGTGCTGACTCTCCACAACTATAACCTCCCCGTAATTGGATGCAAGCCTGCATTTATGCTTAGGATTGGCTAGTAGAACAGAACATGAAATCTTGAGCAGTGCTGATGCTACAGATATGCACATATACAGACAGGAGTTTCATCAGACATAGTCACTTGTTCCCCCACATGTTTTATTTTTTAGGGTACCTACACACTCACAAATATGGGTGCAGACACTGCCAAGGTTTATTCACTGAACACTGATTATAGAGAATTAACATGGTAATTGCAAATTCAAGGCCAAAATAATCAAATATGGAGAAGTCTCCAACTCGTTTATTCTATCCAGCAGTTCCCAGGTTAATTTTCTGACCTAAAGTGATCCTTAGTGAATTTCATCAATGACGGCCGCTTTATGTACCATCTGAGTACACAACGATGGCATGTCTGCCACAAACACAGCTTTTAAAAATTAAAGATATCATACAGTTGCCTGTGAAAACAAGACTGTGTGCAACTATGGTTTAAGTGCTGGAAATAATGTGTATTTTCTAATGAAACACCTCACCTTGGAAAATTCATCTCTGCCGGGTCCCTACAGGGGACTTCCTGGGCAAGCCATTCTTTTTATTGTCCTAACAAAATAACAACATTGCAAACATGTAAGTCAAATTCAGCAGTGTTGGAATATGCATTAATCTGTTGGGAAAAATGTGCTTAAGAGTCAGTTATTAATCGAAATTAAAATGTTGACTATTGTGGGCTGCGATTTGCAAGCTTCAGGTCACTTTTCAGCCTTAACTTATTTTTTTTTTCGTTTTAATATTTTCATCAAATTCCAAAACAAACAATTTCCAGGTAACCTTGGACATGCTAGGCACAGAGAATCATCCGTGAGTTAAACAATCTGTTCCATACAACGTGGGAACTACTCAGCAAATCATAGTTACTGACTGGCTACTGACATCACAAGATCTGTGCAACATTGTTTATATAGTCACTGTTACAGAGTTTTAAACTTATGGAATAATTCCAGGATGGCTGCCTCCACAGTGAAACACTGGCAGTGTTAAAGGAACACTATAGTGTTCCTCAGACTTAATCTGAACACTCTTTAAACACTTACCTTTTCCCAGTGCCGAGGTTCCTCCGTGCTGAATCCGTCTCAGCCTCCTCCAATACCATCAATGGGTAGAGAACTTCTAGTGCACACGTGCAGCGATAGCTAAGCACGCATTAGGCCTTCCCCATAGTAATGCAATAAATCAATGCTTTCCTATGGGAAATTTCAACACGCTGGATGTCTTAATGCATAGCGGGAGGACGTCCAGCGTTGTTTCACTGCGTTAAACTGTGTAAATGTGGGAAGCACCTCTAGTGGGTGTCTGACAGACAGCCACTAGAGGCAGTCTTAGCATCGCAAAATATAAACATTGCACCTTCTCTGAAACTGCAATGTTTTACAATGCAAGGCTAGGGGGACAGGGACACTGCACCCAAACCACTAAAATGAAATGATGTGGTCAGGGTGTTTCTTTACTTCTTGCTATGAGCTTGTTTAAATTATATAATTTACACATCACTACTTTAAGCTGATTTACACACAAAAAAATTTGAGTATATATAGATCTATATATAGGTGACAGTGACACTTTAACGAGCAGATCCTCTAGGAAAAGGGATACATAGTGATCAAAAATACCCCATGATATAATTGTTAAAGCCAGAATATATTATCTTTAAATGATTTAGTGCCTAACTCCTCATTGAGCAGCATTCTGAGCCGTCACTGGCCGCTCACAATAAGTGACATTAGGTAGCTAATGTATGGCCAGCAGAGTTACTAAAGAAAGGGGCGTTCCACTTTGGGTGACCGTCAGGAGAGGGGTTGCCTGTGTTTCAGAAACATCTGGTGTACCAAGGTCAGCCTTTACTGGCCTATAATGAGAAAAATACTGCTGAGATTTTTAGAAGACTATATTGTACACAGTGTAACCATCCAACATCCAAGGAAGCAACACTAAAGCTTGTTATATACCTTTTCTGTGTTTCTGCGACAATGTCTACGCAAACCAAATTGGTTACAAATCTGCTCTGCAGACAGCATTATGTAAGGATCTATAGTCATGCCAGGATCAATTCTTGTACTAAAGCTGTAAATACAAGAAAACAGCAAGTCAATATAAAAAAAAAAAAAGTCACAAAAATGTTTGCAGAAACACACAAAATCTGGTTTAGTGACAATCCTTAAAAAACAAACCAGAGACGTTTCCTTCCTTAAGAGCTTTGCACTATGTATGTACTGCAAGGTCTCGTCCCTGAAGAATGGAGTAAGGAGCGCAAGGTTGCTTTTGGAACCCTGCACGAACAATATGTCTGTAAGAGGATGAAAAGATTCTAATAGTGAAACTATTGCCATGGGGACTCCAAATTTCCTACTGGCGAATAAAAATTTAGCTCTGGCAAGTAGAAATTCACCCCTGAAGGGTAAACTATAGCTCGCAGTGGTGATTAACATTTAAACCCTGGCTAGCAGCATAAGGACTACAAATCTGAAGCCCGGCCATAGGGGTCATATAGCTCATTGCTCCACATTTAGAACTTTCGTGTAGATTCATTTTTTTAAGTATATATATTTTCTATATACATTATTGACATAAATTCTGTATGGTGTTTTAACAGAATTCATTGGCTGAGAGTGTCAGCTGATGCCTTCAGTCAATAAGTTTTGCCCTTAGTGTTGAAATGAATGTAATTTATTACAGAAAAAACATGATTCTGATATATCAGAAAAGGAGGTCAGACGGGGCGACCAAGGTAAGTGTCAAACCAATAAAAAAAACAGTTTGACTACTTACTATGCGACGGTGCCAGGGCACTCATGGCACAATAACCACAACTGACTAAAGTGGTTATGGTGCCTAGACTGGCCCTTTACGTGTCTGCATACTCTATTGAATTAAGCCTCCTGTAATGGACCAATGTTTTGATTACATTATGTCTTACGTAAATAACGAAATGTGGAACAAGCATACATTTATATATAGGTATTTTTAACAGGACATCTAAAGCATAAAACATTTTGATACAACAAAAAAATCACTAAAATATTATATACATAATGTAGAAGAAATGTAGCACACTTTTTTCCTCCCCTTCTTTCCATATTCTTCCAAGTGGTGTCTTGCGGTCCTTTGCTGGATATAATTCAGATGGGCTGTAGAGAAATGCACATAGATGACACACCTCTTTACGATCTCTGCAAATCCGGAATAGTAAGCCTTGTATCTGTGAGCAGACATGTGCTTCCCAAAGTGTGGTTTGTAGAGCAGTAGTGGTCTTTGGAGCATTTCTAGTGGTCAGCTGGAGGTGCAAATAATGTGGCCAAATGAAGGCTGCTCTTACTAGCTAGCACATAGGAGGACTGAAACGCAGTGACCTCACTGCAACAAGGTATGCAGGAGCAAACAGGGCTACTAATGTTTCTGCACACCATCCATTTATCTATGTGCAATATGCAAGGGCATTGTTGACTGATGAAGGGACAAATGTGTCCAATGCTTATGCCACTGTTCTTCATTAAATGACAGTCTCACTAGCGGACCCTTACATACCATGGTGCATTGTGTGCAAAGTTTTCCTGTGGTCCAATGGGGCTAGTTGGCTACTTGAAAGAACCCATGTTGATTTTTTTTTTTTGCACATTAAAAGCACTGGAGACATATCTTTCAGGATTTTGGTACTGTAGATAACCACAAAGTCTTACTTAGTTCATTTAATTATCAAAAGAAAATCCAATGTAAAGGGGTACCTTTCATGATGAAAATCTTACTGATCTAACTAGTTACACACTGCAATATTTATCTACACACAATTACTATAATAGTTAGATGTACTAAAAACTAGTTGAAGTGGGTCTGTTCAGCAGCCATAAAAGTACATTCTAAGCACCATAACCACTGCAACCCACTGACGTAGTTATGATACCAGGAGTCTCCTAGCACCATCTACCTATAAAGGGTTAAACTATTTGTAAATGAGTTGATAAGTTAGCTGGGTACCCAAAGGCTTCCGCACTCCTCCACACAGCTAAAGCAGAAGTCGGTCATATTAGCTCAAAGTTTCTGGTGACTGCTTCTCTAGAAATGTCATAAGCCACTCTCAGCTAGTGAATGACCTGGAACCTACACAAACAATCTAGCTAAATCAGAATCTGAACTCCTGTTTTATCTGCGTGTAGGAGATCAGGCGTAGAACAGGCTCCTGGAGGGAACCAGTCAAACCATTTACAAACGTGGGTAGCACAATAACCCCTACAATTCTGTCCCTTTAATATTAAACTCTGCACCGGGTCAATGAACATGCATTTCAAAGCCTATGGTAAGGGGCACTATACTGGGAGATGGAAATAAGTAGGCCAGGGCTTCCAAAGCCAGTCCTCAAGGAACATCAAGACTCCAGGACTTTGGCATATTCCAATTTTGTTTCTATTGGGATACTGACAAAATCCAGATCATTGGTGTACTGTGAGGATTGGGTTAGGAATTACTGCACTAAGAAACAAGCACTACACAAAACTGTCTGGGAGACAGTCACTTGGAGCAGACAGAACTGCAATGTAAATATTGCACTAAGTGCAAAAGGGACATTGCACCCAGACAACTTCAGTTAGCTAAATGATCTAACTGCTTCATTAAGCTAATGTTTTGGTGGCTATAGTGTCTTTTGACTTTAGAATTTTTCTTCTCTCTCTCTCTCTAAATTTCTGCTCTGACACAGGAGGCTCCTGCAGGATCTAGAAGACTATTAACTGAGGAGGAGATAAGAAATTCTAATTTAAACAGAATGTGCAAATAAAGGAAGTCAGAACATTAGATCTATCTTTACAGGAATTATTTAGGAATGCTATACAAGTCACATGCAAAGAGGTGTGATTAGGGCTGCATAAACAAAATGACAACTCATAAAAGTCAGTGAATTGAGCAGTGATCAAACCAGAGCATTATCTATACACTGTAACTGTTTCATTAAGCTAACTGTTTTGGTTCTTATAGTATCACTGTAATGAGGGAAGATTAGAGGGTGGTTCCAAGGTTCAAAGTTTGTTTTTGTTAGTGTGTGTTTTATGCACTACACACCTGATCATGTGTCCTGAGTTTTCTTTTAAATATATAAAAATTGATTTCATATTTCCAATGCATGTGCAGTATTTTTTTTTCTCTCTTATTAAGAATGGAGCAAATACAGAACAATCTCAATGGTTTATTAGGCGTACAACTGGCAAACAAATCATTTTTTTTAAATCTCTTTAATAACAAACATCTGAAAAAAAAGTTATAACTGGCAATGCACAGCATAGTCAGTAAATATTTACACAATAAATTACAGTCCTTCACTTAACCCTCTCTGGCACCTTAAGGATTAGAAGGTTTTCAAAGAATTTACAATTTAGCAGGAAAGGAAAAAGGGTTGATTTTTATTTACACATTCAGATCCTAGAAGGCAAATATGATCTTTCCATGAAACTTGAAAATGGATAAAAATAGATAAAACAATGTTGTACAACGAGCATGGGACAAATGAGAATGAATTTGGATGATGCAAGGGGCAGGTTTTGGACTGTTTTAACAATATGCTGTTGATCTGGGATGTCCCAAACCAGTGATCAAGGGAGTTGGAGTAAAGATTTGTGTGACCTATGGACCAGTAGTTGATCCCAACACAGGTCCAATGTGATCTATAAAACTGGAAGATTCACCGAGCATGTGTGAGCAAGACAGAATAGTTTCTGATTTAAAATGGAATTACAAGTTCCATGACCACTACGATTTATTGTAATGGTTAGTAATGCAATAAATATTTGGGTGCTTTCCCTCTGTTTTTCGTCATTGTTTTGGAGCACACACCCCAACTAGCGGTGGTGCAGCTGGTGCACTCCAGGGGGCTCGCCAATGCCTGTTGCTCTCCCAGGCACCAATAAGCCCTTCCAGGTCACACTGGCACTGCCGTTGTTTTGGAGAGGTGTAAAGGGAACAAGAAACAATGAGCACTCTCCAGTACCCGTAGCCCAATCCCCAGATTCACTTCTCCATAATCTATCCAACCTGAGGCAGCAATAATAGGATGAGCGGTCTACAAGAGCCCAGTGCTTACTCTTGACTGCGTTATGCTGCAGCTGAACAAGCTTTAGGTGTCAGTACGGGCCAGTTTCTTCCTTATTTTATTTGAAATTAGAAATAGAACAGAGACAATGTTTTACGTCATTTCTTGTATTACTCAATAGTCACTGTTTTCTAAAGGACAGAGCTAAAATAAGATAATCTCATGATTTTACATATCTGAATGTGTCTTGTTGAGCAATTTCAAGTGAAGGCCATTTATATTAAGACATCGCTGCCTATTAATATTTTAAGTGTGATTTCCACAGATTATGTACGATTAGAAAAGATTGATATATTGTTATTAGATTAGAAAGCAGCCAAGATGTAATATGCAGAAATAGAATTGCAATGCAGCATACAGCTGACAGCTACGTTTTTGATGTATTTCATGTTTTAAATCAGGGGTGCCCAAAAGGTAGTTCCCCGGATATTGTAGAACTACAACTCCCACAATGCTTTGCGTGCCTTTAGAATGACAGGGATTCATGGAAGCTGTAGTTTTAAAACATCTGGGGATCTACCTTTTGGAAACACCTGTTTTAGATGTATTGTACTATATGTATGTGACGGTAACAGGGTTTGCATTCAAGGTTTTGATAAAGTTCCCTATATATTCCCAATAACATTGTTTCCTGTACAGGAGCCAACATAGAGTCATACATATATATATATATTTAGATAAAATAAACTCTTACAACACAGGTGTTAGCAGTAGAATTTGTATATATTTATATGCATTTACAGGACAGGGAAATCTTTAGTTCACTTGTCTTTGATGAGTAAAAGGACATTTACCAGCAAGGTATGATGATTCTCATTTTCAATTTCCTCAACATTTGAAGGATGGAAGGATGCAAGGATTACCCTCCCCCAACCGCCCCAATCCTTGCAGAGCAACACATCTGGCTTTATCAAGGGACATCATTCCAGGTGAGTGTACATCCATACGCACACACGCTGGATTTATCAGCAGGTGGAAAACCTAGCCAAATAGCTTGAAATATTGAACTCATAAGATGCAGCTCTCTGAACCTCAGCTCCACAGAGTCTTAGATTAACGTATTCCATATAAACACAAACAAAACGTGTAATGCAACATTTTAAAAAGATAAAACCAGTGCAAAATATATCCTTCAAGTGCAATGGGGCTCGGTTTGGAGAACAAAATTAATATGTACATAGCATATTATTTTATGCTCCCCCCCACCCCATCTATAAAGTACGTTTTTGGAATGTTGCCTCTATTGTGAATATTGAACCCATGGCAGCTTGGCATGTTATCGAAGCATGCGTCTTGCTACAATGTATACGTGATTAGTATCAGCGGACTGTAAATATTGTAACTAAAGACCCAAACTACCCATTACAGTAGCGTTGCTCAAGGAAACTAGGGAGTATTAACATAAAGCAAAGGGAGTTAGTGAGCCATAAGACATGAGAACTTGGTGAGGCACTCGAATTGTGTACGATATGGACATACATCAAACTCGGTCTGTTGGTACGTGTGCATATAGTGAAAAACTATACTCAAAAATGGATGCTTAAAGCTCAGAACCTGAAGCATACCCTTGTGTATATCACATGGGTATGCAACGTCTAGATTAGTGAATTATGTGTGCTTTTAAAAAGCAGTAAATAAAACCTACATAATGCTTCTAAAACATTGTAGGGGGATGTCCAGATTCCACACAGTAGAAACAGTACAATGACTAAATTGTTTTGAAGAAGAAAAAATAATAAAAGACTGCATTAAGTGTACCCTCATAAAAAAGGGCTTTGATAATTACCTATGCAATTAAAGCATATTAAATCCTAATTTTTGTTACCACTAATCCCTCGTTAATTCCTGCTTTATCCTTCAATGTATTTACACCAGTACTGTACAGCGAGAAAGGTGAAGTGTCAAAATAAGGTACTTACAAACTGGAAAGCCTTTCTTTGCCTTCCTCCACATGTCTACCAGAGCCTGCTTCTAAAGCTGCCTCATTGGCATGACTAGGCCTGCTTTCGGTCACTGGAGCCTGGGGATCTAAGGTCGGAATCTCACCTGCCTTGTGTGTGGTCTGCTTCCTGATTTCTCCACTTTTGGGTTGCTGAACACACAGCTCGCCAGCGGCAGGTGATAAATGTGTAGCCACCTGGCCATGACAGTACTGCAAGCTCATTAAATTAACACCAGTTTCATATTGCGATGTGTTAATGGGGAGGCATAAAGCAGAGTTTTCTTTGCACACCTGAGTAGTGAGCAAATACAAACCGGGGCGTACTAAGGGAGATTTAGGGGAAACAGAGGCCTGTACAACTTTAGCTTTTTCTAACAAAAGACCCTTTTTTGGCATAGCCTGGCAGCTCGTTTGCTTTGCAATATGTTGTCCTGGTTTGTAAAAATTGCTTGTCAGTTTGGTGGGGCCAGTATTCCCTACATTTAAAACAAGTTGTTTATCATTTCCAGAAATGTATTTAAGACCGGCTACAAAGTTTCCTGAAACTGGCAGGTGAGATTTCCCTTGGGAGCCATTAATTTCCGTTTTGATTACCACTCTGCCAGGAGGCGTTTGTAGATGGTCGTCACTCTGTGTGATTACATTATCCTGAGCTGCACAACATTCTTGCTTGACTCTTAAACAATCTTTCCTGGGCATTGGGCTGGATCCCATAGCAACATCAGCAGGGCGATGGCGCAGTTGTCCTACAGGGGATATGCTTTGTTTACAGTCAGATAATCTGTGTGTCACTGCAGGCTGTGGATTGGCTGTCACAATGCTGGGGTAATTTGCAGTTGGTTCGAGACAAGCCTCAGTCACTGCACTAGATGGAACTTCTTGTTTAACAGTTGGAGTTCCCTTTACTTCATTTAAACCTGGATTGGATATACAAGACCCTTTTTGTGCAGCTATAAGTTCTGCAGACTCACGGGCCCTTTCTGCAAGGAATTTTCTTATTTCCTGCTCAATGCTATCATCGCTGTCCACAGAACTACTGTCCTGAGCCTGTGACAAGGCACACTGTTTAGCTTCTGTCTCGGTTTTGACAGAGGCACAAGTAAGTTTATGTTCACTATTGTTGCCAACAACTGTCGATGTTAGTAAATTGGTCCCAGAGTTAGCCACTTTCTCTTTCTTATCTTCTTTAACTTTTAAATTGCTCTTTATCTTCCGTAGGGTATGGTCCTTTGTAGAGTTAGAACTTAGAAAGCAGCTTTTATTAACCGAAAGTTTTGCACTGCAGTCATCTCTTTGATCAGAGTCAAGTGTGTTAGCCAGCTTGCATGGAGACTCACCAAACCGTACTTTTTTTTTACATGGAGACCTCGATTCCTTCATCCTTTTTTTGCATTTCTTCTTTGACTTCAAGAGATCTTTTATAGCAGTGTCAAGATCTTCATCACTGTCCAACGAGCTGCTTTCATCCCCACTGTAGTTATCCCTCTCTTCCGGGTTTATTTTCCCAGGACTTCTCAGAAATCCTGAAAATGATTCAACATTTTTAAAATCCAAGTTATGATGTCCACTAGCTATGCCAGGTTCTGATGGGCATGGCGGCTTAGCTCTTCCAACCACATAAGTCCCTGTTCTCATACAGCTGTTCTCTACAGTATCTGATGGATGTAAGAATTTCCCTAATTCTGTCCGACTATGAAAGTTTGATGTTGAAGTTGTCTTTTCTGATATGTTTATCATTTGCTCTTGTGTGAACTTGTTCTCGTGCATTTTTCTTTTGTTTGTCAAAGAAAGCTTTGTTTTGGAAACAGATGGCTGGGTTTCATGTTCAGGCTTACTTAGTGTCACAGACAACTCATGCTTCACAGAAGATGTGTTGGAACCTTCCGCTTCAGCCTTACGAGCCAAAAATGTTCTAATTTCCTGTTCGATGCTGTCATCACTGTCCACTGCACTGTCACTGTCGGACTCCCGTTGAGAGGTTGAATTTGCTGTAAAATTACTTTCTGGTTGTGAAGGCAAAATTGCTTTTGAAATGTCAAGTATTGCTTCTGCACACATTAGTTCGGCAGATGTTTCTGCCCGACATGTTGCTTGGCTACCAGTTGCACATATAGGATTTCTCTCGTCACTGACAGAGAATGGTTTTTTACTAATAACTGTCTGGTAGCTGGTGATATCTTGAGATGCAGTGGGTTTAACAACTGGCATTTTTCTTTTTCTATTTTCTGTCTTTCTAGAGTCATCAGGAACATTTATCTTGTCTGCAGCAGGACTGCAGTTTAAATTCAACTGGGGTTTAGTTTTTACCCTTTCTGGAGTGACAATTAAAGGTACTTTCAGATTATTTTCTTGCCTGCTCTTTTCAAGCTGGTAGAGTTGGATTGCCTCTTCAATGCCATCATCGCTGCTTGAATCTGATAGTTCTTTGTTTATACTTTGAACAGATTCCTTAGCCTGCAATGTCAGGTTTTTGTTGTGCCTCGATACATTGGCCTTAGGCTGAGTTCGGTTACATGTATTCTTTGAACCATCAGTGTTCACTTTAAAGGATTTCAGCTGTGTACCAACACGTTCGGTAATCGGGTTACCAGCTGGCTCCCTGCTTCCCTGTTTGGTACATGGTTTGTCAGAGACCTTACTCGATTTTGACTTTGGTTTGATGCTTGTGGTATTCTGAACAGATTTATTACCAGCACCAGTCTCATTTGCAATGTTCTGCTGCTTTTTGTCCTGCAGGAATTGCTCGATTTCCTGTTTGATGCTTTGTTCAAAAGAATCATCGCTGCTTACACTATCAGGCGAAGCACTTCTTGGTCGATCATGTTGCTTGAAACCATCAAAAATCTCATTTGTAGTTTCCATTTTATCAGGACATGTGTGAGACGGGACATTTTTTTGGCTTACTGTTAGCAAATCTCGTTCTTTTTCAGTAGTAACAGGTTTTTTTGCATTCTCTGTGTTAGAGGGATCATCGACTGTCCCTTTATTTTTCAAGTACTCCTGAATAGCTTCTTCAATGTCTCTGTCAACAGAATCATCGCTATCGGATTCAAGAATGAGTGGTCCACATCCAGAATTTTCTTCTTTGTTATCTTTGAACTGAGCAGGGACAACAAGAGTGGCACTCTCTCTTGCATGTCCTTTAAACACAGAAGTATTGCTGGTCAGTCCTCTGTCAATGTGAATCTCCCCCTTCCTATTCTTCTGCATAATACACTCATAGTCACCGGTCACATCAAGAGAAGATTCATCGCTTTGGAGGTTGTTAATAATGCTCTGAACCTGTGCAGTTATTGAAGTCCCAGAATTATCTTCTTCTGACTCTGAGAAACACACGGGTAATCTACAAGTTGCGGTCTGTCCAAAAGGTACCCATGTTGTTTTGAAAGCAACGAGAGGAAGTGCATTCATAAGAAACATTCTAGCAAACGACACAGGGTCTCCAATTCAATCTTTTCAGGACGTGCTCACATCCTAAACAAAAAAATATAAAGAAAGAAATATATAAATAAGGCCTCCAGAATAGAACAGAAAAAAAATACACATTGGAAGTCTTAATCAATCAATTCACATTAATATGCTTGTGACATCTGTCAGTTAATATTCTGAAAACCAAGTTTCCCAAGCCTTTGCTGTATTGCTAATACATACACTTGTGCCTTAGCGATATCAATTTTGTCCATATGTGAAAGGAGAAATACTCTGAGAATCATTATATAGACAAAACTAGTGTTGCTAATGTTTTAGTGCAGCGTATTTATTTGCAATACAGTGAGAGTTTGGAAAGGGGTAACTGAAAATGGTTTGACATAGAACAGGTGGACAATGCCCATGGCCCAGTAGCACCCTAACAATGGTCCATTGTGGATATGGTGCTGAGATGGAGACTTTAAATCAGGCTTATTACAGGGAACTATATTTGAAAGAATACTTAACCACCATAACCACTACAGCCTTCTGTAGTAGTTATGGTGCCAGGAATGCCTAACTTACTTGTGCCCACAGGTGCTGTGCCACATTCAGTTTTTTCCAGTGCAGCCATTGCACGACCTACTCTCAAAGGCCAAGAGTGCGCAACAGACTCTCTCAGCCAATGAGTGTGGCACTGTTTAGTACAGTAAATTCTACTTGCGGGGTCTGGAGGGATCTGCAGGTTCAATTTCAATGCTTGCAGTGTAGGTGCCCACATGCTCCTCTATATGGATTATTCACTAAAATGAGAGTTGTTGGGAATTGAAAGGAAATTTCAAATCTAAGGTAATAACAGCTGTCCAATAACAGTGTCTAAGGCATTTCAATTTGAAATTCACTTTAAATCCCCAACAATTCTCATTTTAGTGAAAATCCCTGAAGCATTGGATAGGATGAGATCATTCAGCATGGTGATATCAGAAAAGGTGGACTGGGCTGCTGTGAGTAAATATAAACTCTTCCCACAATGGAGAACAGGTAAGTGTTCCTTTAAAGAATAGCAATAACGTTAAATCAAGGTAAAATTGTGTCATAGATATATAGAAAACATCAATAGATTGTGCCAGCCAAAACTTCAGCAAATATACAAGTAATTTGCTTATTTCTAATTTTCCCTTGACAGGTATCAGTCTGCAGACTGCTGCCACAAAACAAAACTTACAAAGTGGATAGCTGGTTCTGTAGGCGGGAGAACATAGCCTGCCCTCTCAACTGAAGACTGGGCGCAGTCTGTCCTTCCTACAAACTAGGCATAGCCTGCCCTCCCAACTGCAGATCCAACACAGCATGTCAATCTTACAAACTAGACATAGCCTGCCCTCCCAACTGAGAACCCGGCACAGCCTGCCCTTCCTACAAACTAGACATAGCCTCCCCTCCCTCCTGAAGACCTGGCACAGCCTGTCCTTCCTGGACACTACACATAGCCTTCCCTACCTCCTGAGAACCCAGCACAGCCTGACATTTCTACAAACTAGACAGAGTGCAAACCCTCCTGAATGCCCGGCACAGCCTGTCCTTCCTACAAACTAGACATAGTCTGCCCTCCTAACTGCAGACCCCGCACAGTCTGTCCTTCCTACAAACTAGACATAGCCTGCCCTTCCAACTGAAGACCTGGCTTAGCCTGACCTTCCTACACACTAGACATAGCATGCACTCCCAACTGAAGACCCAGCACAGCCTGCCCTTACTACAAACTAGACATAGCCCGCCCTCCTAACTGCAGACCCCGCACAGCCTGTCCTTCCTACAAAGTAGACATAGCATGCCCTCCCAACCGAAGACTCGGCTCAGCCTGTCCTTTCTACAAACTAGGCATAGCCTGCCCTCCCAACTGAGAACCCGGCACAGCCTGCCCTTCCTACAAACTAGACATAGCCTGCCCTCCCAACTGAAGACCCTATACAGCCTGTCCTACCTCCTGCAGACCCTGCATAGTCTGTACTTCCTACAAAGCAGAAATAGCCTGTCCTTCCTGCATACCAGACATAGCCTACCCTTCCACCTGAAGACCCAGCACACCTTGCCCGCCCTTTTGCAGACCTGCAACCCACAAGCCAAGGTTGCCTTCTTTGCATGCCGAGTAACACTATGCAACACACTCACGTTTGCCCAAGACAGAGTAAACATTGGTACTTCAGCTGATGTTTGGTAACTTAGCATGGTGCCCTGCTAGCAGCAACATGTGTAGAACCTACAAAAGCACTAGTGCCAATATTTAGCTATCACTGCCACATAAGCTACAGTATTATATATGTCCATATAGAGTGGGAGGCATTTATTTTCTAGTTTTCAATGACACTAACTTGCAGATGTAATATTAATACTAATGTCTTCCAAAAAGGGCCTGGTTTTAGCCGGAGAACATGAAGCAGTCCACCTGGCCCAATAGATATTCTCCTGCAGAACCAGCACAGCCTGCTCTTCCAGCAAACTAGACATAGCCTGCCCTTCTTCCTGCAGATTAAACCTGCCTTCCCTCCCCCACCCCAAGGCCCTGCTCTCCCCAGGCCCTGCTCTCTGCCCTCCCCCCCAAGGCCCTGCTCTCTGCCCCCTTGCCCTGCTCTCTCTGCCCTCTCCCTCCAGGCCCTGCTCTCTGCCCCCCACCCTGCTTAACCCCGGGTCTCTGCCTCTGTGACCCCGCTCTCATCCCCGGCCCCGCTCTCTGCCCCTGGCTCAGGCCCTCAGCGAGCTGCAGGCAGAGATCGAGGAGGAGCAGCGGGGACTCTCCCTGGTAACAGCGGCCTAGTCACTCCCCCCGTCCCCGGCCTTTCCTGGCTCTGTGAGCCCGGTTCCTCTCACCTGGAGCCCATGTGCCGCCCATGGACAGTCCGGGGATGGTTGCGGCCTGGCAGCGCGGTGTTCTGGTCCATACGGTCCCGATTCCGAGGAAGGAGAAGAGTCGGACTGACCGGACCTCACTGAGCTTCGAGCAGCGCGGCCGAGGGGAGGGAGGAAAGCGCGCGCACGCAGGGCTCGTGGCCGCGCAGGCAGCGTTACGCAGGGCAGCGCTACCCCCGTTACCATGGTGACAGGAGGAGCGCGCTCGCGCAGGACACAGGCTGTGGCTCTCCTGCAACTACACGTCCCATGATCCCTCAGCCAGCATTGTCTATGGCAGAGTGCGGCAGAGGATCACGGGAAAGGTAGTCCAGTCAGCCTTTCGGCTTCCTAAGCCTTTAGGCCTTGTAAATAAATAGTGCTGAACCCGAAAAGCTGACAGGGCTATTCACTAAACGTCGAATTTTAGTCAAATGTGAAAATAGATCATTTGAAAAATGCTCACAGTCACAGTTCAGCCATTTTAGCCCAGTTTGTAGCAGTAAAACCCAGTGTTCATTGAATAAGCCTGCATGGGCAGATTAATTCACTAAACTCCAAATATCAAATATATTAACAAAAAATGCAAAAATAAAGCTAAAAAGATGTGTGACTAGAGCCGGCTGGAAAACAGGGACAGTTTTACACGCCAGCTATTTTTGCAGCTTGTATTTACTTCAATAAAAATCAGGGTTCAATGAATAAAATCCCCACAAAATGACTTGTAATGAATTTAGTGAGTTACAGCGTTAAAGTAACACTATAGTGCAAGGATAGACCACCTTCCGCACTCCCGGTGTTGTGGACTACATCCCCCATAATGCTCTTACACCCATAATGCTGGCAAAGCATCATGGGAGGTGTAGTCCAAAACATCTGAAGTGCCGAAGGTTGCCTATGCCTACTATAGTGTGTGGAATGCAAATGTTTATCAATAATGCCCTAGTCACCGTTTAGGTTACGGGGCCACCGATGTCAGGGTTAAAAGGGGAACGCACTTACCTTTTATCCCTCCGGCAGCTAGCTCTGCATTTTTGGATGAAATAATCGAAATTGGTGATCTTACATTGGGAGGTTAGAGCGTGGCAAAACACAGCACCAGTCAGATGGGCTGTATGAGACCACCTGATAAAAATAGTAAGGTTTTACACTACTAGTTCGGTGTCAGTATGACCGCTACTACAGGTTGGTTAACCAAGCAATTAAAACATTGCCAATTATTCAGAACATCAATTTTTTTAACGACAGGGTTAAAACAAACACCCAGACCACTTAAAGGGACACTTCAGTCACCATTACAACTTAATCTAAATTAACTTGTTATGGTTCCCCAGGCGCACTCTTACCTTAAGGTGTTAAACCATTCTAGGATGGTTGCCTCTCGCACTGATCTCCAGGTCCCCCAGGTCCCCCAGGCAACATTCGGCTTCTGAATCTGAGTTGCATTTAGATTAAGTTGTTAAGGTGACCGGAGTGTCCCTATAATTAAGATAAAGTGGTCTGGGTGCCTATAGCGTTCCTTTAAGCCAAAATATTAAATTTACTAAAAGTTTCTTAGCCAACTTAGTTCTGGTATTTTGGCCTATAATTAGGGAATACTGACATTTTGAAAATTCTCACTTCAGCGACCAACCCTGCAAAAAGTGTAAATGACAGATTTTGCAATATAACCTGTGAATTGACTGGCTGATCGAATGAATTTTAGTCTGTTTGGATGCACATGCATTGTTAATCTAATTTACACGTCTTGCTTGACATCTGTAGATGGCAGTCTAGAATATTAAATGTATCCAGTGCTGCTTCACACGTGCTGATAAAACACGACATACTAATGCCAAGCCCTTAGTTAAATTAAAACATATATTGTCATGGGAGACGGAGTTGGGTGCCCAGTACGATTTAGAAGAATGGTTCAGCTTTTTTAAAGCTTTAAAAGGTATTTCGTATTGCACTGACCATTTTGAAAATCATTCTAAAATTTTATATCGCTGGTACCTGGCTCCGTCTAGATTGCACAACATGAACAATATGTATTCTGACCGGTGTTGGAGAGACTGTGGGGGTGTGGGCAATATGGCCCATATCTGGTGGTTCTGCCCTAAATTAACTAAATATTGGAAAATGATTCGTGAACTAATTATTAAAGTGGACAGAACCTTTAGCATTTTAACTTCGGAACTAGCCTTATTTAAAAAACTCCCGGAGTCCGTTAATAGATCAGATAAAATAATCATAGGCCACATTCTGATCGCTGCTACATCCTGTTTACCTAGACATTGGAAGTCCCAAAATAGAGCTAATATTATAAAATATAATTGGGATAAATGGGAAGAAAAAAAATCTAAAAAGTTTATGGTCTTTGATATATTTATTGTTAAAGTGGATTGATGTACAACATTTTTGCCATATACATTGTTATGCCTAGTTCAATGATGGATGGATACCCCTTCCCATTTCCAAGTTACCCTTCCTTTCCTACCCCTAATACAATGTTTGTATTATTATTACTTGTTATACAAATATTTAAAACTTTAATAAAATTTATTTGAAAAGAAAAAAAAAAAACACGACATACTAGGTCACAGCTTGGCTACTTTACCCTGAATTGCATAATACATTTTTTTTCCTAGGTTATTGTTGTTTAGTGAATAAATATATATTTTTTTATATCCAATAGTAACAATGTATGCGAGGGCACAGGGTAAGGAAGAGTTGAACAGTGCAGGGGTGAAAATGAGATAAAATGTAACTATTAAGAGCACGTGACCTGTAGCAGGCTGCAAGACCCACCATTTTAAAGGAAGGGGCTTATTCACTAAACATTATAAAATGTACTGCATTTTTCAATTCATTTGTCTTACAGTTCACTTCAGAAGAACATGCTGAGTTAAATATCTACAAAAGATTGCATCTCTTAAAGCGGCACTGTCATGCTGAACTTACCATTCCCAAATAGCTTCATCTTCTCTCTCTCTCTCAGGATCTATTCATAGAAACATAGAATGTGACGGCATATAAGAACCATTCGGCAAGTCTATTCTGCCCAATATTTCAAAATACTTTTAATTAGTCCCTGGCCTTATCTTAAAGGAACACTATAGTCACCTAAATTACTTTAGCTAAATAAAGCAGTTTTAGTGTATAGATCATTCCCCTGCAATTTTACTGCTCAATTCACTGTCATTTAGGAGTTAAATCACTTTGTTTCTGTTTATGCAGCCCTAGCCACACCTCCCCTGGCTATGATTGACAGAGCCTGCATGAAAAAAACTGGTTTCACTTTCAAACAGATGTAATTTACCTTAAATAATTGTATCTCAATCTCTAAATTGAACTTTAATCACATACAGGAGGATCTTGCAGGGTCTAGCAAGCTATTAACATAGCAGGGGATAAGAAAATCTTAATTAAACAGAACTTGCAATAAAGAAAGCCTAAATAGGGCTCTCTTTACAGGAAGTGTTTATGGAAGGCTGTGCAAGTCACATGCAGGGGAGGTGTGACTAGGGTTCATAAACAAAGGGATTTAACTCCTAAATGGCAGAGGATTGAGCAGTGAGGCTGCAGGGACATGTTCTATACACCAAAACGGCTTCATTAAGCTAAAGTTGTTCAGGTGACTGTAGTGTCTCTTTAAGTCTAGGATAGCCTTACGCCTATCCCACGCATGCTTAAACTCCCTCACTGTGTTAACCTCTACCTCTTCAGCTGGAAGGCTATTCCATGCATCCACTACCCTCTCAGTAAAGTAATACTTCCTGATATTATTTTAAACCTTTGTCCCTCTAATTTAAGACTATGTCCTCTTGTTGTGGTAGTTTTTCTTCTTTTAAATATAGTCTCCTCCTTTACTGTGTTGATTTCCTTTATGTATTTAAATGTTTCTATCATATCCTCCCTGTCTCGTCTTTCCTCCATGCTATACATGTTAAATTCCTTTAACCTTTCCTTGTAAGTTTTATCCTGCAATCCATGAACCTGTTTAGTAGCCCTTCTCTGAACTCTCTCTAAAGTATCAATATCCTTCTGGAGATACGGTCTCCAGTACTGCGTACAATACTCCAAGTGAGGTCTCACCAGTGTTCTGTACAATGGCATGAGCACTTCCCTCTTTCTACTGCTAATACCTCTCCCTTCATCTTTTCTTCTTATCTGATCTAGTTTTCTATAAAGCATAAGACAAAGTAGGGACTAGTTTGTCTTATGTATTTTTCCTACACTTGTCCAGTTTTGATGCATGGAAGGAGCAAAGTCTACTCCATTTCCTGGGGTCAAAGCAATTTTCTCTCAATTCTCACCATCCTCCTGCTGCTTTGTTAGGAGTTTGAAGGTTTTAAAGAAAACTAGATTGGGTAGGAAGAAAAGAAGAACAGATCCTGAGAGAGGGAGAGAAGAGGACGCGATTGGGGAATGGTAAATTCGGCATGAAAGTGCCGCTTTAATTATAAAATCTAAATAATGAACTAAAAGTACACCCTAAAAAAAACTGCTACCCTTGATTTTCCAATAAAAGCCCAAGGGACTAAAGCGGTAGCCAAATCTATTTGTGCTGACATAAAATAATCTCAAATTGGAAAGTTTGTGGACCCTGCTTAGACCTGGACATTGGCAGGGTTATTCGCTAAACCCTGGATTTTACCAAATTAAATCCAAATGGAAAAACTGAAAACAACACAGCTGAACTGGAAAACATCTTCAGCTCAGCCATAGCCACAATTGGTTATTTGAATTTAATTTGAGAAAATATGGAGTTTAGGGCCTCGTCCTCTGCCTTCTACCAGAGCATATGTGTCAGCTGGGTGTAATGTGTGTCGTGCGTCCTAGCTGTATGTAATGTGGTGTATGCAGATTGTATTTAATATGTGTGAGCTAGCTGTATGTAATGTGTGTGCCTAGTTGAATGTAATGTTTGTTGGCTGTCTAGTGTGTACTGCCATGTGCAGTGTGCTGGCTCGGGGGCGTGTCTTGGCCACCATCTTGAATGGCCATGTTTTAGAGAGGCTCCTGGACAAGGAGGACAATTTTGTTCCAAAAGTGCCAATTTTAATCTTAATGGACCAACTCTAACCGAAGTTACAAATAGCCAGCCCAATTGTTAACATGCAGAAGCAAAAATAGCCTGAAAAAAATCGTACCTGGAATGAAGAAAATGGAAGCAGGAGCTGCTGGAGTTAGCAAAAGTCCTCAGGCTCACTCCCCTGCTTCTAAACCCGGCTCGTGGCTGGTTTCGCCACTAAAAATATCGTTGGTGGTGTCGGGGAAATCCCTCCCTACCTCCCGCCCGGTCTCCCAAGCCAAAACTTATGCCTGTGCGGCCGCGACCCATTCGCAGCATCCTGAGAGCGGCGGGATCACGGCCGCACTAGCCGACACTTCAGTGTGCGACTCAGAGTGCTCTGTAAACTCAGAATGCTCGGAGCGCAGCGCTGTGTTTCCCTCGAGCGGCAAGGACCACCCAGCAAGCCACTAGCGGTCTAAAACTAGAGAAGCCCGGTCGCTCACTTACAAAAGCGACCGGGTTGCAAGTAAAGGGGAGGGCAGTATGAGGTCATGCTCCTCGTCGGGATCCTCAGCATTCAGGTTGTCGGTCTCGGCAGGGGGGGGCCTCTGCTGTCCGACCCAAAACATTTAAAGGCACAGTAAGGGCTATAGTAAGCCCAGATAATAATAATATGGTAGGAGCTGAAGTGCTCCAAACAAGTTCTTACTCTGCACTACCACAGAGAATAAGTCATGATGCCACAACAAAGATGGCTGCCAGTCCAGATATTGTATATTCCACTCCCAAGATGGCCGCTGCCACCTCCAATATGGCTACTACCACATTTAAAGCAGCGATTTACAATCCCAATATGCCACCTGAATTGGCAGAAGACCTGCCACCATCAGCTGGCGTGATAATTCAACTCATTAAAGATTTGAGAGTTGATTTGAAAAACGACTTTAAAAAAGACTTTGACGCATTATATGGAGCCATGGAGGGCATTAATCAGCGAACGGTAATAATAGAGAATAGATTGCACTCTCAATAGCAATCTCACCTGGATCTGGTTGAAACTGTAAAAAAGCTCCAGAAGCAAGTGCACCAACAAGCGGAAAAGTTAGCGCATACTGAGGATAGAAGTAGGCGTAATAACCTAAGCATCAGGGTAATCCCTGATAATATCAATTCTCTGGAATTACCAAGTTATTTCCAGACAATGGTGAAGTCAGCTCTACCAACTGCTAATAATACTGATTTACTACTGGACCGCATCCATAGATTGCCCAAACCCGGCAATGCACCTGTGGCTGCACCCAAAGATGTGATAGTGAGATTTCACTACTACCACATTAAAGAGGAATTTCTAGGTGCAGTACGCACGTCAGGCCTCACGGGGGATTATAGCGGCATGAAGGTTTTCCAAGACTTCTCTGCTCAAACAATGAGGTGACGCAGGGAATTTCAACTTTTCACTGCGGAGCTAAGACGAAGAGGGATAAGATATAGATGGGGATTCCCGGTTAAAGTCCTTTCCCGCATAGATGGTCAGAATCTCATAATCATGTAGCCTGAAGAAGGAATGGAACTCATCAAATCCATGAACAGACGTCAGGTTTCGCCTGATAGACTCTCGCCATCTACTCCTATGCAGGCCAGCAAGAGAAGCAAATCGGACACTTCCTGAGATTCCAGCTCATAGAGCTACAGTCTTCATTTTCCACGGTCGTAAGTTGTTCAACACTTCAAGTTGAGATGTTCTTCCTATGTTCACAAAGGAATTTTATTTATTTATTTTTAGACTTTTATTTTTATGATTTTTTTTCTCTTTATTGATTTTTATGGTATGGTTCTGAGAAAACGTTATCTCTGAAACAGACTATCGAGTCTTGCTCCAGTCCGGAGATTTATCGGGATTACTTTGAATCTTGACTTGTTTCTCTTTTTATAACAGACTTTTGAGTTTTATTTCAGAAATCGATTCGATTACTTAAAACTTTCTAAATTTATACAATCAAAATAGTTTTTTGTAAAATGTACCTTGGAATCGATCGAATCGTCAACGTTAAATCTTCTTAATTTCTTCTTATCTTCAGTTGATTGATATATACGTCTTTTGTATATATAGTCTTGGGCAAAATTTGCTCGCCACATTAATATATGTCTATATTAATGAAAAGTACTAATACGCACGCAATCTGATTTACGGTTTCTTCAGGTTTATTCTTAGTTACTGATACATAATAAAACAACAAAGGATGTTACAGGATAATGGATTTCAACAGTTACATTGTTGTACAGGAAAGAGAGACCTCGTGTCTCTTTGATCAGTTACTATATAGAAGTGCCCATACTGACGTCAGAGCATAACTCTAGCCATATAAGGACAAAACCCCCAACTTACATTCCAGAGCTCTCATACAAAGAAAGCCATGTGACTTAGACCATCTGTTACTTATGTCAATCCACACATCCATATATAATCAATAGAAATATAGAATATGCAATATTCTACAGTTTTTTTAATATAATTTCATATTTATTTAATTTTATTATTATTTTTTATTGTTTTGTGCTTTTTGTCCTTTCAAATGTCATACTTAAAAAGTTGCTTTTTGTTTTTGTTTTTTTACTATTTATATTGGCTCCCCTTGTATCCAGTAGCCTTCTCTCACCCCAACCTGGGCCTAACACACTTTTTTTGTTCTCCCTCATGGCCCTCTTTCACAGTTTGTTTTTCTCCCCTGATAGGGGTATATATCCAAGTTTTTTGTACCCCTTTTTTATTTTTCTATATTTTTTTGTCCATCCATTCTTTAAAGTTTGGTAAAAACGTTTCCAGACTCAGGTATTATATTAGGATACACTTTTGAAGTGTATGTATAGTGGAAAAATTTAAGTCCCTTGCAGGAGGGGCAGCAAATCCTAGGCAGGGGAGCTAGGTGCTGAAAAACAGGCCATTTAATTTTTATGAGAAAATGACTGAACCTTAAGAGAAAGACTTGATTAGCATATTTCACATGTGGCATAGTCTTGTTAAACAATGATTTTTGTAAACAATGATTTTTTTATTTGAGCAGTAACATGCCCCTTTAAATCTGAGATTCACATTTAATAAGTAAAAAAAGGCGTGACAAGTCTACTTCTAAGATAGAGAACATAGTCACATTGCATCAGAAATCATAGTAAGCTGCAGTTGTGAGCTGTGAGAGTGCCTGGGACAGATCCTGCTATCCAGGATCTGTTACATATGCAGCATGTGAGACAGGCACAGTAAGTAGGGGGATAGCTGAAAAACTAGGCTCTCTCTCCTGATATAGGGAGAGGGGAGGGTGGCCACATGGCCAGCAGGCAGCAGGGCAGTTCGGTGGGTGAGACCAGGCTGTTCGCAACGCACAGAGCCCATGCAGCTCCGAAAAAATGGCTGCCACAGCTCCAACAAAATTGCTGCAGTGGCCGCAAAAAATGAGCGCGGCCTACCGCGTGGCTATCGCACTGCCACAGTTGAAAAAGCTGCTCAGCAAGCGGCCAGGGGCTGCGGGGAGTAGGTGGGGAATAAGGGGGAAAGGGTATGGGCGACAGAGCCCAGCAGGGGAACCCGGGGAGGGGAAACAGATTACAGGCAGAGCCAAAGCATCATAGCAGGGACACCCATTCCTCATACAGCAGAGTGAGAAAAACTGCATAAAGTAACCCAGAATAACAATAAATCAATGATCAGTATCCAGAATCTATCAGATAAATAGCCTAAATACAGCAACAGATGTTAACAAGTGATACAGCAGCTACATAGCATGACGTGGTATAGGAAATAACACAGAATAGACTGCCTAGCTAAACCCAGCAATAGACTGTCTAGATAAACCCAGCAATAGACTGCCTAGATAAACCCAGCAATAGACTGCCTAGCTAAACCCAGCCAATAGACTGCCTAGCTAAACCCAGCCAATAGACTGCCTAGCTAAACCCAGCAATAGACTGCCTAGATAAACCCAGCAATAGACTGCCTAGATAGACACAGCAATAGACTGCCTAGATAAACCCAGCAATAGACTGCCTAGCTAAACCCAGCAATAGACTGTCTAGATAAACCCAGCAATAGACTGCCTAGCTAAACCCAGCAATAGACTGCCTAGCTAAACACAGCAATAGACTGCCTAGATAAACCCAGCAATAGACTGCCTAGCTAAACCCAGCAATAGACTGCCTAGATAAACACAGCAATAGACTGCCTAGATAAACACAGCAATAGACTGCCTAGCTAAACCCAGCAATAGACTGCCTAGATAAACCCAGCAATAGACTGCCTAGATAAACACAGCAATAGACTGCCTAGCTAAACACAGCAATAGACTGCCTAGCTAAACACAGCAATAGACTGCCTAGCTAAACCCAGCAATAGACTGCCTAGCTAAACCCAGCAATAGACTGCCTAGCTAAACACAGCAATAGACTGCCTAGATAGACACAGCAATAGACTGCCTAGCTAAACCCAGCAATAGACTGCCTAGCTAAACCCAGCAATAGACTGCCTAGCTAAACCCAGCAATAGACTGCCTAGATAAACCCAGCAATAGACTGCCTAGCTAAACCCAGCAATAGACTGCCTAGCTAAACCCAGCAATAGACTGCCTAGCTAAACCCAGCAATAGACTGCCTAAAACAAGATCCCAGCAAGAACCCTGCCTAAATAAAACCAGCAATTAAGCTGCCTAAACAAACCTAGCAAATAGACTGATTAAATAAACAAGCAGCATGTATGTAGGATAAAAAAACAACCAAGAGCAGAGACAACTCTGAGTTGGTGAGTGCTCACCTGGAGGCAGCAGCAAAGAAAGAGGAAGTGGAAGAGCCTGCTTAGGGGTTTTATACTACTGTTGCTTTGTTCTGATTGGTTGTTTTGAAGAGTTCTGTTAACTGTTTCTTTGCTGCTGGAGGTTTCAGTAAAGAAGGTAAAGCAAATATGAAGCCTCCTGCCCTGACATAAAATTAGGACTAACGGTTAGTGATGTCCCGAACGGTTCGCCGCGGACTCATCATTGAGTAAACTTTGACCCTGTACCTCACAGTCAGCAGACACATTCCAGCCAATCAGCAGCAGACCCTCCCTCCCAGACCCTCCCACCTCCTGGACAGCTCACTAAGAATGCAGCTTCACAATGAATGTAAAATGGATGCTGTCCAGGAGGTGGGAGGGTCTGGGAGGGAGGGTCTGCTGCTGATTGGCTGGAATGTGTCTGCTGACTGTGAGGTACAGGGTCAAAGTTTACTCAATGATGAGTCTGCGGCGAACCGTTCGCGAACTGTTCGGGACATCACTACTCGGTCTCTCTGTCTGGAGTGCAAAAGTACATACTTCACATGAACAGAGCCTTTTAAAGTGCATTGGGCAAGGTATATTGCAGGGCCCATATTCCTGAGGCAATAGGCTGGCCAGCGGGCCCCTCCAAGAACCCTTGACGAGGTTCAATTTGTCACAGGGCCATAATCACAGGGTAGGAGGCTGGCAAACAGGCCCCTCCAAAAGCCAGTGACGAGGTTACTTTCGTCACAATAGTATTTATTATATTTTTATTGTCCTGATGAATGGCCCTAGTGTTGTTTTTATTTGTATTGGACGACCCAGAGTGCTGGTATGGATTGAGAAGTGTTTGTGTATATGTATATATATATATGTATTATTGGTATGTTCCTTTTTCTAATTCAAAATATTGGGTCGTTCAGGGTAAAAAGTTTAATTATATAGTAAGCATACTCACTTGCAGACACAGACAATCTCACGGACTCATTAAATACAGCTCGTTGATACACTGGCTCACAGACAGACAATCTCACTGACAAACACATGCTCACTCCAGACAAACTCACTGACACACACATGCTCCCTCCATACAAACTCACTGACACACACATGCTCCCTCCATACAAGCTCACTGACACACGCAAACATGCTCACTACAGAAAAGCTCACTGACACACACACACATACAAGCTCACTCACTAGCAGGCACACACACTCACTGTCATGGGCTGAAGCTCACCTGTCACAGAAGGCTGTGGGAGACAAGGAGCACTGGGAAGTGTCTCCATTTTCTGACCTCTCCCTTCCAGGTCAGCAGCATGTGGGGGTGGAGCTTGATCGTGGGAGGCGGTGCTTGAATCTGGGAGGCAGGGCTTGAGTCCGGGGCGGAGAATAGAGGCACCAATTGCTGAAGATTCAGGTGGGAGACTCAGAACTCCCTCCGGCCCCCTGGCAGCCTAAATGGGCAGCCCCAGCCACTCCCTCCCTTCTGTAACACAGGCTGTTACAGTCCGAGGGAAAATTATTTAAATTACAAATCAGGGCTTCCTGCCAGCCCCAGGTGCTGTGGCCCACTGGGAAATACCCTGGTATCCCGGTGGGCCAGTTCGGCCCTGTTTGTAACCTGTCTCTGGTGTCTCAATAAGTGGGATACTAGAGGACAAAAGGGCCAGGAAAGTGCATTGTGCATGAAGGCTGCTTGTAGGATTGCGTGTGTATTGTGAGCTGATTGTGGTGTGGTATTTTGTGTAAATCGGTCAGTTTCAGTGGTGTTATGTTTGTGGTATAAAATGTGTGGCTAGCGGTTGTAGAGAGCAAGAGAGTATGTGTGTAAAGGGGATGTAGCTAGAATGTGCATAGTGGCTGTATAGGTGATGTAGTGTGTATATGGTCTGTAAAGAGTGTGTGTTTCGGAATTTAAGTATGTGTTTGCGTACATGGGATCTATTGTGTGCATAGATGATCCAGAGTTTGTATAAGGGATGTAATGTGTTTGTCTGGCATGTAGTGTGTGTATAAGGTATGTAGTGTCTATAGGGAATTTAGTGTGTAGGGGTGCAGTGTGTGTTCAAGAGATTCAGTGTGTGAGAGGTGCTGCAAGGTGAGACACGGAACGTGCAAGGGTAACCATACCTTTAATCCATGAGCACATCTCGGAATGGAGGGGCAGGTTAGCTAGCCTGGAAGAGGTGTGTAAGGGAAGCATGTTGTGTTTCTGTGTGTGTATAGGGATGCATTGTGTGTGTGTGTGTGTGCGTAGTGTGAAAGAGCTCCCTGTCCTGCCCCCTGTCCTATAGAGCTCTCCCTTCCATCCCTTAGAGATCTCCCCTGCCCCTTAGCGGTCTCTCCTCTCTCCCCCCCCACCTCCCTAAGTGGTCTCCTTTTCGCCCCGACTTTCCATTAGTGGTCTTTCGTCTCCCCCTTAGTGGTCTCTGCTCTCCTCTGCCCCCACCCTCTCCTAGTGGTCTATCCTCCACCCCCCTCCATTAGCAGTCTCTGATCCAGCGCTGATCGGCCCTCTGACAATCCATTTCCATCGGGTGGCCTTGACAGCATGAGCGTGCTCACGTAGAGCAAGCCGGCCACTTCTGTTACCTCAAGGGACCTAACGGAAACAGGAAGCAAAGCTCCCTGACACATTGTCTGATTGACAGCCAGAAGGGTGTTTCGTTAATTAATTATAAAAGTACCGATATCCTCATAGAAATCTGCACTTTTATAAAGTGCCTTTAAAAATGGACTACTTCTCACCCATAAAGCACTTCAGCAAGCCGAGGTTCTTTTCTTGGTGTAGAGTAGCGCTTTACACCAAGATACAGGTACACAGATATACACTTGTGCAAACATACACTCCCTCTATGTAGCTGTGTGTATATATACCACATTTTTAGCAGATTTGTGAGCACTTTACATATGCAATGCACATGCGCAATGCTGCTTGCATTCAGGAATTACACAAGATCTTTACAGCTTGGCATGTCAGAATTGTGTTACTGACATGCCTTTACTTTGGCTTCTGCTCCTCCTAACCCAGCCTGTCCTTGCCAACATGGGCATGTATGTTATGAAACCAGGAAAGGAGAGGGTGGCAAAATGGGGCTTGTGTAAATAGCTATACAAAGTCCGTCCTGACAATCAGGGCTGCGCATGTGTAGAACACTATGGCAGTGCTGTAAAATGTCCTGTAATAGCTGAATGCAACTGTAAGAACATTTATAGTGTGGGAAATTAAAAAGAGACCTCAGGCAGAGGTCATAAATCGGACCAGCCCTGCCAGATGCAGGACTGGTAAGAGGTATACACTGGTAAAGCAGGTTTTACAATTTAGGTCGAAAGCTTTTATTCAAAATACTGTTAAAACAATAAAAAATGAAAATAGAAATATTAATTATAAAAATGTATTAATTCATGTATTTTCCCCTGATAACAGGTTTATTCAAAACTGCAGTTTTTTTTACCAGAGTTGATTGTTTTACAGTTTGCATCTATACCAGCAAGGGGAGCTGTTCAATCGCTTAAGAAAATAAGCCTTGGCTTGTCTACGGCCTGTGTAAGAAAACATTGGCATTATTGAAAGAAAATGTGAGTTATTATAATAGGAAAGCAATTAACACGAAGAGGACTTATTTGCCCGCCTTCTTTCTGTGTCATTTTATATGTTGGGATTTTATTAGTCTCACTTTGATTATAATTACTTTATTTTTCAAGCAGGGAAAATCAATTTTGGTTCTTAAATGAACAGCGAAATAGAGATTTTTATAACAATAATGGTGGAAACTTGCAGAAATCGATGATTACAAAATGTTCTATTCCTGTGTAAACATATGTGTTTAGGATGAAAGACCCATGTTTGATGGGGCATGCATTGGGCACAATCCGTACTCTACCTTTCTTACTATTCAGTAAATATGAAGTCTACAAGTCACAAAAACATCTTGTCCATTTCACGGTGTACCCGATAGTGGATCAGACCCGATAGTGGATCAGACCCGATGGTGTATCAGACCCGATGATGGATCAGACCCGTTGGTGGATCAGACCCCATGGTGGATCAGACCCGATGATGGATCAGACCCGTTGGTGGATCAGACCCGATGGTGCATCAGACCCGATGATGGATCATACCCGTTGGTGGATCAGACCCGATGGTGGATTAGACCCCATGATGGATCAGACCCATTGGTGGATCAGACTCAATGGTGGATCAGACCCGTTGGTGGATCAGACCCGATGGTGGATTAGACCCCATGATGGATCAGACCCGTTGGTGGATTAGACCCGATGGTGGATCAGACAGTGCAGGGTATAGATGGGAGCAATAAAAGCAACAAATAGAAAAGGCTGCGCCACATAAAATATTAAAACCAGAATAAAAGAAAACAAAGTCCAAATAAAAAGAAGTCCAACTTGTATGTCCTTACGAATAGTCTTTTAAGGAGGCTGGCACAATAGTAGGGTCTTCTGATATAGTGGTGGTTCCACTTATATAGAAGATAAAAGAGAGGGACAACCAATAGTGCAATATGTATAGCTCAAATATGGACGTGATAGAAAATAATGGTAGAGAGCTCACATTTACAAGAGACAACTGCCGAACGTTCGGGAGCCGAACATGGAGGTATTGTTACTCGGTTCCCGAGCGGAGAGGTGAAAGAACTGCCAAACGTTCAGGAGTTGAACGGGGAGATAGCCATACTGCCGGCCGTTCGGCTGCCGAACGGGGAGGCAACAAAACTGACGAACGTTCGGTTTTTGTGTCTTCTTTTGCAGGGAATGAAGGAGAAGCGGTCGCAGGTGATAGGATTCCTTGAAAGGGGCCTGGACAAGCACGGGCCAGTGGAAGAAGGATGAGCGGTACAGCAGGCTTGGCAGCAGGTCACGGAAACGCTGGAAGCGCTGTTGGAGGAACAGGGATAACGGCTATACACCGTCCGGGTGAGTCGACCTCTGATGCCAATGCCCCGCCAATGGCTGGGCCACGGGTTACCCCGGGGGTGGGCCCCGGGGTTGGCTTGGCTGGTGACAGCAGGGGGGCAAGAGGCAGACAGGGGACGGCTAAGGCACGGAGCGGTCCAGAGGGGTATAGCGCAGCAAGACGGAACAGAGGGTCATCAGGCAGCGGGCGGGAGCGCAGCGCTTCCCCGGGTTTTCCTATACGACCGGGAAAGGGACAATGACAGGCGAGGCTGGTAGTTAGGGGAGGATCGGAAGGGAGTAACAGTGATGAACAGCGCAGAAGGTTGGCACCAGCGAAGATGACAAGGTGCCGGGAGGGACCGGTCACGAAGCAGTCATCGGAGGGTAGCTGATGTAGTTGACAGGGACCCCCGCGGGGTGGACCACACCTGGGGGAGGCATAGGGCGCCCCCTATCGGTTCAAGGGGATGGTCGCAGCAGGATGGCAGTTCCATGAGCGGGAGTTCCCCGGAGAGGAGGCGGACTGCTGTGCAGGCTCACGAGGGTTTCTGGGGCCGGAGGTAGCACAGTTGGGGACGGGGGTGCGACCCCCACAGTAGAGGCGCCCGGGTTGGCAAGTGAGAGGGAGAGCGTATTGGGGGGCGTCCCGGAGGCCGCGCGGCAGAACGTTCATGTTTCTTTCGCAGGCCCACTGGAGGTTAAGGAGAGGATATGGAAAGGGGAGTTTGTGGAAATCTTTTCGCTTCTCCCCCTTGAGGACTACATTGACCTCAAGGAGGAGGATAAAAAGGATGCAAAAAAGGAGGAGGTGGAAAAGAAGCGGAGGTATAGGAAGATACCTAAGACGTTTGGGAACTGATGGGCGAAAAGGCGGAAGAGCGCTGTTCGCAGCTCTTCTGTTACCTGGATGGTATTTGGTTTTCCGTGGTTTTTAGTTTTGCCTTTTTTGGGGCATTTTGGGTCAGCGAGCTAGTTAGCAGCAATCGCCAAGGGTCCGGGGGACTTCAGGTGATGGACGTGTGGAGCAACAAGGTAGTGATTAACCTGAGGTGGTCCAAAACAGATGTAATGGGGAAAGGAACGTTGGTTACGTTGTGGGAGCTCCCGGGTGGGAGAACTTGTCCGGTTAAGTGCGCAATGTCCTTCCAGGAGGTGCGGGCAATGGCCGGGGGTTCATATTTCAAGCATGAGGACGGCTCTTCGCTATCGAAGTTCCAGTTCCTCAGGGTTTTTCGGAAGGCTGGCTGTTGGGTGTGGACCCTGGCAAATTCGGGACACATTCTTTCAGGATTGGTGCGGCTACTGAAGCGGCGAGACTAGGTTTAGGTGACGAACGGGTGAAAAAGATTGGCAGGTGGGAGTCCCTGAGGTTCAGGTCTTACATTAGGCCAGACAAGTTGGTTTAAGTTGGAGGATGGAAAAGGGGGAATGTTGGTGGTTGTTTTGTTGTTGTCTATGTTTGCTTTATGTTTTACAGGTCGGATGGCCTGGGTGGTCGGCCACTCATACGTACACTGGGCGTAATGGAGAGCTGCAGTTCGACGTCACGGTCTACAGCTGGGCTTTCCAAGTTCTGTGGTGCAGCTTCGGTGGTTTGGTTACCGGGGCTGGGGTTGGAATGTTATATGTGAGGAAATGTTTCACAAAATTCTTTTGGGACAGGTTCCGGACATAGTGGTGCTTCATGCAGGGGGCAATGATGTGGGGTTGTTACCTCAAAAGGTCCTGCTCGAGTGTATGAAGAGGGACGTGGACAGATTAAGGGAGTTAGTGCCAGGGGTTATGGTAGTATGGTCGGAAATGGTTCCGAGGTTGTACTGGCGTCACGCGCGGAATCCCTCCGCGGTGGCGAAAATGAAGGGTAAGGTTAACAAGGTGATGGCAGCGTACGTGAGGCGGTCAGGGGGGGTTGTGATCAGGCACAGGGAGTTGGAAGACATGCTCCCAGGTTATTATAGGAGTGATGGGGTCAATCTGTCCGATGTGGGTTTGGATTTTTTGTTGCTGGGTTTCCAGGAGGGCCTCCAGAGAGCGCTTTTTTCCCTGGGGGGGTGTCGCTCAGGAGCTCGAGGAGTCGAGCTCTGAGCTGTGGCGGGGGATGGAGAGTAAAGTTGGGGGGAGAAAAGAGTGAGATGGGGAAAAAGTTTGGAGTTCAGGGCTAATAGGTAGGCCTTTGGACTGGTTTGGTAGGTTCGAGCTCGTAGGTAGCTCCGAACCGGGGTGTGTATGGGGTGTCTCGGTATGCCCCTACACTTGTGGTGCCCTTTGGTGGCAATGGATGGTGCCCTTTGGTGGCAATGGTCATGTTCATGTTAAATAAAATGTTCAATGTTTGGGTGTTATGTTATGTGGGGGTGGGTCATTGTCAAGGGGTTAATTGTAAATGCAGGATGTTAATTGTGCAGGCCAATGTTGGCCTGCTGTTGACAATGACCTTTAAATTTATGTTCATTACAAATAAAGCTGTGATATAATTTTGCCAAAACCATAGTGTCTGTGCTTTATTGGGGATTGGGATATTTGGTGGGGGTTCGTAAGCAGAGGCTGACAAGGCGACTGTGCTCATGTCATGCAAAAATGAAGGAGATTTAATACCATTGTTAGCCTTTCCAAAAGTGGATATTGGGAGCAAAGCATTCATTGCTTTAAGAGGTATTTTGTTCTATTGTTTACACACAATAAAGTTATTGAAAATGTGTTTTACGTAGGACCAAAATCAGGAATTGTGAAGTCTGTAGAATGTTGCTTTAAAGATAAATGGTGGTATCTTAATTAAAGGGACATGCATCACTGAGACAACTGTCTCATTCAAAAGCTTTAGCTTTGAACGAGACAGCTGACTCACTCTGTGAGGTGTAAATAGCAGGTAAATAGGAGTTTCTTATATTTACCTGCTTCTTCTTTCTTATGCTTTCCACACCCACCCCAGGGAGAACACTGGGCACATCTAACTAATAAGTGTCCTATCCCTAGGAATGCTGGAAGCATGCAGTGGGCATACCTAACAGATTTACATAAGTGCAAGAAGTCTGATCAGTGTGATCATGTAGAGCAGGTTCCAGTGTTGGGTTTCTCTCTCCAGCTGCTGCACAATGTTGCTTTGTTCTGTAATCAGAGGACTGTGATGGGAGGGTAAGGAAGTTGCTGAAGAAACTGCCCTGGGAGGTGTGCCCAACAATGCAATCTGACCAGTAAATAGTAAGATTGAAAAGTATGTAATAAACGTCTATATAGTTTTTCTTGCTTTTTTTGGTTTGTAAACATAATTGTCTAGTAATGAATGTCCCTTTAATGGCGATGTACTTCCCAGGGAGGAACCAACGGGTACGGAGGCAGACGAGGGTGCTCCAGGCAGAGCGGAGGCAGGCGAGGGAGCTCCAGTCAGAGCCGTCCTGGTGGCGGCCAAAGTAGACCTTCCTGTCCCCCGAAAGCTAAAAGCTAGGTAAAACTTTTATTTTAATACTTTTATGGAATGTCCCGGGGGATGGTGGTGGAGGGTTATATAACTAAACACATGCCCTTTCTATGAAACCATACAGACCCTTTACAGTTGCATTAGACAAGACAGTAGAGACAAGGCAGAGGGGAATTCTGATCTCAAACATCCATCCGTGCCTCACATAGAAAGTTTACACTAGCACAGCATTCTAGATTGTAAGGTTATTTATACTGTGTGTTCTGCTTTATAGGAATTGAAAAACCAGATATGAGATTTTGAAGACCAGGTATGAAAACACAATAAAACGTACACAGTGTGTGATATCAAAAAGATGAATTCTGCTTTGACATTTTGCCAAGAACACACTCAAAAAAAAAAGCATTTCTGTACATCAGGGAGACATCCATTTAACTCAAGAACTGTCGAAAAATCTCATTACCTTGGAGACTGTGCAGTGAGGCTGCATGGTGGCACATCTCACGAGTCCCGGCCCTTTCTTGTAAAGTTCATTCATTTTATTTTATTTTCAATTGTGTGACCATATTGTGTGCAAAAGCCAGCAAACATGATGCATGAAAATTGCCATAATTTATACCCACCGCCTGATATCGGTGACCTTTTGTTGAACTCCACAGAATGAGGGGAATAAAGTCTTTTTAGACAGTTTGCTGCTAAAAAGTGGGATGGTGCTGATTCCTTTTAAAATGGGAATAGGTAACAAAAATGAAAAATGATTCTTGTTCGTGAATAGAAGGAATCAGAGTAAGAGTCTATATATACACAATTACAGTTCTGCATTGTAGAAGATTGAGAGGGCAGGCAGCAATATACGAGTAATGACACAGGCAAGAGTAACATGCAGGTTTATTGCCAACAGAATAAAATTCACTGAGTGGATTATTTTCTAATTACTAAAGCTGTCACGAATCTTGTATTGGCTGAGTAAGTATTCTTTTTGCATGTCTGGCACAGTTGCATAAGAAAAAAAATGCAAAACAAGTTTGCAAAGTAACAAAAAACACAAAAATAAAAGTAATTGTGCTACCAGCTGTGACTAAGAGATGGCAACGCATTTTGCTTTAATAAGCTTGCAGTACATTTCGCTGGAAAGAGCTGGCTAAACGTACATTTAAATGGCCCATAAATGCATTAATTGAAAAGAATTGACAATGCAATCAACTGTAAGAGCCAACGACTCGTGCCTCTTGAAAAAAAAAAAAAAGAATTGGCACCACTTTCTACTGGAAGGATCCGTAAATCGAATAAATTGAAACGAGTTAGCAACACATTCAAGTACATCTAATAAGAAATGTAACTAAAAGAAGCTGGAAAAGCATTGCATTTTAAAGAACAGGTTACACATTTATGTAAAACGAGATAGTAATGTATTCTGTTGGAAAGAATTGTCAATGCATTTCACTGGAAAGGACTGTTAATGCACATAATAAAGTTGCCAACACATTTTACTCAAAAGATCTAGCAGCCAGAAACGCTGGCTACATAATTTAACTAAAATCAGCTGCAATCCATTCAACTGAAAAAAAAACAACAACACACATTTAACAAGGCACTCTTAATAGCATGACCTCTACAAATGATTGCCGTGATTATGGTGCAGAGAGTCGTTGTAGAGTGGTGATCATTTTTAATTGATTTGACAAAAATATGGGCTCTCTCTGAAGCCCAGCCTCTGTGATGCAGTTCCTATAATGCCAATGTTAACTTCTGCGTTGGTCATACATCTCCGAAGTTAGACAGAAGTTTACGTAAAGTCATAGCATATGGGTTAACATTTTTCCAAGTGAAACTAGTTTAACAGAAGCCGGGGGCATCATCCAAAGACTCTTCTAACCATATATGTCACAATAGCTGGTAGCTTAGTAATATGAACTTTAGTGATAGGTGCTTAGAACACTTCTATCACTAAAAAGAGCAGTACTTACATTTTAATCAAAAGAAATGTTTACACAAGTGTTTACAAAGCTAACTAAACAGAACCGGATTAAGCTGGCATAGCATTCTCTGAAAAGATTAGGCAACACATTTCACTACAAGAAGACAACAACACAAATGCTTGTAGCAACAACAATTTCAATTTCAAATTTGGATGTGTACAAATAAAGTGTCACTGTTTTTAATAAATAAGGATCAGTAGCTTGGATTGACATATATTGGTAGTATGGCCTAATCTTTCTTCATGTACAGACTACGACAATGTTTCAAAATCATGGAATTGCTCCCTTGAAAAAAAGATATGTAGTTTCTTACTTGTGTTTTCTTAAATTGTTCTTAAAGGGATACTCCAGACCCCTGGCTGTCAATCAGACATATGTAGCTTTTGAAAGCTGTATTTAGAAATGCCTTTAATGAAAAAATGCATAATTAAACGCATGCACATTTTCATTAGGGGTATATCTACTAAACACTTGGTATTTATAAGAATTATTATTTTTATTTAAGCAGTGGACTATCACTTAAAATAATGTAAATATTTAGACCAGTTAAACTGCAACCCTCCAAATCTGATTGGACTAAAACTCACATAATGCTCTGCAAGTGTAGGACTGGACAGAAAATGATGGGAATTATATTTTATAAATATCTAATAATGATCCAGGTACAGGCTCTCTTTGTGGTCAACAACTCATAGAACACAGCCTTTACTGCAATTATTAAACAATTACACAAAACCCATAAAGAGAAAGGGCACAAAAAAATTTAAAATAAATCTTACGCATTTTGTGCATAGCAGAGCAGTCATATCATTATAATAGCTAGTTTTCATTTTTACCTGTCAGCAGGTGTACATACATTTTTACAGAGACATAGCATTCTGCAGTCACTACATCTTTGATTTAGACATTAATCGATGTTTGATTAAATTGCATAAACACCAATAATAAAAATAACATTTATTTTGGTGCTAATTGCATGCAGTTAATGCTCAATCTACGTCTTCATTAAGATGTTCATTGTGATTGTGTCACTAAGTCCTACAATATTGGTTTTGCTATCACTAACCTTATTAGGTCAATTGACAAATGAGACCCTTAAGCAATTTTAGCAGCTCCTTCTGATAATCGGTACAATATACAATTTCCTAAGAAACACCCGACATATACAACCTACCTTTTTTCACCTTGCCGAGTTAAATGTTAACAGGGTAGTAAAATGCACATTTAGCACAGAAGCTGTCGGATCTCTTAATCTTTGATGCTGAGAATAGTCTAAACAATTATAAAGGCCAACGGCAGCCTGAAATGGAACTGTTTAGATACCTTCAAATCTAGCGCTGGTAGACTGTAATACACATTGTATAGACCTTACAGGTATCCTGAAAATGTCAGTCTATAATGTGGATTACAGGGTTCCTTTAAGTACTATGACCATGTAAGTGATTTGAAGTGGTCATGGTGTGTAATGTCTGCATGCGCAGCGTTTAACTAAGGAACAACATGTAGACTTATTTAGTGTTGCTGGCAAAGACCACCTCCAAAAGTCTCACTAACCTTGTGCGCAGCGACAAATTTCAGTTCTGCCAAATAATTTTTCCTGAAATTCCGTTGGAATGTCAATTCGGCTTGTCCAAATGCCGATTTGGGAACCAAATCAGGCTTATTTTGGGTACCTCGATTTGATCTGGCAGGCTTACAAGATTTACAGTGCTATGTTTGTTCCGTTATGACCAACAATTCCAAAAGAAGACGGCAGTTTGTCCTGAAATGGATTTCAGGATTCAAAATGGCAAGCTTTGGGTGATGCTCATGAACACTTGCCGATCTTCTCCCTTTCCTGGCGCAGCCGGTGTACACATAAAAAAGGTGTTTGTTGGCTCTTAAATAAGAGCCACTGCTGGTGGTACAGCAAGCGCAGATTTAAACACGAATGTTCCCATTGTGGAGGAGCGCATCCTGCAATACGCTGCTTTATCAAAGCTAAACAGCTTTCAACAAAAGGAATTGTGAGAGAGGAAAATTTCTAAAAGTGCGGATGCCGGTGAGAGTGACAACATGCGCCCATGGCTCGGCCAGTTTCCTAACCGCGGGAAGTTAGAGTACTGGCTTTTCTGTGCAGAAGAATCATTTTTTTTGGACAACCTGCATTTATTTTGGAGTAAAGAGGGCATTTTAAGGGCAAAATTGGAAAAAGAGATGCACCTAGGTAGGATGGCAAGTCCTTTCAATTTTCCTCCTTTTTAAAATTTACACGTTTCCCCATTCAGGTTAGTCCCAAAAATGGAGGAGGGATCCTTTAGATTGATTCATCACTTGTCCTATCTGGTGGGAAGATCAGTGAATGACAGGGGAGGGCTGGCAGCCTTAGGCCTGGGGGGCAAAACCAGTCAAGTGGCCCATTGCACCACCAAATCAGTTCACCATCCATGCCCACCTTTTCCTGGTTTT
Organism: Pelobates cultripes; assembly: GCA_933207985.1. NCBI lineage: Eukaryota > Metazoa > Chordata > Amphibia > Anura > Pelobatidae > Pelobates > Pelobates cultripes. Next base: position 138,495,448 of record OW240920.1, on the reverse strand, counting down.
ATAACGGATATTGATGTTATGCTAATCAGTAGCTCTTTGCCATACCCGCTCCTTCACGGCTCTGACTTTCAATGTTGTCAGAGCGCAGGCTGAGAATCTCTGAGCCTGTGCTCTGACTCACTAACTGAGCGCCGGAACCATGAGGGAGAGGATATAATCTGACTGCACCTACTGCTGGTGCGCACCAGTGGACCACCAGCGAATCGTTTAAATTGAATAGGCTGGTGTCCCCAACTTGTGAGCTGTGTTGGCCGCCGGGCGCCTCTGTTGTCATGGCACCCTGCGTGACCGCACAGCGTGCACACCCCAACGGCTGGCCCTGCTGACACACACTGATGTTACTACTTAGACATCCCTCAATATTAATACAGACATCAGAGTAAACACCAATAAACTGTGGAAACAGAGCTGATCCCCCCAAATTTATAAAGATTTGCTTAGTGGATTTGTTGTAAGATTAAATCATGCCTCCTCCTCTCTCTCTCCCATGCGCTGCTCTGTAGGCTGGGAGGAAGTGAAGAGTAATCACAATCTCCCAGCACAGCGGCACCTGTAGCTGCATGGGGAACAGCTGTTTAATGTAATGCTTGCAGGACGGCCAGCTGCCGCAAACCTCTTTGTTCCCGTCTCTGCAAAGGGCTCCAGGCACTGCATGTTGTGAGTGTGAGCCACTGTAAATTAGGGGCAGAGGGCACTTGAACTGCGGTAAAGACGGGTAGGGCAGGAGGAGAGTGCAGTGCAATCAGTGCACTCCCCTCCTGTGGGTCACCAGTAGACTGGTGCACCTGCCCAGGATCAGAGCCGGTGCAAGGATTTTTGCTGCCCTAGGCAAAATAAAAATTTGCCGCCCCCCATGTGACATAACAATGCCCCACCTATATTATCTGCCATATGAACTAATGCCAATGCTGCACACAGTGTGTGTTTACATTAAAAAGCCTGCAGGGACCGGCTATAGACACCAGAACCACTACATTAAGCTGCAGTGGTTCTGGGGACTATATTGTCCCTTTAATGTGAGGTAAATTATAGATTAGTGTCACTAATAATATACTAGATTACCTACTTACAACCAGATGAGGATGATGATGGGCTGCAGTTTGGCTCCACTGGTCTGGTTCTCTGAAGGCTGTTTGTAACTGTGGTCACAAAATTCAAAGTTCTAGTAGAATGGGAAGCAGCTCCATTTTTGGGGGGCCCCTTAAACAGCTCAAGGTCTGGGTCCCAGGTCCTGACGGTGAGTATGACCATAAGGCCCACCTAAAAGTCCACCTACATGTTCCATCCATGAGTTCGCTCACAGGGAGTGGAGTGTGTAGGGGATGTGTTATGTGTTATTGTAGAGGATCTAATGTGTGTGCTTATGGTATGTAGTGTATAGGGACACCAGTTTGTGTAGGTGATGCAGTGTATTTGTTTGTAGTGGAAGCAGTGTGTGTTTGTGTATAAGCGATGTATTGTGTGAATCTGTGTTTATATGCATAAGGGATGCAAGGTGTGTGTCTGTAAGTGTGTGCATTGAGTGTGTGTATGAAATGCATTGTGTTTCTGTGTATATGTAAGAGAAGCAGTGTGTGTGTTTGCATGTGTGTGTAAGGGTTTGCATTGTGTGTTTCTGTGTATGTGTGCAAGGGGTTGCATTGTCTTTGTGTGTAATGGATGCATTGTGTGTTTCTCCGTGTGTAAGGGAAGCATGTTGTGTTTCTGTGTGTGTAGGGATGCATTGTGTGTTTGTGAATGTATAGGGATGCATTGTGTGTGTGTGCGCGTAGTGTGAAAGAGCTCCCTGTCCTGCCCCCTGTCCTATAGAGCTCTCCCCTGCCCCTTAGTGGTCTCTTCCCCCCCTCCCCCTACCCTAGCAGTCACTTCTCACATCCACTCACCCTCCCTGTGCTCTTCTCATCCACCCTCTCCCCCCCCAAACCTCCGGTGTTCTTTTCAGCCCCCTCCCTCCCTGTGTTCTTTTCACTCCCCCCCATGTGTTCTTTTCACTCCCCCACTCTCCCTGTGTTCTTCTCACTCCCCCACCCTCCCTGTGTTCTCCTCACCTCCCCCTCCCTGTGTTCTCCTCATCTCCCCTTATCTCCCCTCCTCCCTGTGTCCTTCTTACTCTTCCCCTTCCTCTCTGTGTTCTTCTTACTCCCCCTGTTCTTCTTAACCCCCCGTTCTTCTTAATTCCCCTGCAACCCCCAAAGTTCTTTCTTAACCCAACCCCTGTTCTTAATCCTCCAACCCCCTGTTCTAATCTCCCTACCCCTGTTCTTCTTCTTAATCACCCCCTGTTTCTTCTTAACTCCCCCACCCCCCTGTTCTTCTTAATCTTCCCCACCCCTGTTCTTCTTAATCAACAATTCTGTTCTTCTAATCCCCTACCCACCTGTTCTTCTTAACTTCCCCACCTCTCCCTTCTTCTAATTTCCTTTCTTAATCCCCACCCCTTCTTTCTTAATTCACCCTCCCCTTTCTTCTACTCCCCCATTTCTATGAAAGTGAATCCTCCCCCCTCCCCTCCTCTCCTTCCTGAAGCGTGCTCTCCGGTCCGCGGTGCCGGCCGGACTGATAGGAAGGAGTGTGCACTTCCTGTCAGTCCAGCCGGTTACAGAAAACAGAAATTCCTGTTCCGCGCGGAGTTTCTGTTTCCTGTAACCGGCCGGACTGACAGGAAGTGCACACTCAGCGTGCGCCTTCCTATCACACCGGCCGGCACCGCGCACAGCAGAGCAGCTCGGCCACGCTACAGGGGAGGGGAGAATATGTGTTACAGCCACCTGAGGCTCTTAACAGAGCGCTCAGGCGGCTGCAGCATTTAAAGGGCCGGCCCTGCAGCGGCCAGTCTGAAAATTATTTGGGGCGGCCTGGGGGGTAATTGCCTCCCTGCCCCCCGGCCCAGCCCGCCCCTGGTGAATGAGGACATTGATAAAGAAGTCAGTCTGCTGCCATATTCATCCTTTAAGAGGGCGTTAGAATTTGTACGGGAGGCAGGTGTTTATTGACGAAGTCGACTTAGAGTGAGCTTTTCAGTTGTTACCATGTTACCAGTGCACCCTGACTGCTTTTGACCTGAGCTGTAATTTTCAAGGGATTTTCTACTTTGGCATGTACCTTCCCTTGGGCGTGTCATATCATGCTCTTGTTTTGAGATATTCTCCTTAATTTTAGAATGGGTAGTAGTGCAAGTTTCTGGGTTAGAGAAAGTGACACAAAACCCCAACTATTTTTTGCTTGTTGGACCTGGAGGTTCCCAGATGTGTTCGTAGTTATTTCACTTGTTTTGGGCAGTAGCATCAGATGTCGGGGTACCAATTGAAGAACAGAAGATAGAGTGTCCCACAAAAGTGTTATATTTTCTTCTCAGCATTGATTCAGTACGTATGATTTTTCATTTGCCCAAGGAGAAGTTGGCCGCTCGTGGATCAGGTGAGGTGTGCATAGTAGGTTCAATTGAAGCAAATGCAAATTTTGCTGCGTCATTTGGCATTTGTGTGTAGGGTTCTCGAGATGGGTAGGGCATTTTGTCATCAGTTGTCATGGGCGACAGTTGGTATTTCGGAAACTTTTCACTTTATCAGAATTACCAAGAGGCTTCAGGCAGACTAGCAGGTGTGGAGGTCCTTTCTAGAGAGGTATAACGGTCACTAATGTTGATTGAGGAAGTCGGTATCTAACTTCTTAGGTCTTCACTGATACATCAGGAGTGCAGTCAAATATTTTTGTATGAACAACGGACATAATGAGTTACTTATGATGCTTAAATAGACACTCCAAGAACCAAAACCACTTCAGCTGTGTTGCAAGGTGTTATGGGTGCACATCTCCTTATTTTTATGAAACTCATTTGAAATGGGCGAGTTGTGACCATCAAAGCTCACTCCCTGTGCAGGAGATGTGATAATGCAGAAGGTTGACTTTGTCAGTCTTTGTCCAATATATTTGCATGGATTAGCAAGATTTGGCAGAGCGGTACTATGTTAACCCATCGATGCTGCTGAATTTATGAAGGTGCCCTAGCCGGTGTCAGTTTGGTAGTGCAGAGACCGTTAATGGCGATGAGCCTGGAGAGTCCCTTCAAGGAATAAATATTTTTAAAACATTTAATTAGTGTGCGCTTCAGTCTTTTTTTTTTAAATTGAAAGATCCACTGTAAATCCATGAATTAGATTGCATATATGCACAAAAATTGGCTTTTAACGCAAGGATTATTTGTTATTTGATTTTAGTATTCCCTTGGACATTCGTGCCATACAAAGATAACTCATATTTGGTTGTTCTTTTGCCGTTTACTCCAGAGGATCCCAAATCATCTATATGCTGCACAAGAATACATATGTATGGAAAATAGACAGTATTATTGCTAACGCTCAGTGCCCAGGAGATAAGTACCGGATTAAATTAAACTTATGCTGCCGGTTCCATGCATTTGATATCTCTTCAGAAAAGAAAAGCTTTTACACACGACAGCCTGTGTTCATTTAACCATTTATAGCAGGGTTTGGTGGGTTAGAACAGTGGTCCAATGCCTGGTCAGTCTACCTTACCTGCAAGTGTCCTTGGACAACATACCTAAAAATATACATCCACCTACCTCTGACTCTGACTCTGGTTACTGCTTATTCCATGTCTGGCAAGAATTGCAAGGATCAAGCCACTAATCAAGGCCAGCTTAACCCTCTTCTGTCCATTTGCCACTGATCCATTTATTATCCAGCCTACATATATTTTAAATTGTCTCCTGCTGCCGTGCAGTTCCTGCTTTAAATCCAGGTGCTTCTATGATACTGCAACCAGGTGAACCAACTTATGCACAGTGAATGTACCAAGCCCAGGAGAGCCAACCATGGAAAGCACACCATAACGTCTAGGTTAAAGGAACACTTTAATATTAGGAATACAAAGATTTATTCTTAACACTTGACATATGCATTGTCGCCCTCTTGGAATATGCTTTACATAACCCATAAACCCCAAGAAGACTCAGACACCTTGTTTTGGGAAAAAAATATCACAGCTTTAATGATGTAAAAGATAAACATATAACATTTTAAGGTCATTGTCAACATACTTAAACATTACATATTAACCCCAATTCCTTTAACAATTCTACCCCCGACAATGACCCATAACGAATATATAAAACATAAACCATTGCCACAGAGGGCACGATTTTCCAGGTTTCACAATGTAGGGGTATACCGAGATACACCCCACACACCAGGTTCGGAGCTACCAATGAGCTACCATTCCAAACCTAACTGTTCTTAGTGAACTAAAACTATCCGACATATGAACAAATGACCTACACCCCAACTTTTCTATTCTATCCCCTGCCACCGGGACTAAACGAGAGCTAAAACAAAGGGAGGGAGGGTGGGACAACAGGTAAGTGATGATTAATTAAGATGGCCCCTAATCTAAAATGGCCCCTATATATACTCCTATAGCTTAAACCCCACCCCCAATTTTCTCTTAGCCAATGACAAATACTAACAACATGCCTATGCTTATCTACTAGCAATGTCAAGGCCCATTCCCCTTAGCTGTGCTGCTCCATGGGCTAAAACCGTGTTCCTCAGCCCCCACGCAACCCCAGTGATGTAAAGGGTTAAATAACCCTTTGTTCACTTACCCGATTGCAGGGCCGCACGGCATGTACATTAGGCCTTCCCTATAGGAAAGAAATGCATTGGTGCTTTGCTATGGGGATTTCTCTGACGCAGGACGTCCTTATGCAGAGCGTGAGGACGTCCAGCGTCGTTTCACAGAGTCGAACTCTGAGAAACTCCAGGAAGCGCTTCTAGTTGCTGTCGGATAGATAGCCACTAGAGGCAATCTTAGCATTGCAATGTGCACATTGCAGTTTCTCTAAATCTGCAATGTTTTACATTGCAGGACTAAGAGGGACATGGACACTGCACCCAGGTCACTTGAATGAGATGAAGTTGTCTGGGTGTCTACAATTTCCCTTTAATTTCTCCATCCCTTTCTGTTACAATGTATCTACTGTACGTACTGAGACACAGGACATCCTGTGCAGTGCAGTCACTGGAAATGTGTAGCGTTACTTACCTTAACCGGGGGCCGGTCGCGGTCCTCTCTTCAAGCCGCGCGCGGCCCTGCGGCTGCACGAGCCGCGCGCGGCTCATCCGACTGCTTCAGATGGAAGGCGGGCAGTGACCGCGTGAAGCGGTCACGTGTCCCGCCTGAAACTAAGGGACAGTCTCGGGCGCGCTCTTAAAGAGACAGTGGGAGCCTAATTGCCAAAAGGCTCCCATTGGCTCCTGTCATACCACACTCCCTATACAATTACCTATAGGGGGTGTGGAAGTGACAGGAGCCAATCACTTTGGTTTAAAAGCTATTTAACTTACCTTTTTCCCTTAGCTCGTTGCCCTATCGTGGTTTCTGTTTCAGTTCCCTTTAGCGCTTGTGGTGTTCAGTTGTGTTTTCTCGTATTGACTTTGGCTTCGTATTCTGACTTCGTTTTCGCTTTATCCTTATCTGTACTGTTTGCCGGCTTGCTGTTTTCCTTGTACCAGACCCCGGATTGTCCTAGTTTACGCTGTCTCTCTGTGCCCTTGACCTCGGTTTGTTCCTGGCTCTGTCTCCTCTCATATACGTCGAGTCCGGCCATTCTAAGGTCCGGTAGACGTATCTCTCCTCTGTATTTGCCTCTGTTTAGCTGGATCCTGCGTGTAGGGGTATATTCTCGTTACAAAATGTCATCTCATTTAAAGTCTCTCTGCATGAGGCAGAGGGACTGATTGAATCACTAGTGGATGTCCAATGCTGAAAGAAAGGATAAAAGAAGTAAGGAAAACTTATTTTAATTAATTTAATTTTCCCTACACAACAAAACCAACCCCATATATACACAGGGACAGAAGTGAAAGGATTAACTGTGTGTGTGTTAGAAGATAAGAGCCAGTAATTATATGTTTACCCTAAAGTCAATTTTCTTTTTTTTTAGTATTTTTTAGTATTCTTATTCCTTGTTGACGGTTTGTGAGGGGAAAATTATAGACTCACGTTATGTTTGTTATCAAGAGAGATATTTAGATAAATATTTAAAACTGAGTCCGGGTTGGACGTATTTGACATAGCATGCATACCGTAGATATGTTCCTAGCTAGTTCACTGGCAGAGAATGTCCTACAATCTATATTTATAATTTTAAAGGTAAGAATCTGAAAGCAAAATTAGAAGTTAGTGTTATGTACAAATTTTAAACTATTAAAATAAACCATTCTCTATCTGTGCTATACCAATCAAAGCAAAATCAAGCTATGGTCAGGATACCCATGAGGCCCCAATTTGTTATGTTGTGTTTTATTGCATTTGTTGAGGTTTATAAGACACGAAATTGTAGAGAATTTAAAAAAATTACTAAATTAAGGCTAATTTAGGCAAGATGTGACTTAAACTCAAATCAGCAATTTTGCCTAAACTTTGCCCTTTGGGTTTCAATTCACTACAAATGTGTGGTTTGTGAATATACTCCAATGTAGCATTGGATAGATGAACTTGTTTGGAGGTTGTATAAAAGAGCCTTTATAAACAGGTTTTGCTATGTGAAGATCTTTGCAGAGCCCTTCCGGTTGTAGCTGAAATCAAATATTTAAAGGGACACTATAGTCACATGAACAACTTTAGCAGCAGCACATTATCAGAGAGAGAGAAAAACACCAAAGACAAAAAAGTAAGGAATCCATAAAAGGCTCCTCCCAACCAACTTATTCCTCTTTGCAGTCAGTACAGGTCAGAGTACCACTGCCTCCTGTTTTATATGGGTGGCTGTGGATATTTATTGTGTTTTTACTGTTATTTATGTACTTTTATTTGGGCATTGTTATTTTGAGCCTGTTTCTTTGGTGTGGGGTCATTTTTCTTTATTGTTTCCCCCTGCTTGGGACTTTCCTTTGGGTTTCCCTCCACAGGCCTGAGGGGCTGGGGTGCCTGCTTTGTTTATTTATTCTCCCTCTCTACCTTCCTATCCATTGGGTTTTTTCCCTCCTTCTTGCTCCCCCCCTCTTGCTCATAATAGACCTCCTTACCCCCCACCTATGGCCGTGCTGGATGAGTGGCGGGAAGACCAGTCCCCCTCGGAGGAGGAAGACGTTTGGGACGAGGACCGCGGAGATGACCCCAAGTGGCGCTGGGAAGATGCAGACGCGCCCGCAACAGGGGCCTCCACTGCTGTGATGGGGGATGACACCTTCCTGGATGCTACAGGCAAGCCTTTGTTCGACCCTCGATCCATCCGGCACCCCAGGTACTCTGAATGGTCACTGCCTGACCACTTGGCACAATTCGTGCACTACTATCCTTATTCCCCTCATACCAGTCCAGGCCCTCCTACACACGGAGGTCGGATAGAGGTCGAGGAAACCATACAAGAGGAGGTGCATGATTCTCCTCAGGTGAGAACAACTCCTGCCATTTCTTCTTCCCCCCTATTGCATGCGGGCAGACTGTTTCACTGCAGGGACAGGTGACGGGAGGTGTCTTCGGATGCATGGATCCTCCGGACCGTTCGGGGATATGTCATAGATTTTCACTTCCCTCCAACGCAGGTTGGACCCCCAAGGGTCCCCATCAGCTTAAGAGAACAACAGTTCCTGATAGATACAGAGATCCGGGCACTGTTCGACAAGGGCGCGGTCCAATGGGCTCCGGACACTGGAGGGTTTTTCAGCTCGATCTTTCTAGTAAGAAAAAAGTCAGAAACCTGCGGGAACCGAACACTTTTGTGGTCTACCACCACTTCAAGATGGAGGGCATCCATCTTTTACGGGACCTTCTCCAGCCAGGAGACTGGTTCACGAGGTTGGATCTGAAAGATGCTTGCCTCTCCATCCCGGTGGACGACGAGTCCTCTGTTTCCTCTGGAAGGGCAGCCCATGCCAATTCACCTGCCTTTCCTTCGGCCTCAGCTCGGCTCCGTGGTGCTTCACCAAACTCCTGAAGCCGGTGATCTCTTGGCTCAGATCAGAGGGTATCCGTTGTATTGTATACCTAGACGAATTGCTGATCTTCTGCGAGGACCCCTCCAAACTCAAGTGTCAGATGCGCTCCGCGGTCTCATTGTTTGAACACCTGGGGTTCGTGGTCAATTTGGAGAAATCAGCCCTCGACCTGTCCCAGACAGTGGAGTTCTTGGGTTTCGAAGTGGATGCGAAAGATTGTGTTCTTCGCCTACCGCTGGCCAAGATAACAACCATTCGAAAGGAAATAAGGAGGATCCTGCGGCAAGACCGGATCCCTCTATGTTTGTTATCTCACGTGGTGGGTCTCCTCTCTGCCTCGATACAGGCAATCTACCCAGGCCTGCTTCACTACAGGGCCATGCAATGGCTGAAGGAGCGTTTTTTATGCAGGAAACCATCCTACGACCAGATGATCTCCCTGTCTCCGGACAGAAAGACCGAACTGCGCTGGTGGCTCCTGCACATGTCAGCCTGGAACAGCAAGGCGATATTCGGACTGACATAGGGTGCGAGCCTTTGGGGCTGGGGTGCCACCTGGGGGTCCGTTGTTGGACAAGGAATCTGAGTTCCACATCAACTGCTCGGTCTCGAACACTGTCAGAGGTGACGAAGGAGATCTACAGCTTCTGCTTCCAACACACCATCACTCTACAAGCGGAATATCTACCGGGGGAGTCGAACCTGATGGCGGATTGGTTCTCCAGACATTGGAGAGATGCCAGCGATTGGAAACTCCTTTCGGCCTATCTTCCTCGAACTCACGAATCAGAGGGTCCCATTCACGGTGGATCTATGCGCCTCCAGGACGAACTACCAGATCCAGACTTACTTCAGCTGGCTCCCCGACCCAGCATGCTCGGTGGTGGATGCCTTTCTCCAAGTGCGGCCTTCGCAGGGAGCGTATGCTTTTCCTCCGTTCGCTATGATTCCCAGGGTGTTGCTGCAAGTTCGACGTCAGCGTGTGTCTTTGGTGTTGCTGACTCCTCTATGGCAAGCCTGGTTTCCAGAGCTCTTGGATCTCTCCCATCAGTATCCTCTACTCTTACCGTCCCCTCGGATGCTCCTCTCGAACTCCCGGGGAAATCTGCACCCCCTAGTGCGGGACGACCGCCTGCACTTGGTGGCCTGAACTCTTTCAGGGGTACCTGGAATGTCGAGGCGTTATCGCAATCAGCTAAAGACCTTCTCTGGGATTCCTGTGCTGGTGTCGTTGGTGCCTGGAATGGGATACCGATCCCTTTACAGGCCCTGTAACTACCGTGCTGATTTTTTTTGCCTCACCTCTTCGACCTGGGACGATCGTATCGTTCAGTTAATGTGGCGAGTTCTGCTATCTCAGCGGCGCCTGTCCCACTTAGAGGTTTTCCCATCGGTCAGGATCTGCTTGCCTGCAGACTGCTTCATGAGATGAGGCTAGCACGACCACCGGTGCCCAAGTATTCCTCCCTCTGGGACGTACGCTCGGTTTTATCGTTCCTACGGGATTGGCCTGATAATCAGGACCTTTCCTTTCGTCAGCTTTCGGCCAAATTTTCCCTCTTACTGTGTCTTGTCTCATTAAGAAGTGTTTCTAATGTCCGGGCCTACGATGTCGACGCTTTTTCCCTTTCCCCGGAGGGGGTCACCTTCAAGGTTGTTAGACGTACCAAGTCGGATTCGACGACTGTTTTTTACCCTTATTTCCGTGATTCACCAAAACTCTGTGTAGCGAAGGCTCTGGCTCGTTATGTGGCAATTACCGCTCAGCTTCAGTCATCACATTCTGGCCAGTTGTTGATTTCGTATGTCAGACCCCACAAACCGGTCTCGTTAGATAAGATGGTTATTGACGCCGCAGCTTCTGGGGCTTTCATGGCCTTTTATGGATTCCTTACTTTTTTGTCTTTGGTGTTCTCTCTATGTTAATGTGCTGCTGTGGAGTTCTAGTAAAGAGAGACTTAAGCAAATATTTGCCTCCTGTCATTAATAAAATTAAGATTATAGTTACACTAAAGCTAGTATAATCTACAATTGCTGCCTCTTTTAGATTCACTCAGCTTAACAGCCAGGAAGTCATAGGACTGATAGTCTGATTGACAGCCAAGGGGTGGGGGTGTAACAAGGTTAATTTATTAAAGAGTCAATTTCAATTGAAATCTGCACTTTTTTGTAAAATGCAAAACGAGAACACGGTCTTTACACATAAAGTCCTCCAGCAAGCCCTCTAAAAGTCCCTTTAAGGATATTGATGCTGTTTAGAGGAAAAAAATCACTACTAATAATAGAAATGCTATTTTATAATAATAGAGACTTGCCCAATAAGTTACAAACTTGCTCATTGTAAGGAGCATTAAAGTATTCCAGATTAGACACTGCCTGTTATACAATATTGCATAATATTATAGCTGACAAGTAGAAATTTGTTAATTTGTTTAATTCTTCCTTTTAACTTCCTGTTCTCTTGATACGAATACCTTGAATTTTGACTCAAATATTTACTACGGATAACATATCTCAAGCTACAGTGCAAGATATGCTTTCATTCTACTTAATAGACTTGTGCACAACAGAAAAATTCACTCTGGGGAACCAGCTCAAAGATAACAGATTTTTGGGATAGCAAAATTTCGGGCATTTGGCAGCTTGGCCAAAAAAGTTTTGGAAAAATGAATTGGATTAACAAAAATATGTGAGATAACCTCTTGTTTAATGCCACAGGCAGAACCCCAAATCACGAATCATACGACTGTACTTGTCTGTTGCACGAGTCATTTGTTTCATGGTGTCCATTATTCCATTCACCCGAGAATCTGTCTATTCACCTCGAGAATCTGTCCATTCACCTTGAGAACCTGTAGGCCTCCCAAATTTCCTGAATATGGACCGCACCGACCTGGGGGCTCAAGATTTGAGTAACCTGCAGGAGGGAAGCGCACAACGCTCCCTTTCTGCCAGTCACTCAGTGTAGCATGGTGCGGGCAGCAGACCGCAATAAAGGAGCATCTGTTTCCTGTATCCGGCCGGTCCAACAGGAAGTGCTCACTGAGAGAGAACTTCCTGTCAGTCCGGCCGGGTACAGGAAACAGAAGCTTCTGTACTGCTGTAGTCCACCCGTGCCGCCTGGCCACGCTACAAAGATAGGTAGGACCACTAAGAGGGGGGGAGAGGTAGGACCACTAAGGGGGATGGGGAGAAGTAGGACCACTAAGGAGGGGGGGATGAGGAGGAGATCGAGGACCACTAAGGTGGTGGGGGAGAGGGGAAGGACCACTAAAGGGGGGGGGGTAGGGAGAGGAACACTAGGGGGAGAGGTAGGACCACTAAGAGTGGGGGGAGAGGCAGGACCACTAAGAGGGGGGGAGAATTAGAGAAAGGACCACTTAGGTGGTGGGGGAGAGGGAGGACCACTAAGGGGGAAGGAGAGAGAGAGAGATTGCTTCCAATCAACCAATCAGGTGTTGTTATGAGTCAAATTACACAGCATGGGAAAATTCAAAATACTTTCCCACGCTGTGTAAAATGACACAGAGCACTCTGGTTGATGGATTTCAAGCTAACCAATCAGAGTGCTGTGACAGGTAAATGTAGAGACTTACCTGTCAGTCTCTTCATTTACCTGTCAGAGCACTCTGATTGGATGGCTTAAATCAACCAACCAGAGTGATCTGAGCCTAATTGCAGGGCGGGGCAAGGCTTTATAAGCCTTCCCCCGCTCTGCGGAGCTCAGTCTGCGGGGTGCCCTCCATGGGTGAAGATGGATTCATTTTTCAGTTTCTGGGTTTTTCTTTTTGTCAGATTTTTTTGTCCTCAGGTTTTTTTTTTTTTTTCAAAGTGCGACGGTTATTATGGATTTTTATTTGGCCTTTTTTGGGGCTGAAAAAAGAAGATTTTAGAAAAAAATAAGATTTTAGAAAAAAAAAGAAGACATGAAATGGTAAATTTATTTATTCTTTTACAGGTACTTTGTTATTGGTCCCCCCTCAATATTTTTAGGGTGAGGTGGGTAGGTAGGGGTTTATTAACATTGTTGGGAGGGGGGTGACCAGGGGCTGGGGACCCCTAGTCACCTGAGGGTGGTTACATTTTTATTTAGGGCCTCCACACGCCGCTCAGGGGTGGGGGCCAGGGAGGAGGACAATAGGTCGTCGTCTCCCTATTGGTATTTAGGGCCCCTACCCACCGTTTAGGACCCCTAGTCATCTCGGGGGGTTACATTTTTAATTTAGGGCCCCCACCCGCCGCTCAGGGGTGGGGGCTGGGGGGGAGGGCAATAGGTCCCCCCCTTATTTTACATTAGGGCCCCCCACCAGCCGCTCATAGCTGGGGGCCAGGGGGAGGACAATATTCTAATTTAGGGCCCCCACGCACTGCTCAGGGGTGGGGGATGGGGGGGAGGCAATAGACCCCCCTTCGGTTTAGAAGCCCCCACTCGCGCGGCATGGGTGGGGGCTTGGGAGGGGGGACACAGGTTTTTTTATTTTTATTTTATTTTAACAGTGAGCAGCCACAGGCTGCTCACTGTTTACTAGACATGCCCCTACTCACGGTATAGCGAGTAGGGGCATAATTTACTAATACTAAGTAATCTTTACTTAGTATTAGTAAATTTGGCTGAAAGACCAATTTAGGTCTTTCAGCCTTTTGGTAGATAACTCCCTAATTCCCACGGTATTAGGGAGCTATCTACTTATTCATTCCCATCCATTGACTGGCCACGTAACTTACATTTTATATGAATGTGTGTTACTTGATTGTTGTAAGTGTTGCAAATGCTTACAGCTGAATCCTGCCTGAATATTAGTACTTCGGCAATTCTGTGCTTCGGCACTTCGACACTTCGGCACTTCAGAACGTCGGCAATTTCGGAACTTCGACAATTCGGAACTTCGGCAATTCAGCTATTCGGACATTCGAAAGTATCCGAATGTCCGAATTGCCCGAAATTCGTCCGAATTCACATTCGGAACGAAACGAATTGCACATGTCTAATTATAAGTCATATTCATGTATCATTACCACCTGTAATATGAGGTTTATCTCTTAGGTGGTTTTGCTGGGCAAGATTGAGAAGTATATCTGAAATGTCAAAATAGATTTGTTCATTGGGCTTACATGTTTTACAATGCTTTACATGCTGAGCAAGCTTCTAAATGAACTGTAAGGAGCTGATCAATGCAGCTAAACAGGTGTTACACTAAAATAACATTTATTACAAGCATTGCTACTTTTGCTACATGTTAATACACCCTCTGGGAACCACTTCAAAAATCACTAGACTTACTGTTACTTTATTACAACTGTGCCACACAGACCGTTGCCAGCTGCTGCCTCTCTCCCTCCAGCGCGGCGTTTTCCCATATGAAGCTGGGAGGAAATGACAGTCCATCACTTCCTCCCAGCATCCTAGACTACGGCGGCCCGGACGTGCAATTAATAGGCTGCGGTGCTGACAGAGTCCCTTTGCAGCAATGCCCAATGGGTACATCACTGCGGAACCCCAATTTTGTTCTCGCGGAACCCCAGCATTCTGCGGAACACCAGTTTGGAAACGCTGCTCTAAGGACTGTTTTTTTCCAGTAAGACTTAATAGCAGAAAGGATACCTTTGTTTTAATGTACAATTACTGTACCAGCACGTACTCTGACAATGTGATATTCAAGCATTAAGGTGATGATTATGCACACCCCCTTCTCAACGCTTTCAGTTTTTTTGACGATTTGATCAGACAGCCATTTTTATAAAGTGGGAAACTTTCCCCTGAAATATCTCCGAGTCATCTTGTCTAATATTATATAAAAGATATAATAGCCAGTTCTAAATTCCTTAGTGAGAACTACGTGTAACATGGAGGGGCCCGAAAATAGCTCAGTTAGAGGTACAAATTTATTGGGTGTTTTTCAGTCTCGAGATAACTCTATAAATGGCGCTAACACTGCATGTATATATATATAAAACATACAAGTTCTCGCAGAATGTAATAGTTTTATTTAAAGACATCTCACCTAGTCAAAAATAATGGGGGTTTAGTTACAGTATATACATTACATAAGCCTGCCACAACGTCAATGTACCTCGTTTTTGTCAGGTCCTATCCTAGCTGCCTAATGCCTACTCTATGAGATTAATTCACTTACTTGAGAAATATTTCCTACTGGGACTCTCTGAAGTGCAAGGTTAAATAGGGCCTAGGAAAAGGGCACTAGTGACAGAGAGGGGTGCAAAACTGTTGAGTTGGCCTGGACTCCCAAATATATATATATACAAAACCAAGTGCAGCCCGATGGATGGATGGATGGATAGAGAGGCATTTTGACAAAACAGTGAATGAGCAGACAATAATTTTTATAGTTCCATGTTGTACATGCATTTTATACAGACCTAAACCCATCTACAACACAGAAAACTACAGTTGGAAATTCCAAACACCATACCTCTCAACCTTGGCAGTTCCAGAATTGAGACGCCAGTGGAAGAGGTGTTAAGGGGGCACGACGATCATTTTAGGTGGTTCACTGAGGGCAGGACATGCAGAGACCACTGTTTCAGGGTGCCAAATACAGGATCCACGCTGGGTGCCAAATGCTCTAGGTACGCCCCTGTAAAGGACCCATTGATATTGGGGTACTG
Source organism: Pelobates cultripes (assembly GCA_933207985.1). NCBI lineage: Eukaryota > Metazoa > Chordata > Amphibia > Anura > Pelobatidae > Pelobates > Pelobates cultripes. The sequence continues at coordinate 138,479,861 of OW240920.1, read as the reverse complement.
TGATGTAGAGGTGGGCTTAACATGATATGGTCATATGATGGAATTGAATCACCATAAATGTTTGCTAAGATAGGTGATTGTAAGTAGCCGTGTAAAATTTTAAACTGTATTACTTTGGTGTGTGAGCTGTTTCTAAATCTGCATTTTGTCTAAACAAAAATCTGCTGCAAGGACTCATTGTCAGAACTGGAAATTCTGTACAAAAACCAGCGAGCGATAATATTAATACGACTTGGGAGGCAGCGAATCTGCTGGGGACAGAGCATCATTAACCCCCACAGTCTTTCACTCTGTTTATATCAAGCACTGATTCTTAATCACTCAATGGGCTCTTCATTCCCTGGGCTCTGTACAAATGGTATCTCTTCAAAATGAGTGCAGGATTTACAATGAGGTGCGAATTAAGCCTTGTCAGAAGATCCTAACGTCTGTTTTGAAGGATCTATTAATATGCACAGGTGGTGTTGCCTCTCACGCACGGCGCAGATTACTGATGGAGGCATTAATATAGCTGGCAGCCTGCGCCTCCGCACCTGGGCAGTGAAAGTGTTTAATAAGCTTGTCATTTCGACTGTTATAAATCCGAGGTAGTTTATCATCATACTGTACCAGGAGAAGCTTTATTTCAAATGCATGTCAGATTTCTTACAACAACAAAAAAATACATGATCTAGGACTCTGCAGGCAGCGTAGTATCTGCCTGCTGGTACATTAAAGGAACACTCCACACACCATAACCACTACAGCAACCTGTAGTGGTTATGGTGCCAATAGTGCCTTGCTGCCCTTCCCATAGCAGGGAGTCAAACCATTTTGGAAAGGTTTGACTTGTTACCTTGGGTCCGTTCGGTGCCTTAACTGCTAATGCTGGAGTTAGATTTCTTAATAGGGTGAGTGTGTGTGTGTGAGTGAGTGTGTGTGTGTGTGTGTGCTAAAGTTTGTGAACCATTTCCAATTTACTTTCATGCACGTGGTGTAAGCAGGACCGGGGCCCCTGATTCACTGCACTAGAGGGAAGCCCTGGATGTAAAAAGCACCAGAAACACTCAGATGTTGTCCATACATTACGTGTTGAGAACGCTAAGAGTGCTCCTGTAAAGAACCATTTCAATGTCAATTGGTTTATGGCACAAGTTACCGCTTATCATCATCACTACGTTATAAAATGGATCAAACAGTCACGTCAGATCTTTCCAAAATGGATCCATTTTGTTTATTATTAACTACCCAATCCCAGATTATCTAATTTAAAGTGGCTCTGTCATCCCCCTTTCAAAAAAACTGAGTATTTCCTGAAAAATAAAAATACTCACATTGACTACTTTGCTATTTTTCCTTCGTTTTCCAAAACTTGACAAAAGCCAGAGCTACCCCCGTCAAGTTTTGTCAATCCCCCACTAGTTACAGCTGTGAAGAAATTTTTTTTGTCTATGGAGGCTCCCATGATCTTATGAGATCCTCCATAGACATCAGTGATGTTCTCTTGTGCATGTGTGAGAGTACAGCACTGATGTTAGTTCCTGGCAGATGAACACCGGGATCTGAAGAAGGACCTCCAAAAGGAGATGAAGGTGGCTGTGAGGTAAAGGTTCAGGTGAGTAAAGCCTACCTTCCCTTGCGCCCCTGGATCACCACACACCAAGTGGCTATGTCACTATTGGAGTTCTTTGTAAATATGAAAAGATCTCAGAAGGTGAAAGAGACACTTTAAGAGCGCGCATTTAACAATGGCCATCAAATTTAATCTCATATTGTAAATTGATACCAATTTCTAACTTTTTGGGATGTTACCTACAGGAAAAGGTTGTCACATTTGTTGATTGTGATCACTCTGGAAACAAGTGATAATGGTTAAAGTCATAATTACCCCAAAGTTAATATTTTACTCTATTACCCTGTAAGCATAGTAAAAAGTACAAGATTATATGTGGGTGTATTTTATGAACACTCAAAGAATATTTTCATAAAAACTTCTAATTTTTTAAACACCGGTGAAGGAAAGTTATTTACATATTCAATACCATCTGCCATTTTATTTTAAAGATAATTATACTTTTACTCCATTATTTTCTGAACACATCTTTCGTTAATGCTGAATGAAGGCTCATCAATTTTAATACAGAATTGTTTTCAGCAATTAAGAGATTTTAGAGTAATGTATTCGCAAGAAATGAAACGATAGCTGGCATCTCAATCAGAACACAGAATATATTAGATAGGAGATGCTTTACATATTAACCATTGAACCTGTGAATGTGGGGGGTTCCGAATAGAAATGAATGAGATAAGTGGTGGTGGGCGAAGCCATTTTCACCTCCCAACCCACGAGGAACTGCCTAACAGACCTTGTAAATATCTGTTACTATGACACAGGTTAGTGAATAATGCTTTGACATGGGCCCTCTGGGAATGTCACTGTGTCTAATACAAGAACATAAGCTACGAGAGGGAAGTCACATCCCATTTTCTGGGAATATTATAGAGATACTCCAGGCATCAATAACACTTTTTTTCTTAATTAAGCAGATTTAAGGTATAGATCACACAACTGCAGTCTCACAGCCCAATTCTCTGCCATTCAGGAGTTAAATTATTTTTGTCTCTTTCCTTGCAGCCCTGGCCACACTTAGCCCTGGTTGTGACTCATGCAGCCTGCATGAAAAAAAGGTGTAATTTTCAATTAGATGTTAACTTACTTTTTTGTCTCCTGCTCTTTAAATTGAACTTTAATCACACCCAGAAGGCTCCTGGATGCTCTAGCAGGCCATTAACAGTGCAGGGAATACAAGTTCCAAATTAAACAGAATGTGCAATAAAGGAAGTTTAAACATTAGAGCTCTTTTTACAGGAAGTGTTTAGGAAGGCTGTGTGACTCACATGCAGGGAGGTGTGGCTAGGGCTGCATAAACAAAGTAATGTAACTTTTAAGTGGCAGACATTTAAGTAGTTAGACTGCAGGGGTATGAATTTATTTTAGTGTTTATCCATTAAAAATTGTAAGAATGTGTAGCAAAGTTTTTTTTTACAAGCTAATTATAAGATTAAAGAATAGGTCACCAAGTTAATTTAATTTAGATTGCACTAGCAGCTGTACTAGGTGAATACAGAATATTTTCAGTAATGTTTGAGCTCCTTAGCAGCCCTGTGAATATGGGAGAGAATGACACGATTACAAGCTCCATTTGAAATCACCGGCCCTGCAAGTATGTGTTTGTTGTGTTAACGCGATGGACACGGCAATCGCTATCATGCAGGATACGATGATACGGACTGGACCCTCCTGGAAAAAGGAACTCTCTCTGTAGTCCCATCTATACCTATTCATATAGCTGGTGGGACTGGAGACCTGTGCAAAAATTTCCCTGCACCTCTTTAGTGCACTTTATCACAAACTTAGGACACTGACAAGTGATGTCATACATTGTCACTGATGTATGACATCACACATCACCTGTTCGACCCCCAAGAACTCCCTATGCCACTTCCCATCTCTGCAAGTTATATAACAACTGAGGGAGCCCCCAAAATACATTTTAGGCATCCTGTATTTTATGGTTTTAGCAAGATCCATGCTGCTCTTTAATCTTACAGCTACACCTTGACTGTTTTTTGGGAGACACATGGCTCCTCAGCGAGAGGGCTACTGATTGGCACTTTCTGTACTCTAGCGGTGTCTGAACATTAAGCCCCTTTATTTTGTTCCTTACTGGTATCCTTGTACTGTTACTAGATCCAGAATAGCATTTCTATATGCTGATGTGTAGTACATGAAACATCCTCCACTGCAGTATGAATGATTTATAAACTGTTGCAGAAAATAATGAATTAACTAAGCAATGCAGTTTCTGTAGTATTCCGCTTTCCTGCATTGTTAGAATTCTACATACTGTGAAACAGCACTTTTCATTTACTGACCATCACCATGATAAATCACATGTCCTGAAAAACAAGATGAATCTGGTAGCCCTACGTTCATTAACACGAGCCAGACAGCACTGGCTTCGCTGCAATGCAGCATTCCAATAAGACAGCAATGACATTTCAAGCAGCGACGGCATAATTAATTTGGACCTTTGTATTTCCAACATATCTGTCTTTACTCCTTCGCCCCTCCGCTGGCAAATTGTCGCAACACAGAGTCATTTCTCCCTTTTTATAACTGAGCACAATCAAAACAAATCTATTCTAATTCCAACCACTTGAAGCATTGCGTTACACTCCGAGCCTGTCGATGGAAAGGGCAGGGTTTTTAATCTTTGTGTGAAAAGAATTTTGAAACAATGTTGACAGCAGAATATCGATTCTTGTAGAGAAATAGTGGCGCTCACGCACACGTCCATGAAGATGCTGTACCACCCACAGTGCCCGGAATCAGAGCAGCCGCTGTTTAGAAGGGAACAGGCAAAATCACCCAGGACAGTATTCATTAGATTTAATCGCAGCAATGTTTGAGGACCCAAGCGTAAAATAAAAAAATATATATAATGTTTGGTATTAACGTTATTGTTGGCTAAAATATTTAAATTTTTTTAACTTTTTATACATGATTTAGAAAAATATAAAAAAAAACAAGGAGATTTTATTTTACTTTTGTTAAACTTCAAAACCGTTTGTATTTTGTAGTGTTTTACCTGGTGTTTATAAAGCAGAGTGTGGTTTAGCAGTATTTATTGTGTGTGCTAGAACCGAGGTACACAAGTAATTGGCCATCAGTCATAGAGATAAGGTAAAGGCTAGCAGAGCATCATGGGAAATAAAGCTGAAAGCCATTTTGGGCGCATTGTTAGCCACCATTGGACCAGCCAGTCACTAATCTGTAGGGGCATGGCTAGAGCTACATGAATATATATTAGGCATTTGTTTTGAGTGTGGCGCACAGGTAGCGGTCTGTAGCTCTATGGGCCAGAGGAGGTTTCCATGACAACTCAGCATTCCTTGCTTTTGTAAGGGAGTGTGCGATCTGCACCTTCGGTGGAGCAGACCACAATAACAGCTCCCTACTTCTGATTCGTGTCGGCCCACAAGATCACAGATAGCAGTGGCATTGACCTCTGAAAAGGCACTATTTACATTAAATGCCGGCAGGAACAGGCTATAGCCACCAGAACCACTAAATTAAGCTGTAGTTGTGCGACTACAGTGTCCCTTTAATCACAAACACAGGTAGTTCAAAGACATGCTGGATTGAGGAGAATTAACACAAAGTGTAGGTAGAACGACCAGGATCACTTAACAGTGCGCTGTAGTGGTTATGGTGCTTGGCGTCTTCCTTTAACCAGATAAGCAGTCGGTATATTACAGCACGAGGTGTGTGACAGCATTTTTACAACATTGTGTCCTGCTCTCTGTTTTTGCATAAATCCAATAAAACAATATTCCTTCCAATTCCTGATTGGCTACAATTAATTAATTTTTTTTTCTCAAAATGGATGCACAATGAGGGGAGAGTTTGATTCAATTTTGCGTTAGGTAACCATAGCATAGCGGGTGGATGATGGGCAGGATAAAATGTATACCAGTAGAATGTATGCTTTATTGATTAATATAAATATATTTTGGAAAATCTATCTATATAAGAAATAAAAATGACCCAGGGGCTTATTCGCTAAATTTCTAATTATTGTGAAAAACAACCTGAATTTTTTAATCAAAAAGTGTTGATTCTAGAAGAATTAGGTTAAGTAAATAAACTTCTATGTTTCTGCCTCTATTGTAGCCCCTTGGAACGAGCGCAGTTTAGTAGAAAGGGCCCTGACAGGGCTAGGAGGCGGGTATAGGTGGAGCAGTACTAGGATTGATAGATGGGGATTAAAGGGGTGGGGACATATATATGACACAGCCATCTTAGGATAGGCAGTTTTAAAATACTCACCAACGTGGGTTTGTCCCTCCCGCCCTTAGAGATTGGTAGTTTCGGTTCTCCTGCTTGGTCACAGCGGCAGGGCTGGTAAGGGGAAGGAAATGGGGGGATAGAGACTTTGGCGTCAGGAAAGCAGCAAGGGGTAGGAAAAAGGAGTGGTGAAATAGAATTGGAGTTATCAGTTGGTTATGGTGTTGGGCGGCTTCGGGTCTGTAGGTGGCTCAGAACCTCGGAGGTGTGGGTGTATCCGGGTATACCTTCACCACTAGTCTGTTAAGAAAATGTTGGCACTTTATTTGTTATGTGTTATATATTGATATATATTATTATATGTTAATTATTATAGGGTCTGTGAAAATATAAGATGGAAATAGGTGGGGGGCAATTACTTTTATTGTTATATTATGTTCAATAAAGCTGTGGACAAATTTTTCCATACATAGTGGTGGTGTGTTTTTATTAAAGGGGGTGGATGGGGGTTTTACAAGTACAGATTCACCTGCCCGTATGGCGACACTACACCTGTCATATCATATTATAACTGTCGCAGTTAAAAAAAAAGAATTAAAAAAAAAGGATTAACTCCTATCCCACATTAATCAGACTTTGTTTTCTTCAGTGGGCTTACGCTTTAATTAAAATATAGTTTAAAAACAAACTATGCCAAATGCTCAATATTTCATTCTATTTGGAAATAATTAAAAGTCCTCCGACATTGCGTGTACAAGTACAAACAAATTATAACAACAGTACTATTTGTAAATCATGTTTGATAAACACATTTAATATTTCATAGAAAAAAAAAGACATTTGTTTATTGCGTTCTCGTCACTCATTAGCCCGTTCGACGATAGTACTTGTGGGATTCCAGTTTTCAACCACAAATGTGAAAAGTTATAGAGACGCTGTATATAAAACGATCACAAAAAATTCCAAAACAGCTGATGATATCACACATTAAAACTACATTTAAACTGCAAATATGTAGTTTTTTTTGTTTTTAAGCACAGAAATGACAAAGAGAAATGCTGATATATTTTTAATTGTATTCCTAAAACGACATTAAAGTAATTTATCTGCAATTATGCAAATTTTTCATGCCAGTAATTGTATCAGAAGACAAAATCTTGTTTTAATTTAGTGATTCGCAAACTTTTTCAAGGAGCATGACAAAAGTAATCATGTGTCAAAATTCATGAAGTGAATCGATTACTATAAAAATCTGGGTAATGTTCCTACCAAGACGATTGGTTTAAACTTTGGACACTATAGTCACCAGAGCACTTCAGCTCAAGCTTAAAGGGACACTATAGTCAACCAGACCACTTCAGCTCAAGCAGAGAAACTGCTATGTTTACATAGCAGGGTTAATCCAACCTCTAGTGGCTGTCTTCCTGACAGCCACTAGAGGCGCTTCTGCGACGTTAAATGCGAAAGCCGCATCCAGCGTGCAGAACGTCCATAGTAAAGCATTGAGAAATGCTTTCCTTTGGACTGTTTGAATGCACGCACGGCTCTTGCCGCTCATGCGCATTCCGCTCCACTTGGGAGCTGACGTCGGCGGGGGAGGAGAGGTCACCAGCGCCGAGGGAGCCTGGCGCTGGATAAAGGTAAGTGGCTGAAGGGGTTTTAACTGCACATGGAGACCCTGAATTTTCCTCATAGAAATACATTGATTCAGTGCATCTCTATGAGGAGATTTTGATTGGCCAGGGTGGCTCTGTTCATGCCGCGCCTCCTTGGCTGAGATCTTTAGAATTGACAGTCTTAGCCAATTTAATACTTTCCTATAGGAAAGCATTTTGATTGGCTGAGATAATCAATTCTGATGATGTCAGCCTAGGAGATGGATCAGCGGTGAAACCAGCTTCAGGGGACCAACCCGGCGCTTGAAATAAGGTGTGTTTTTGCTACCTATAAGGGGGCAAAGGGAGTTCGGGATTGGGGGCTAAATAATTAGTATAGCACTATAGGGTCAGGAATACACATTTGTAGAGTTCCTTTAAACTTGACATTCAATTTGAATTCTCACTTTAGTAAAAACCCTTGTCTGATTGAATGAAAAGTGTATATTTTGACAATGAGTAAAATTGATCCCTCCAGGTCCCACGTGCTAGATTATTTGTACAAATTTATTCTCTGGAGACACATATGCACTCTACCTCAATCCTTGGGGTTATTTCTTAAATTGGGAATTAGAGGGAAATTTATGTTTTCAAATTTCAGGTTAAAATAACTGAACTGGAAGGTTTACTCTTGTATTCAATATTTCAACATGTGAAAGTCTGCTAAAATGATAAAGATATGATGCAAACTCACTTTTCAGCACATTCCAATTAATTTTTTTGAAATGTTCTTTCGAACAGGCTGTATGTTGCCTTACATGGTACGCCAGAGCCTGTTTAAGTGGATGATTTTGGTTTTACTCTTTCAAAGACGTTTAAAGAATACTTCTAGTTTACGAGTTGCATCCCACTGAGGCTCAAATAAAGCTTTATACGATATTAATTTATTGTAATTGTCAAGAATTATAGTTGATTTAATTGCTTTTTGATACACAATATGTCCTTGCCATGGAAACGGCAGGGTGTTAATTTTTACCCCCCCGTATGTACTTTTATCCTTAGAACTATTTATGAAGATACATCACATTGTTCATTCCCTACCAGGACAAGACAGGCTCACTGTGAAACTGGGGGATTTCGCGATTGTACGGCTTAGATTGGGCTGACCACCCGAGCTTGGGCGGTGTGCCACGGCCACATGTTTTTCTCTGCTGTTGTGTGGCATTGCGGTATCCTGTGTGAGCCCTGAGCATCTGTGTGTGTGGACAGGGACCTACCTGCCAGTGTTCTGTGCCCACCTAGGCAGGGAAGAGGGCAGGCTGCACAGGGCACTACGGTAAGGGCAGGTCTGCCTATCAAATGGGCAGTCTTCTAGAAAGAGGGTGGCCAGGCTATCAGCATGTACCTTCAAAGCAGACCATGCAGGGGGCGCTACTGGCAAACTTTAAAATGCAGGACAGGTTCCTCGGAACCATTTATGCTGGGAGCGAGCACTTGTGTAATGCTATGTTACTCCCAGCTTCACACACCAATACAACATTAAAAAGTCCGGCTAATGGAGAGAGCTCTCGGAGGTTTAGAAAAGTTTAAGGTTACTCAACCAAAGTGTGAATTACAAGGAATTCAAGGTGAATTTCAAATTTCAGACCAAAAAGCCGAACCGAAAACAGACTTAACTTGGATTTATTATTTTCAGTTCCACTGTTAAGCCTAAAATGTAAAATTCACTATGAATTCACTATGAATAGCAGACAGTTTGCGCTGGTAAAGTTAGGTTTTAGCGATCGTTAAACTTAGCACTGTCCTTTGTGATGTCATTAATTGCCACCGGCCAGAGTATTATTCCTTCCTTCCTATGAGATTGTTATTATTTGGTATTTGCGTTCCTCTTATTACAGAATTATCTTGGCATAAACAGTTCATTTCCTAGCAGGGAGCAGAAAATTTATGATGTAGGAAATTTCAAATGAGGCCATTACAAAGTTACATTCAGTCTACCGCAATTAATCTTCTGAAGCTTCTCGTAGCATACATAAGACAGTCACCACGGAAAAAAAGAAACAGGAAAAAGCATGCTCTTATGTCAGTGCAATCAGAATCTTCTCGGTAAATCTTGGCTAAAAGCATAATTAGTTTTATTTGCAATTCTAGAAATGGCCGTTAAGTGGCACCTGTTTCGTAAGCTTAAAGGAACTCTACAGGGTTAACAACACAAAAATGTGACTTGCCCATCTTAACAGGTATGAAAACGTACCTTATTTCCAGCGCTGTGCGGGTCCACCGGCGCTGGCCCCGCCCACGATGCGCCTCCTTGTTAACATCATCAGAATTTATGATTTCAGCAAATCCAATGCTTTTGTTATAGGGAAAGGATTGGATTGGTTGAAATTGTCAAAGAGGCAGGACGGGGGCTGAGCCAATCACCAGCTTGGCCAATCAGCACCTCCTCATAGAGATGCATTGAATCAAAAAGGAAAATTCAGCTTCTCCATGCAGAGCATGTGGAACACTGTCACAGGAAGCACTTCTAGCAGCTATCTGAGGAGTAGCCATTTAAAGTGTTCCTAGTGGGCAATATAAACATTCTGAATTTCTCTGAAAAGGAAGTGTTTACATTAAAAAGCCTGAAGGAAATGATTATACTCACCAGAACAAATACATTAAGCTGTAGTTGTTCTGGTGACTATAGTGTCCTTTTAAAGAAACAAGGAAATGGGGCCTGCCACAAGGTTTATTCTGAATGTTTTGTTTTTCCTCTATAGAATATCTTCCTTTTGAATTTTAATGACAATATGACAATTCTGAACATGTTTTTCATTAAAGGAACACTTTTTTTAAAATATCTAGTTGCAATACCCAAGGAAACCAGCCGCCCGGTACCGACATATTTCATATCTCTCCGTAAGACCCGCGATGCCTGGCGGACGTGACAATGTTCCGTCACTTCCTCCCAATCGGTCAGTTTGAACCCTAACGCCAATGCCGCCATGCTCCTGTCCATTGCTGATGGAGCTAACGCTGAATGAACAAGCGGCTTAGGAACCACAGCAAGGTATCCCTTCACCCCTCCTTTGACTGGGACCCCCCAGTGAAACCAACCGCCTCGTCCCACATATCCCAAACCTTCACATAGGCAGTCCCCGTGCCCACTGCATGGCGTCTAGAGCTGCCACATTTCCTCCAGACCGGCCTGTCTCTCCTCCCGCGCCCCCTGGGGCCGCCATTCGCAGCTTGACCCTGTGTGCGCGAGCCAAGTAACCAGCCCCTACCTTCCGCCAACCAGGCACGTGGCGTGCCTGCACCCGATATTAAACGACCTGCACAGTGATATGATTCGCCGCCATCGGCATACCTCCTGAACCGAGGACCCGGCTGGATGGTAAACCGCATGAACCATGCCATATTGTCCTTGAATTATGACTTTTCGGCCCTTAATCCTTCACCTTTTAGAGACACGGCCACTCCCAATGGAAATAACTCAAAATATGACAACTTCGAATGAGAGGACTTACCTTTCATGCCTCCCGCCACCGCGGCGCGCACCACCTGCCTTCCAGGTATGCCCCGGAATCTATGTTCCCAGAGGAATCCGTGAACAACTCGATACCACCCGCAAAGGCTCCACAAGTATCATCTCGCCCATTCCTCGCGACTAACCCGACATGCGAACTTGAAACTGCCTTATGAACAACTGCGATTTCTCAGCGTGACCTCCTTGGACCTGCGAACCTTCACCTTGAATTCACGAAGTGCAGTCAACTGATCCCCAGGCAATCGACACTCTCCTACCACGAAACAATTTCCAGCCCAAGCAAACAACGGCCCGGCCCAGCCGAGCACACACATCAAGCTATCTTACAGATAATGTACTAAGGAACCCCTTCCTGATTCCTCTTTCACCACCCACTCCCAGATGGAACCAACTTCCCGAAGTAGGAACATGAAATGGAGCCACCCCTTGGCAAGCAGAGGTTACCAATAGGCACCTGCAAACATGTAACCCAAAGGATGGAAGGGTCGCCAATAATCAAACGTATCCCGCTTCCCCGAACCAACTCGACGGTAAGGCCGAATGATGCCAAAGATACAGAACAGGTCTGCGTCGATGTCCTCATTTACCGATGCCCCTTTCGGGTGCGATAAGTTTTGTATCAGACGGAATTTGCCCGCCCCTTTCTAGGGGACCACCCCCCATGGAGACACCCACAGATCCGCTAATGGCAGGGATATAACGGACCAGCCATCCCCCCAATTGGGCTTCCTCGCGTGAACACTCGCGAACCAATCCCAGATGTTCCCCCACGGACTTGATATTCGCCCACCACTTTTCCTGGTCCTTCGACTTTGAATGGAATAGCGAAAACCCCCACAACAATCCCAGCAATAAAACTAGCGCCTTCATGCGTTGCGGCCTTAGCCATGGCAGCAACGCACTGATCGTCACCGGTGCCGCTCCGAGCCAAAGCCCCGGCGAGTACCCCTCCTGCCTTAGGTTTTCCTTTCTTGATGCGTCAGTTGACACCGTGACTCCCACCGCCTCCGGAACACCCGTATCCAAGCCTACCTGACCCCAGTTGCATTAACCTTTCTTCTGTCCGGCCAGCACCGCACCTCTTGGGGGCACGGCAGCAGCCCCCGGAAAGAGCGCATTTTCTGCACCATCATTAGGAACCAGGCACGTTACACCGATTTCGCCTACTAGGATACAAAAGCCCTAAGCCAATTCCCAATTCCGCGAAGGAAACGTGCCCATTTCATCACCCCGCGCCTGGAATATTGCCACACATCTAACTGTTCTCCTGCCCCGTCGGATGTCCCTGGTACCTGTACACCGTATTCCCCTTACCTTACCCGGCACGCCGTCACCACCGCCCTAACTTCTGCCTCCCAACTGCCCTCCGGTGACCCCACCCTTCTGCATCGCGGGGACGGCCCCTTTTTTCCTCTAATATGATTTTTGCAAATTAAAAAGTGTTTTTATTGACTCACCGCCCGAACCCTCGTCTGTGCTGTCCTTCCGTCCACCTTGCCCTGTCCGCGCTGGTCCCTGCCTCACCTTCCTGGCCGCAGGCGTCACGCCTCTGCTCTAGTGAAATCCTGCCAGATGAAGCTGAAGGGCTGCACTGAGACCTCCTCCTCCTCTCCCAGGAACTGGACCTCCTCCTACCACACCGACTTCTTGATGGGCTCCTCACCTGCTCCTCCATCCCTCATCCGACCTCCTGCTGCTGCTGTGCCTGTCATTGTCCCTGCACTGCTCCCTCCCGTACTCACACCTGCTGACGCTCCTCCTGTGTTCCTGCTCTTGAGAACGCCCCCCAGGGGGCTTCCGCTTGCCTCTGTCCCTTATGTCCATTTCCACCCGTCCTTGTCCTCTCTTCTGCCCTCTGCTTGCATTACCTGGCCTCTTCCTGGCCGCCTCATCCACTTGTGGCCCCTTTAATTAATCCTGGTTGCTGGCCTTCCCCTCCATAGCTGCTCTGCTGCGCCTGTGAAGACTCTGCCTGCTGCTTTCACTATCCCCTTCCTTCACTTCTGACCTGACCCTGGCCCCATCCAGGGCCGCCTCCATCTGTGTCCCGCCAACTTAGAACCCCCCCGCCTGCCCATTGGGGGGGACCACTTTTACACTGCTGGCCCCTTGCATCATTCCCCCCTGTCCCTCAGGTATGCCACCAGGGGCAGACTCACCAGGACGCCTCTTGCCGCACTACCTGCCCAGCGGCCATCATGTCATGCTGGATTCTGCTGTCCTTCGTGCTCCCCCCGCCTTACGGCAGGGGGCGCTCTTCCTGTGCAGCCTCATCATGGCCTGCCACCTTGCCTGACCGGTGACGCGTCGAACAGACGGAGCTGGCCGCCCTCCAACTCCCGCCTGTTTTCCGACCTCATTTTCAGCTGTCCCCTTGCCGCCTCCTGACAGGCTCTTGCGCCGTCGAACTACCGGGCTGCCGCTTGGGTGGCCTCGCTCTCATTGCTGGCCTCCGTTCCGTCGCTGCGTGGGGAGGGGGGGTAGCAGACGTGCTTGGGGCCCCCCAGCTGCTCCTGCAGCCACCAGCCACGATTTCTGCCACAACCTTTGTGTCCAGGATGGTGGCTTGCTTGGAGTTCTGTCTGAGGCTGAGGGGAGTGAGCATGCAGCAGCAGCTCACTCCAGCCTCTCCTGTACCTCCATGCTGCCTCCTGTCGCAATACTGCTCTGTCCTTCTATGCTGCCTCCATGCTGCTGCCTTCTCCCTCCAGGGCAGGCAGCTTTCACAACTGACAGGTAAGCTTAGGTTCAGTTAAAATGGCCACTTCATATAATGGCCGGTATAAATACTCCCCTTATGGCTCCGCCCTACCCAGCATGCTAGCTGTCACTAACTTCCTGCTATGCCTACCTCCTGTCTCTGTCAACGCCTATTCCTCTTAGCTGCACTGATCCATGGGTTTCAGGAGAAGGAAATCAAGTTAATGAACAGAAACTGTAAGGACATCTTAGTTGCTTTGAAAATGGTTTAACCCGATAACATAAGACAACTCCAGTACATTAGCTACTCCAAATAGTTGAACTTGATACCTTGAACCTTAGGCTGGAGGTTCCTTTAAAGGAACACTATAGGGTCAGGAACACAAACATGTAAAGTCACTATCTAGCCCCCCTGGCCCACCCCAGACCCCGAAATATAGTAAAATCTTACATTTATTCCAGTCTGCTGCTGCTGGCTCTGCCCCTGATCTGCCTGCTTGGCTGACATCGTCAGAAGTGGTGATCTGAGTCAATCACAGCTTGTCAAGGAGGCAGATCAGAGGCAGAGCCAACACAAGCCAAACACAGTCCTCGCCAATCGGCATCTCCTCATAGAGATGAATTAAATCAATGAATCTCTATGAGGAAAGTTCAGTGTCTGCATGCAGAGGGTGGAGACACTGAATGGCAGTCACACTGTGCAGCACTGCCCCAGAAAGCACCTCTAGCAGCCATCTGAGGAGTGGCCAATGGAGTTATCCCTAGGATATAATGTAAAAAGCTTGCAGGGAATAATTATACTCACCAGAACAAATACAATAAGATTCAATTTAAGATACAATTTAAGATTCTACTTTTATGCAACTTCAAAAATAACAGAGCTAGATTGGCATTGTAGGGTCCCCCCTCCCCCCAATGTTTGCAAAGCCATAACCGACTGGTTTTAAAATATAATCCACACAGTTTTATTTTAGAATTTTCCATTATGAAATGGTACACAGCTCTCTTGCTCGCATAAGTAGCTATAGATAAACAACAAGCAATGTGAATTGCTATCTGAAGTATATATTTACCTTGAATGCTTGCGTCAATCCTCGGATCAGGTCTTTCTGACATATAATTGCATGCAGTTAATATACACTTAAGGGTCTACTTCATCTGTCCAATTATCTATTTCAGTCCGAGACACGCAGATCTAATGGTCGGTGAGTCTCGTCAGCCTATGAGTTAGTGCCTTGTTTTTTTTTCTTGTTCAGAATTAGGGGATACGGAAACCGTTAAGATTAGAGTGGATATGGCTCCTACTATCATTGTGAAGAGAGTTATTAAATTGTCAGAGATGTACAATGTATTTTGATTGTGTGATTACTTGTTCACTGGGCAGACTGAGGGCTAAATTTAGATTAAAAAAAAATAATATAAAATCTCAGAGCCCATGTTAGATTTTTCCATTGATCTGCTTGCAGGTGTATACGCAGATGAATTGTCCTTCTTCAGTGATTTTTGGAAACTATAATTAAGAAAATGCAATAAATAAAAGTATACAGGGATCAATGTAGCCGGAGCGTCATTTTGGCCTCTAAGTTTGAAGCTGTCCGTGGTAATCAAATTCTACATTCTACAAATCCTATCTAGAGTTAGGATTGACCGCGTGTGTGGGGACAGGATTAGGGAGTGTTGCGCCTAATCATTAAATCCATGAAGCGCTAATATCAGAAAGCAATAATCAATTACCCTAAGGTTTTTAAAGATATTGGTCGGCACCAAAACCCTATTTGGGATGAGTGAATTGAGTATTTGAGAAAGGGAAAGACACTGACATCAAGTACTTGTAGATAATCAATACAAACTTTATTGATTAACAGAGACTTAATAAGTAATCGTTCAACTTAAAGAAACAGCTTAATATTCAGCTTAAAGAAACAGATTAAGTATACATCACCATAAGAGAAGCTTGCTGCACTCGACTGAGAGAACTTCTGGCAGTCAAGCTTGAAGGAGACCCTCTCTTACTGGGAATTAGCAGAACCAGCAATACACATCCGTATTACAGGTGGGTAGTACTTCAATGAGTGCAAAGTATTCTCGTCTTCTATAAGTTCTTAATAATCAATGGGATGAATAGTCTGTACTTTTCCATTAAATCTCCTTATCAGTGCAGCCCAGCAAAGACCTTGCAAAAGCGTTGGATGGGACCTGCAGCTGGCCAGGCCCACCACCAATGCCATGCCAGATCTGTGCGGTTAATTATCTCTTATCTAAAAGCTAGCTAAGGTCTCATAACTATCTCTGAAGCTATGCATGAGTCATTCTGGTGCTGAGTTTTGTGGTTATTAACATTTTCAGTGCTGTGTACCGGCGCCATCTTAACTATCTATAATAATCTAATTTGCTCAATAGTGATCAATCAATCATTCTTAATTAATATGGAAAATTATTATCACTGGGAGACATAGATGTATGGTCATTATTGGGAAGATATAGGGTGAGGGTTTAGGGTTAGGATTATAGTTGGTTGAAATCTGAAGATATACCTGGGCTGAGTAATATTTATTTGGGAAAATAGGAGTAGAGTGAAACACCAATATTCTAAGTTTTATTGAACACATTTTTCTGCATCAAAGCAACACAGAACACATAGGTTACTGTTAGTGCCAAACAGCTTGCGAACTTGCATGCGTGACATCTCCATGACACCTGGACATTCTGGCATCATATGACCGCTAATAACCAACTACTGCCCTCCTATGGCTATATAAGTTCATTTTGGCCAATATGCTGTGCCTTGTTGTGGTTTCTCTTAGTCATTATTCAAGAGTGCGTTTACTATAGTTGTATATAAGTTATATGACTCCGGCTTGTATCTTGACCATACTCCACTCTATTTTCCTTGAACTTTGCCTTGCCTATTCATTTACATATTCTCTGTCTACCTGACTTCAGTCTGTCTTGTATTATTCTATATAGCGCTAAATCTGGCCATTCTAATACGCTTTAGTATTCTGGTTTAATATTGTTTAATTTTTTAAACTTATGTTCTGCTTGTTGGGTCGCAGTCCATCCTGACAGACAGCTCCTTGTCCTGTGAGCAGGATTTATGTAGACATTTTATGTTGGTGTAAATACCTTTTATTAAGTGCATTTTATTTAGTTGGTGTGCTCTTCATTTATTATTATACTCTATTGCTTTATTAGCCTTTGAATGCCATGCATTTTCATTGGCGTATTATATATGGCGGTTTGTCAGGTGTGCCTACCTGTTCTTGATTAAAACAGCTCTGTAAAACCTAGCCGGCTTGAGATATTTAGAAAAAGGTCTGAAAAATGAGAACACTTACTGGTAACAATGTGTGTGTGTTTCATAATGAGTAGACAGCGTTTGTAATGGGAAAACACAACTGTCTTCATATCCCGCTGCTTGACTTACAGCCCGGCCCTCTGATTCCACAAATTTCATTTTGCTGAGACTTAACACCTAGTGTTTTTTTATTTTATTTAATCTGGCCGCATTAGATGACACAGTTTATCACAAACACGCTGTATCCTCCATGTGATATTAGCTGGGGGACCAGTGCGCTTTGCTTCCCTGTGTGAAGCTTTTAGAGAGCTCGATGTCAGCAAATCCACTGAAGATTATAGGGAGCTCATCAGCAGGCACAATATCCTCCATTTAACAGAAATGATCAGAACTGTTGCATGTAAAAATGAAACAAAAATATCATAAAACATATAATAGAAGATGGCAAAGGTTGAATTCCATGGGGAAGCATTGGAAGGCTAGTGCTACACCTATCAAATGCTACTCTGGGAGCTGTATTTGATTGAGGACCAAGTCTGACCCAGTTCTCACAGTGGAAACGCCGCTAATGGCTGTTAGCAAGACACTCACTAGAGGCGTTTTTAACCCTGCAATAAAAACATTGCAGTTTTTACAAGACAGCAATACTAATAATAAATTTAAAGGTTTAAACTAGAGGGCCACAGCACCAAGACCACTTCATTGACATGAAGTGTCTGATGACTCTCCAGCACCCTCTGTTGCTGAGTCCACTAAGTGGTGGAATAAATCTCCTTTAGCATACTTTGTAGAGCTGCGGCCAGTGCCCTAGGCAGGACGGTGCTCGGGCAACCCCCCCTAATTTAAATTTTCCCCACCCCTTCCTGTCAAGGCCGCACTTTGACTGACAGACGCACACACTCATTGACAGACACACTCTCATATACACTGACAAACAATGACATACACACACTCACTGATTTGACACACTGATAGACAGACATACACTTACTCGAACACACACTCACTGACAGACTCACTGACAGACGCACACTCTCACTAACAGAGGCACGCACTGACAGACAGACGCACGCACTGACTGACAGACACACACACTCACTCAAATTCACTGACACGCACATTCACTGAAACACACACACTCACTGACAGACACACACACACACACACTCACCGAAACACATACACTCACTCACATTCACTGACACACACATTCAGTGACACACATTCAATCACATTCACTGACACTCACATTCACTGACACACACACTCACTCACATTCACTGACATACATATTCACTCACATTCATTGACACACACTCATTCACATTCACTAACACACACTCACTCACATTCACTGACACACACATTTCCCCACACTCACAATTACTTTTATTATTAATTAAAAAAAAAAAATTAAATCCACCCAGTCTCCCTACGTTTGGGATAGCTGGGTGGATTTCTCACCTGGGGTCCCGTGGGGCTGCTGGGCAGAGAGGCGGCCAGGCGTACAGGCAGGCAGACGGGCAGTGGTTTCCTGGTTGGCGCTGGTGAGGGAGGACTTTCCCCTGAGCTCAGCTCCCTCGCGCGCCGCAGAATGATGCTGGGAGCCGGAATATGACGTCATATTGTCACTGCCCGTCTGCCCTGGGGGAGCCCAAAATTGGCCAGCCGGCCAGCTTTTGGGCTCCCATAAAACGAGGCAAACCAGGTATTGGCCTAAGCATTTGGGGGCAGTGTTTTTTGCAGTTGTTTCCTGGTCGGCGCTGGCGAGGGAGCTGAGCAGAGAGCTCAGGGGAAAGTGCTCCCTCGCCAGCACCGACCAGGAAGCCACTGCAAAAAAGTGATGCCGGGAAGCAGAATATGACGTTATACTCCGGCTCCCGGCATCATTTCGGGTCACGCGAGGGAGCTGAGCAGAGGGCTCAGGGGAAAGTGCTCCCTCGCCAGCACCGACCAGGAAACCACTGCCCGCCTGTCCCGGGGGAGCCCAAAGGTGGCCAGCCGGCCAGCTCTTGGGCTCCCATAAAACAAGGCAAACCAGGTATTCGCCTGGGCATTTGGGGGCAGCATTTTTTGCGGCAAATACGTCCGTGGCTGCGGCTCATTTCATTTTATTTTGTAAATTATGAAGGGTTTTTGGAGGGTAACCTTGTGAGCTGCACCTACACTATTAACTAAGAGGGCTGGATCTCCAATAGCATCCACCAGCACCCTCTGTTGGTTAAACTGAAAAATGCTTTGATTTGTATAATTACAATATGCAAATTAGGAAATTACAAACAACGAACAGTTACATCTGTGTACCGCTGTCTTTCCATAGGTTAGAAAGTTGTGATTGTGTTATATATTTAAAAATGCTTAATTATATTGTTTGTTCTTTAAATTACGGTACGTATGTTTGTTTATATTTATATGAATTTCACCACATGTTTAAGGACAAGTCATCAAAAGATAGTCCAAAACAAAGTATAGTGTGTTAGTTCCATTGAGGACGGCGGGTCCTTTTTGGTTTGTTCAGGGATCCCAGTAAAAGAGTTTTCAGACTTGTTGGCTGGCTGCACAGGTGTCATGAGGTCTAATTCCAACAGGCAGAGTCTAAGTTAGCAGTAATAAACTGGACTGAAATATATGTATTACCGGGCTTTAGAGTGGACAGACTTAAAGTAATATATAGTGGAAACATGGTCAAATAGAAGCCTAGTTCAGGATAACAGAGAGACAGCGAAAACGAGAACAGGCCAAAGTCAAGTACACGGTATATCAATCAAACAGGTAAACAGGACATGAGTGTAACAGAAAAACCCAAACTCAATACCAGAAATAACACTATGTATCAAGAAACGTACTAGAGGGTATTGAGAACAGAAACCAGTGCACTGCAATAGGGCCAGAGGAGTGAGTGTTTCAATTCGTCCACGTCATGCCTGCTACCCCAAAATGTACGTGAACAGGGGTACCGGTCTGACCTATTTGAGACACAACAACATCATTGCCCTTTAAGAAAGTGCTCTGGACGTGAAAGGCATTCTTTACTTTGCAATTATTGGCTGTTACATTTGGCGTGCGTGGCCCTTTTGGAATTTCCTGAATTCCAGAGGACCCCGACCAGCACAAGGACAGAGTAAGTAACACTACAACTGGTCCCTGATTCCTGGGATGAGTTAAGAAAGCTAGGCCTGAGAGCCACAGGAGCCTTTGTAAAGGCTGTAGTTGGAGACAGTGTAGGCAGAGGTGTTGATACCTGCTTTGGAGAGGAACAAAAGGGGTAAAGGCAGAGGGAACGATTCCTGCCTGGAAGGACAGAGATGCAGCCTGGTCAGGGGGAAGTGGTCCTCAGCGACCCCAGTGAAGCCTAAGCGACTGCACCTGAAGCGTTCCATAGTTCCTGGTGGTAGAGAGGAAGCTGACCTGTCAGAGGTACTCAGTCGGAGTACGGGAGCTCTGTCATAAAGTGGTCTGGGTGTCCTTAGTGTTTTAATATAAGCATGCAGCATTTGCTGCAAATGTTAAAGGAACACTAAAGCTTTAAGAATACATGTTTGTTTGTATAGTGACCTATTCAATTTTTACTTGCCCGGCCCCCTTTTGAGTGCATGAAAAGGTGAGATTTACTTACCTTGTCTCCTTGCCACACTGCTCTGTTTGCTGCCGGTTCCGCCTTCCTGACTGAGATCATCAATCTTGCCGATTTCATCCAATCCTTTCCCAAACGTAAGCATTGGAAAGGAAGCTACTGTGCATGCGCGCCAAAAAAGCTATGCTGTGCCAATCAGCATCTCCTCACAGAAACCCACTGGATCAATGCATCTCAATGGAGAGTGTTGAGCACTGAACACCAGTCCTATAATCATTCCTGGCCTGAACCCAGGACGCGCCTCTAGTGGCTGTCAGAAACTGATACTAGTCAGCAATGTAAACACTGCCTTTCTCTTGCAGTGCGAAAACTGCAGGGACAGGATATGGACTCCCATAACCATATACTAAACTGTAGTGGTTATGGTGACTACAGTGTCCCTTTAACACCAACAGCCTTCAGATACAATGTGGGCTCTGGAATCTTTGGAAAAGCAAAGGGTTAAAATCAGTTCACCTGAGAGAATGTAAAATTGTGGTAGGCGGTAAATGGACATACAATCCCATTACAGTAATTACACAACATAGGCAAATGATACATTGCAAGTAATGATCTTGTTGAGAGAGGTTAAGAAAACATATTCAGCAATTTTTTCTGCTCTCTTGTAATTGATGCAAAACACTCAACCTTCAGAGGCTCCGAGATGGGTCATACGGAAAGAAATGAAAATGTATTTAAACAAGGAATTACCCGCATGCAGATTCCGTCTCTCATTTTAGCCCTTTACCCTGTTGATAAATGTATCTGTCAGACGCAGAAACAGGCACGCGGCTCAGACGCTCTAGAGTTGAAACAATGCGTACAATTAACGAAAATGTCTTTGTGAGTTTTTTTTTTCTCCCTTCGGCTAATGATTTTTTTTATTTGTTTTGCTGTTGATTATACTCAAAAGCATTTGGCTTTCAATTATTCAGAAAATAATTCAGTGTGAACGTAAATGTGTATTTCTGCTTATTTAATTTTAATGTATGTACTAATCATTAGTGATTGATATCTTTTATGACGGTTGTAAATATTATGCAGTTTTTCACTTCACAGGAAAAGTTTATTTTTTTTAAAAGTAAAACATACAAATTTATTGGCTTACCGAAAATCATCAACAATTTAGGACCACTCCAGGCACTGAAACAACTGAATGATTTAACCCCGAAGTTGCCTTCCGTGCCAATCTCAAACCCCCTAACCTACTTCCCTCCCAGCGACATCTGGCTTCTGAAATTTCAGATTCAGAAAGCGCAGAGTGCCACTGGGCAGGGACAGAGCTGATTGGCTAAGTGTGGTAAGCTTTGTGAATGGGAAGTCACTGATTGAGTGGGAGCACCGACTGACCACTCTCAGCTAATCAGCAGCGCCCCTGCCCAGCCGCACTCCACGCTTGCTGAATCTGAAATGGGTGCTGGAGGCAACTTTGGGGTTAAACAGTTTAAAAAACAATTTAAACCCTGAAGGTAAGAATGTCCTCCTGGCACCATAACAACTTCGTTTAGAGGTTGTTATTGTGCCTTTTGGTGCCTACACTGTATATTTAACAAGGAGATTGCATGATTTTAGGCCACAAAACTTAGAAAATGTTTGGTTATTTCCTTTGTGGATTCTTCTCAATCCTCAGCTTGGTTGAAATATGCTATCTGATTATCTTACACGGCATTGTCTCAGTGATATACGTATACTTGACAATTGTCCTCATTCCTTCAGTCCAACATTTCAAGCTGACGAAGAGGGACACTTCAATGTTTTGAGTGTGATGGGGTGTGACAAGGGGTAGGGCTATTTGAGGAATTTTAGATGACTTATTAAATATGATTTATACAACTAAAATGTAATTTAGAACAAGAACAATGTATCTTATTTACACAGACTGATTTCTAAACCCGTTTATTGTAGTTAAACAACAGGAAGTTTAAACATTAGAACTCTCTTTACAGGAAGTGTTTAGGAAGGCTGTGTAAGTCACATTAGGTGTTACTAGGGTGCATAAAGAAAGTGATTTAACTCCTGAAGAGCAGAAAATAACTTTGGAGATATCCTACGGTTTATTGAGAGATTGGAAATTCAGTTACATATATCATGCTCCCTTCAGCCCCTTGTTTTTGTAAATGTGACTGCAAATATGAACATATGACATCACACACATTGTGACATCACAGATCACACATGTGCAGCAGTTCTCCTGTAGAAAACAATTTAGGCCAGCGGATTGTGTAAGAAATCCTGGCCATTCGATAATACCTAACAAAAGGTATAGTGAGATTGTGCTGTATTTTCCAATTGCTATCTTTGATGTTAATAAAGGTCAAAACCATCATCAGAGACAACATTAAACACTAAGAAGAGAAATTCTCAATCTACAACCAGTTACATTGATACAAACATTAATGACATTGACAGTAATTTCAGAAATGTCACATTCACAAAGTCAAAACATTATGTCTTCCAGACCTTTAAAATATTATTTGCAACTTCCTAAAAATAATAGCAGGATATACAGTTATAAAATAATAAAACATAAAATCAGTTCAAATAAATTGCAACAACTGAAGGATAGCGCTGAAAAACGTGTGTTTAGGAGTTCTGTCTGGTTGTAAAGTCCTCTCTAGATCTTATGTTCTGCAGTCTGCTGGCTCGGTTCACTGTGCGTTGCCTTGTATATCTAACACAAAAATATTGAATAATTCTGTTTAAATAGGAGCAAAACGTGAATCACGGACAGGATCATATCACAAACTTTGCTTTATTAAAGGAACACTATAGGGTCAGGAACACAAACATGTATTCCTGACCCTATAGTGTCAAAAACACCACCTAGCCACCCCCCATGGTCCCCTTTGCCTTCCTAAATATAGTAAAAGTCAAGTCTGCAGCTGCCGAATTGCCCCTGATCTGCCTGCTACCTGACATCATCAGAAGTGATTCTGTGAGCCAATCACAGTGCTTCCCCATAGGATTGGTTGAGACTGTTAAGGAGGCAGAGCAGGGGCACAGCCAGCACAAGCCTAACACAGCCCTGGCCAATCAGCATCTCCTTATAGAGATACATTGAACCAATGCATCTCTATGAGGAAAGTACAGTGTCTGCATGCAGAGGGTGGACACACTGAATGTCAGTCACATTGTGCAGCACTGCCCCAGGAAGCACCTCTAGCAGCCATATGAGGAGCGGCCAGTGGAGTTATCGCAAGGCTGTAATGTAAACACTGCATTTTCTCTGAAAAGACAGTGTTTACAGCAAAAAGCCTGAAGTTGTTCTGGTCACTATAGTATCCCTTTAGGATAACATATGCTTATAGGGTTTGAATGGTATCTGGCACAACACTACTTTTGGCAGTCC
>OW240920.1:138153088-138445335 GCA_933207985.1 Pelobates cultripes | reverse complement strand
AAGCCTTGGCTCATGCTTGGGGGAAGGGATATCTACACTCTGGGGGTTGCTATAATCACTTACTCCCCAGAGTAAGCTCTTGTAAGAGCCTGATTTGTTCCTGCTACGCTCTCTGGATTTAGGAGAGGTTCACCCACTGGGAGCTGGATCCTGGCCGTGGATCCAGGGTGGGTGAGAGATGGCGAGACCACGGCGCAGCTGCATCGCTGGAAGTGGGGTCCCCCTAGTGCTGATGGTGTCAGTTGGAGTGCTCGGAGTCCTCGGCAAGCGCTAGGCACATTGATTGGTGGAGGTACTCAGTCGGAGTGCCAGCGGTCCATTACAGATGTAGCACAGGAGCAGTGGCGTACACATGACCCATGGGGCCCCGGTGCGAAAATTGATCCGTGGGCCCCCCCCCGCGTGCGGGACGGGCCGCAACACATGGCGGTGGGCACCTGGTCGCAGGGGTTACAGGGCTGCGACCCCTGCGACCGCGGTATGTACGCCAGTGCATGCAGATGCACACACACTTAAAGGACCATTCTAGGCACCCAGACCACTTCAGCTTAATGAAGTGGTCTGGGTGCCAGGTCCAGCTAGGGTTAACCCATTTTTTCATAAACATAGCAGTTTCAGAGAAACTGCTGTGTTGATGAATGGGTTAAGCCTTCCCCTATTTCCTCTAGTGGCTGTCCCATTGACAGCCGCTAGAGGCGCTTGCGTGCTTCTCACTGTGATTTTCACAGTGAGAGCACGCCAGCGTCCATAGGAAAGCATTATGAATGCTTTCCTATGTGACCGGCTGAATGCGCGCGCAGCTCTTGCCGCGCGTGCGCATTCAGCCCAGGGGAGGAAAGAGGAGGATCGGAGGAGGAGAGCTCTCCGCCCAGCGCTGGAAAAAGGTAAGTTTTAACCCCTTTCCCCTTTCCAGAGCCGGGCGGGAGGGGGTCCCTGAGGGTGGGAGCACCCTCAGGGCACTATAGTGCCAGGAAAACGAGTATGTTTTCCTGGCACTATAGTGGTCCTTTAAAGGACCACTACAGACACCCAGATCACATCAGCTCAATGAAGTTGTCTGGGTGTCAGGTTCCTCTAGTTTTAACCCTGCAGCTGAAAACATAGCAGTTTCAGAGAAACTGCTATGTTTCACTGAGTGTTAATCCAGCCTCTAGTGGCTGTCTCACTGACAGCCGCTAGAGGAGCACACTGAACGTCCATAGGAAAGCATTGAGTAATGCTTTCCTATGGGCGGTTTGAATGCGTGCGCGGTCGCATTCGGAGCTGAGAGGCTGAGGGATCCTCAGCGCCAAGGGAGTCCGGCGCTGGAGAAAGGTAAGTGCTGAAGACACACACACACACACACTTACAGACGCATACACACTAGCTAACAGACACACACATTTACTGACAGAGACACAGTCAGCGACAGACATACATACACACTCACTTACAATACATACACTCTCATTGACAAACACACACTCACTAACAGACATCAAACAGACTCACTAACACACACACACTCAGTAAGACACACACACACTCAGTAAGACACACACAGTAACACACTCACTGACACTCACTAGCAGACACACACACTAACACACTAACACTCTCACACACTAACACTCTCACACACTAACACTCACACACACTAACACACACTCAACACACACTCACTCTAACACTCACACACACTAACACTCACTAGCAGACACACTAACACACACACTAACACTCACTCTCACTCTAACACTCTCACACACTAACACTCACTCACACACACTAACACTCACTCTAACACTCACACACACTAACACTCACACTAACACTCACACATGATTTTTAAAAAAAAATTTTTAATGTAATCCCCCAGCCTCCTTACCTTTTGGAGTGCTGGGGGGATTCCCTGGGGTCCAGTGGTGCTGCTGGGCTCCTGTGCGGGTGGCCGGTCGGGCAGGCAGGCGGGCGCGCGAGGGAGCACTCAGTGCTTCCTCTTCAGCTCCCTCGCGCGCCGCGTAGGGATGCCGGCGCCGGAAGATGACGTCATCTTCTGGCTCCGGTATCAGTGCGGTGCGCGAAGGAGCTGAAGAGGAAGCACTGAGTGCTCCCTCGCACGCCCGCCTGCCTGCCTGCCCGACCGGCCACCCGGGGTCAGCAGGGCCAGCCTCAGGGGGGCCCTGGGGTGGTCGGCTCCTGGGCCCCCCAAGGGGAAGAGGCTGGCCCAGTGGCTACATACCGGGTCGCAGGGGCGGCCGGGCCCCCTGGTGGGCCGGGCCCGGTCGCAGTCGCGACCCCTGCGACCCTGGTATGTACGCCACTGCACAGGAGGAAGAGGAGGAGGAAGAGGGGTCATTTCCATGGGTATCAGTCCAGTCATTCACAAGTGACTCGGAGGGTGGGTTCCTGCACCAGCATAGGCCAGGTACACAATTGTCCAGCCAGTTCTGGAGGATGAGGAGGTGGATGATGAGGATGAGGAGGATGAGGAGGAGGAACCGTGTTCACAGCAGGGTGGCACGCAACGCAGCTCGTGGGCATCACTGGAGCGTGGCTGGGGTATACGGAGGACACAGACGATACACCTCCCACAGAGGACCTCTGGGCAGCCTGGCACACATGTTTGACTACATGCTGCAGTGCCTGTGCAACAACTGCCGAGTTGCCCACATTCTAACTTGTGCTGATTACTGGGTGGCCACCCTGCTGGATCCCCATTACAAGGACAAGGTGCCGTCCTTAATTCCCTCACTGGATCGTGATCGGAAGATGCAAGACTACAAGCGCACGCTGGTAGACGTGCTGCTGTGGGCATTCCCAACTGACACCGGGGGCTCAGTGGAAGCACAAGGCGAAGGCAGAGGAGGAGGAAGAGGTCGCCAACGCAGCTAGGGCACCGCCAGCACCTCAGAAGTCAAGGTTAGCATGGCCAAAATGTGGAAAAACTTTGTCAGCACGCCACAACAACCAGCACCACCAGCTGATATGGAATGTCTTAGCAGGATGCAGCATTTCAGCAACATAGTGGAACAGTACGTGTGCACACGCCTACACGTACGGAACGATGGGTCTGCCCCATTCTACTTCTGGGTCTCCAAACTGGGCATATGGCCTGAGCTTGCCCTTTATGCCTTGGAGGTGCTGGCCTACCCTGCAGCCAGTGTATTGTCTGAACATGTGTGTTTAGCACGGCAGGGGGCGTTATCACAGACAAGCACAGCCAACTTGGACAAGCTCACGTTTATTAAAATGATCCAGGCATGGATCCCACCAGACTTATCTGTACCTTGTGCAGAATAGACATTTATACCAGCCTCACCCAGCCATTGTTATACTCAAGTGCACTTATTCTTTGTTTTCTTTTTTATATGTCCCAATATTTTGGGGCCTACCCCAATTAAAAACAAAAACAAAAAACAAACAAATAAAAAACAGTGTTGGCTACCTCCTCCTCCTCCACCGCCGCTTCCACCTACACCGCCACGGTCACCGCCTCCTCAACCTCCTACTCCACATCCACCTCCTCCTCTAAGTTCAAGATTATTATTTTTAATTTTTATGTATTTTTTGTTATTTTAAGTTATTTCCCTATCCACATTTGTTTGCAGGGCACTTGTCCTACTTTCACCCCCATTTTACTTCCTTTTGCAGCCCTCTAGCCCTTTCCAGGACTTTTTTAGAGCCATTTTAGAGCCAAAAGTTCGGATCCCCATTGACTTCAATGGGGTTCGGGTTCGGGTTCGGGGTCAAGTTCAGGTCAAGTTCGAGTCCCAAACTCGAATTTTTTGCCGAAGTTTGGCCGAACCCGAACATCCAGGTGTCCGCTCAACTCTAGTCATCACTGTTCATTTGATGTATACAAGGAATGGTGAGACCCAGAATTGGACACCAGGGTTCGTAAAGGGATTTACGAACCAAAAAGAACCACTCCTTCTAAAGAGTTACATACTGCCAGTCTGAACATTAAACTATAAACCCACCCACAATTTGGGGTTAACGGTTGTGAAATTAGCAAAATTATTGTCTATTACATCCTGCTTGCTTTAAACCATCTCAGTATCTTCCCAAACAACTCCTCTTCATTTTTGCATTGTTCAATCTCGTTTAAACGTATTGGTCAGATTTGCCCAGTCCCATAAAACACAGTCTTTTTCTTCTACTGACACAAGCCACACTATAACTTGCCATTATATAAAAAGGAGGAAGCCTCTGTTTACAATTAATTAGAATCCTAAGTATTACTCAGTCATTCCAAAATTAGCACATATTGCCCGTGATAAAGTATTAAGAGAAAGGAAATGGCAGTACCGTGCAATCACTAAGGTCACAAAGGAAGTCATCATTACAAAAGAAGTAATGTGTTTACGAATAGCATAAATATTCAGAGAACGTCAAATTAAATATTGTTCTGTTTAGCATTATTTTTCTTATGCAAAGCACACGCAGTTTCAACATTATAATGAATTGCCCTTTAATCTGACAAATGAAGGATTGTAATTAGCAGTCAACAGAAAATGCTATAACGGCTGGGGAGAAGAGGGAGGCAGGTGAATAGAACTAGCAGCATTTAATTAAAATCCTTCTTTTTTTGTGTTTTTTCTACAGGAAAGTTTGTTTCCTTTTTTTTTTTTTTTTTGAATCTTTCATTGTTGCAATAATTTTCACGCAGTTTATAGGCGCTAGCTGTTACAGCCTATAATTGGATACAAGAAGTGTCATGCAAACATTTATGTCTAGGCTTATTTTGGAAGAAAAGTGGAACATTGAATAGGTCTACACTATTTATAGGTTCATAAAAATACACACAAAAAATTGTCCTACATCTGGCTCATCAGTAATTTTTCAGAACCAGTGTTTTGAAAAATTTTGTTTCCCAAAAAAAATAGTTTTTTTTCTCTTAAGCATGTACTTGCGCTCTGCAGAAACCAGGATTTCACATCCCAAAAAAGATGCCTCTTCTAAAGACTCAGAGACATGTGGAATTCATTTTTCAATTTGCTATAATTCAGCGTTTAATGAATTAGTCCCATAGTTTTTGCACCTCATTTTATAAACCAAGAGCATCAAAACTTTGTAAGTGGGGCAACTGTCTTGCATCCAGAAATTCCTTACTTCATCGTTGAGAACTCATGACAGGTGTATAGTCGCCATTTTGGGCAGTCGGAATCCAGGACAATTGCCCCATAACCTAACCCAATAACGCACGGACACTAAGGGATATGGGAAAATTTGTCCACAGCTTTATTAAGCAAACAATAATAATAATAACAATAATAATAATAATAATAACTTAACAAGTAAAACATGGGTCATTGCCCCCCATACTCCGCCCTCGCATCCTATTCCTTCCATTAACATATAAAGGGCAATGACCCCCATGTAAATAAACATATATATATATATAACATACATCAACATTATTCCAATCGATGTAAAGTGCCAACCATCCATTAGCCACGGCAGGGGTATACCCGGATACCCCTACCCCACCAGGTTCTGAGCCACCGACAGGACTCGAAACCTATTATCCACCGATGACCACCACTTGTTTATTTTCCATTACGTTCATCCTGGGGAGCCTATTTCCTTTCCTTCAGCTCCCCATCCCGCCATAAGCTCAGACCTTGACCCCTTAAGCCGTCTGAGCTCCGCCAACCCGAAGAAATAGCGCCCGCTGCATACCAACCTGCCAACCCAAGTTTAGCAGATCCCAACCCACCTCAGAAAGATGAACCCCGTCCGAGCGGTAGTACCCCGGCAACCCTTCTTCCAACTCGCCGTGCCGTACCACCACGCCCCCCACCTTCCTAACAAAGCTTGCCATCAGGCTGTTCACTTTTTTCCTGCACTGATTGATAGCCACCGGATCCCGCGCGTGCCGCCACCGACGCCTTGGGACAATCTCCGACCACACTAACATAACCCCCGGAAGCAGGTCCCTCAGTTTGTTGATGTCCTGCTTCATCCATTTTACCAACCGGCGTTGCGGCGTGAGGCCCAAGTCGTTACCCCCGGCATGAAGGACCACCATGTCCGGCGCTTTTCCGCCTGCAACCATCCTAAACATTGCCCCACAAACCTCCCCCCAGCAAAATCCCCGGTACCCGAACCACCGGACTGCCAACTGGTCCTTCGGAAAGCCCAGCTGCTGGCCCTGCGTTCGAGCTGCGGCCCTCCTCTCGGCCCAGAAGACAAAAGAATGTCCCACAATCCAAGCAACCCGTCCTGGGGAGAAGAAGAAAACAAGCGTGAGGGAAAGGCAAAGGGAAACTCCCCCGCTCGTGCCCGCCCCCGTACCTTATATATACATATATATATATATACATATACATACACATACATGTACACTCACTTTTTTTTTTTTTATATTATTATTATTCCAATAAGCCCAACCGTACATATGAACGGAAACGCACCGACTCCCATCTCCCTATGCGCTTCACGACCTCATCTCCTAGTCCCAACCGTGCGGCCTCCGTGGCTGCCCCGATGCGAAAGGAGTGAGTACCGAAACGTCCGGCCGGAAGCCCCAACTTACCTAGTCCGGACCGAAAAACCTTTGTAAACTGAAATCGGGACAGGGAAGAACCATCCGCATGCACCAAGAAGGAACCCCCTACCGCCGGCCTCCGGGCCATGTACTCCGCCACTGCAGCCACCGGGCACAATACTGCGCCCGGCAGGGCCCATAGTGTTACGTCCCGACCCACGCCGCGGACGTCTGTTTTTGATTTACCCAGATGCACAACCACCTTACCCTCCAAAACACGAACCCCCGAGGCCTGCAAACCCCCGGGCATGACCCTACTGGCACTCACTAGCTCCCCCACGCGGAACGCCCCGAAGAATGCCAAGAGAAAGGCTGCTCTGAACAAAGAGACCTCGAACCCGTTGAAACAAAGTTCCGGCAACAGACCCACCAGGTCCCCCAACACCCGTACAGACACCGGGCGCCTAGAGTCACATGACCTGCGGCCCTTTCGATAACCCTTTAACGCCTGCCGAACTAGGAAGGTCTTGGTCAGATCCTCCTTCCCGCGCCACCGGAACCAGAATGCCATTGCCGCCATGGACCTGTTGACCACTGCCGGGGACGCCCCCTTTGCCAGCAATTGACAGGTGTACCACAGAAAAGCGTCCCGCAGCGCATCCCCACGTAAGACATGATCCAACCCTGTCTAATGACCGTTCCCAAGAGTCCCAGACCTTACTGTAGGAGGCCCATGTGGCCGGTGCCAGTGAAGCCTTCACAAGTCCCCCAAGCAGGATGCTCCCAGCTGCCATATCTCGTCCGGGCATGCCTGCCCCTCCTTCAATGCCCCTGGCGCCATCGTCCAAAATCGGGACCACTGAAAACGAGACAGAGCGTCAGCCACTTCGTTCAGGTACCCAGGGACATGACGTGCGCGAAAAACAACATTCCGTGACATACACATTAACACAAAGCGCCACAGCAACCTAACCACCGGCTTAGAGGCAGCCGATTGATTATTCACCGCGTGCACCACCGCCATGTTGTCCGAGAAAAAGACCACTTTCTGATCCCGGAG
Organism: Pelobates cultripes; assembly: GCA_933207985.1. NCBI lineage: Eukaryota > Metazoa > Chordata > Amphibia > Anura > Pelobatidae > Pelobates > Pelobates cultripes. The sequence goes on along the minus strand of OW240920.1, from coordinate 138,437,803 downwards.
CCCCTCGCCCCACAGTGCCATTGCAACGACCAAGGGGAATAATTCCAGAAAAGCCAGGTTGCGCATGACCGGGCTGGACCCCCATGTCTCCGGCCACCGCTCCGCGCACCATCTCCCGCCGAAGTAGGCTCCGAAGCCCACACTACCCGACGCATCCGTGAAGAGCTCCAGCTCCGCCGCCGACTTACCTGCCTGCCGGAATAACACCGTCCCGTTGAAATCCTGCAGGAAGGCATCCCAAACGCCCAAATCAGCCCTCATGGCTGCCGACACCCGTATGAAGTGGTGTGGGGATCGAACCCCTGCCGTAGCAGCCACCAGGCTGCGGCTGAAAACCCTCCCCATAGGAATTACACGGCATGCAAAGTTCAGCATCCCGATCAACGACTGCAGTTGCTGCAGCGTAACCTTGCGCGCAACGGTCACCGCAGCCACTGCATCCCTAGGCCCCTCCAGCTTGTCCCGAGGCAGCCGGCATTCACCCAAGACCGAATCTATTTCCAACCCCAGGAAACTAAGGCACGTCGCCGGGCCCTCCGTCTTATCCGCTGCCAGCGGCACCCCGAAGTGGCCCGCCACCCATCCATGGTCCTAAGCAGTTGCTGGCATGCCGAGGAGGCAGCCGGCCCCACGCAAAGGAAATCGTCCAAGTAGTGCACTACTGAACGGCTCCCCGCCTCCACCCGCACCACCCATTCGAGAAAAGTACTAAATTTCTCGAAATAGGAGCATGAAATGGAACAGCACATAGGGAGGCACAAGTCCACGAAATACTTCCCCTCGAAAAAACATCCCAGCAGGTGGTGACAGTCCGGGTGGACCGGCAGCAGCCGAAAAGCTGCCTCAACATCCACTTTAGCCATAAGCGCCCCATGCCCGGCCCGTTTAACCAGCTCGACCGCCCGGTCGAATGATGCATACGAGACCGAGCACAAGTCCTTATCAATACCGTCATTCACCGACTCCCCTTTCGGGTAGGAGAGGTGGTGAATGAGCCGGAACTTCCCCGGCTCCTTCTTTGGCACCACCCCGAGAGGGGAAACCCGGAGGCCCTCCAATGGGGGTACCGTAAACGGGCCCGCCATCCGCCCTAACCTCCTTGTCTAGTTTTTCCCGTACCACCCCTGGGAAATCCGCCACCGACTTCAGGTTGCGCAACCCCCCCGATCCCCCCTGCTCCCGGAAGGGGATAAAGAAACCGCGCCCGAAGCCCTCCCGAAGTACCGAGGCATCAGCCCTGTTACCGTAGCGGCTTAGCCACGGCTCCATCGCGTCTAGCCTCACCGGTGTGGGGAAGCACTCCCTCCCGCCCCGGCGGCCGCTCCGGTGGTTCCCGCCTTCCCTTTTTTGAAACAGCGATTGAGCCCATGAGCACCCCCGCAACCGGAGCACTCATGCTTAAATCGACACGCGTTTCCCCATTTGCACTGGCCCTCGTTGTAGAGCCAGCAGAAGCCCTTTTGTAAAGCGGCCGACGAGGCGGGCTGCCCCTTCGCGCCGGCCGAGTTTTGAAAGGGCTGCGCCTTCTGAGCCATCATTAGCTTCATCCAGAGAGGCAGATCCATCTGATCCCACCTCATACCCGGGTTAGCCGCCAGTCGCTGCCTGAACTGTTCATCGTACCACCACCATGCCAGCCCCCCATAGGTGCGGTATGCTTCCCAAATGCCGTCCAAGTAGCAAAACAGGGACGAGCATAATCCCGGCGATTTTTCACCGAGCACGCTGGCCAGCACGCAAAACGCCCTCAACCAGTTACCAAAGGATTTCGGAATCTTACGATACCGCTTCCTTTTCTCCTCCTCCTCCTTCTTCTCATCCTTCTTATCGTCCTCTTTGAGGTCAATAAAGTCCTCCAAGGGGAGCAGGGAGAAGATCTCGCAAAACTCACCTTTCCAGAGCTTCTCCTTCACGTCCTGTTTCAGATGAACCCCCAGGGGGCCCGCAAACGAGACGTACGCGTGCTGCCTCGCCGCGTCCGGAATACCCCCGGCCAGTTCCGCCCTGTCACTCCCGGCCGCCGTCGCCTCGGGCGCCACCCCAGCGTCCCCGCCCGAGCTAAGCCCCGCGGAAACCCCACTAGAACCAGGGACCTCAGTCCCCGGAGCCCAGACCCGACCAACGCCGCCCCCCATGTCACCCCCCGCCCCCAGTGAGTGGAGCAGTGCTTGAAGTGTGCTAACTAAGGAGCTGGAGTGTAGTGACCCACAAGACTCACCGGCCGAGCCCCCTGATACTGGAGCGGCAGGGGCTGCGTCGTCGACTGCCCGATGTCCAGGGAGAGCGACTCCCGCCGATACCTCGCCAACCGGGGAGCCAAACCGGTGCCTTGCCCGTGTCGATATGGAACGGCTCCGTGACCTGGAAAGAGGAGAAGAGGTCCTGGGTAGGGTGCACTGAGTACCTGCTTCCCCCCGTCCCGACCCTGGGAGCGCCTGCCCATTGCCAAGGCCTCCCGCTGCGCCCCCCGCGTGCACTGCGCGCGGGAGCCCCTAGGGCTACGACTCCTCCTGTCCCCTCCTGGTAACCGTCCCCGCCGACCACCCCTGGGGACGCTAGCCCTGCCCTCCCCTGAGCTACCTGACGTGGAGCGGTGCTGCCGGGACCTCCCCCTCCTCCCCCTGGGCTCTAAGTCCCGAACTGGAGAGAGACTACCACTACCAGACCCTGAACCAGAACCCCCCTCCTACTACCCTGCACCCCCAAACGCTCACCCTTCCAGCGAGAGCCCGACCCCCCACCCGAAGTGGCTCCCAGACTAAGGGCACCCGGACCCCCCTCAACCATACTGGCTGAGGAAGCCCCCCCAACCCCTAAACCAGGCCTACCCGACCCTACCTGCCCAGGCCTAGCCCCAGCACCCGTGGAGGCCCCCCTCCCCCCACCAGGTGAGCCCAGCAGCCCCTCACCACCCCCAGCCCCCTCTCCCCTACTACTACTCCCCCCACCTGTGGCCCCTGTGCCCCCCCCATTCAGCACCAGTGATCCCAGGGGGGCCTTCCCGCCCCCCACCTGGGCCCTCCGACCCCCACCCCCTGCCAAGACCCCCCCAGCGCTTCTCCCGCCAAGGGGGCCCCGGCCGGAGCCCCCTGCACTTGCCTTTGGGGCCGGGAACCGGCCACGTGTCCTCCCGGTCCCGGCACCGCCGACCTCCGCCTCCGACGGGGTGGGCGACCTCCCGGGCCGCACCTCCATGCCGCCTGCTCCTCCAGGGGACCGCCCGGCCACGTCCGACCCGGCAGCCGCGACGGCCCCGTCTCGACCGTCCCCCCGGCGCCGGGCACTGGTCCTAGGCCCCGGCCGCTCGCGGGGAGGCGGGGCCTCTACCACGCGGCTGCCGGGCCTGCTGCCGCCCGCACCGGAGCCTCCCGGACCACCAGGGACGTCTTCACCGGGTCCCCCACCCGGGCTTAGTCTCTCCGGGGGCCTCCTGGCCCGAACAGGCCTGCCACCGCCGCCGTCCCGGTTCGCCGCCTCCGCCAGGGCCGGGCCTAGCTGGGCCCTCAGCCAGTCAGCCCCCTGGTGCCTCGCCGCCGACCGGATCCCCTCCAGCAGTCGCTCCACTTCGTCCATCGGCCCTGCAGGGAGACAAAAGAAGAAAAAACCCTACCAAGCCAAATCTGTGCCCACAGGAGCGAACACAAACTTAACCAGGTAGGAAATTAGAATGACTTACCTAAAATGGCTGCCCATTTAAATAACCAAACCTACTTACCTATAACTCCACTCCCTTGCTTACTTCCTCCTAAGCCCGCCTCCTAACCCCTGTCAAGGCCTTTTTTCGCTTAGCTGCGCTTGGCTACATGGGGCTACATGATGGCTAAATCCCCCCCAGGGCACTGTCCAGATACCCTGAGGACATAAGTAGGTTTAAAAATCATTGTATTAAATTTCTGCCAGTCCCTTGCACAACCCCCCTCTCAATTTGCATCCTTTCGGAAATAATGTAAATGTGCCATTCTGCAGGGAATAAACCTTAAAATGGCTAATTTTAAAAAACGCCTCTGATAAAAACCCAGCTTATGTAACAGTAACATAGTAATTACTTTTTAATGCACCTCTGTCTGGTTCCTTCTTCTTAAGTGCATGTACCCTCATTGGGATACTGAATATATGCATTTATTATTTAGTGCAAAATTATCATCCGAAAATACTGTTCTTATTTAGGACATATTCCCAGGAGCCACGGTGCACACAGATGACTAGATATTTTTATCGGTGTCTCTTGGAATGCACCTGTTCTGTGGTCCCAGAAGAGTCTGACTCAGTTTAAATGTGACCTTAGTGTCTCTCGGTTTATAACACTGTTCTGCTATCAGGCCAGTAGTTGTGAGCAGTAAAAACGGAATAGACCAAGGACAGAGCAGGAATATTTTAAACCAGGTCCAACCCAATCAGTGGGCCTGCAAAGCAGTTTGACAAATAGTTGACTTACTATCCAAACCATCAAAAGATTTGAGAGTTCGTAATGGTAATGATCCTAACCTCAACATATGAGGAAAGGGATTTAGGGGTAATAATTTCAGATGACTTAAAGGTAGGCAGACAATGTAATAGAGCAGCAGGAAATGCTAGCAGAATGCTTGGTTGTATAGGGAGAGGTATTAGCAGTAGAAAGAGGGAAGTGCTCATGCCATTGTGCAGAACACTGGTGTGACCTCACTTGGAGTATTGTACGCAGTACTGGAGACCATATCTTCAAAAGGATATTGATACCTTAGAGAGAGTTCAGAGAAGGGCTACTAAACTGGTTCATGGATTGGAGGATAAAACTTACAAGGAAAGGTTAAAGGAACTTAACATGTATAGCTTGGAGGAAAGACAAGACAGGGGGGATATGATAGAAACATTTAAATAAATAAAGGGAATCAACACAGTAAAGGAGGAGACTATATTTAAAAGAAGAAAAACTACCACAGCAAGAGGACATAGTCTTAAATTAGAGGGGCAAAGGTTTAAAAATAATATCAGGAAATATTACTTTACTGAGAGGGTAGTGGATGCATGGAATAGCCTTCAAGCTGAAGTGGTAGAGGTTAACACAGTGAAGGAGTTTAGGCATGCGTGGGATAGGCATAAGGCTATCCTAGCTATAAGATAAGGCCAGGGACTAATGAAAGTATTTAGAAAATTGGGCAGACTAGATGGGCCGAATGGTTCTTATCTGCCATCACATTCTATGTTTCTATGTTTCTATACTGAAAAAAACATCTCTTGACCTGTCCTCTCCCTCTAACTATAGTCCCATATCCCTGCTCCCTTTTTCCTCAAAGCTTCTGGACTTGTATTTGCCCGTTTATCTCACTTCCTCAATTCCAACTCTCTCCTTGACCCTTTTCAATCTGGCTTCCGCCATCTCTACTCTACTGAGACTGCTCTTATCAACGTTACTAACGACCTAATCGCAGCTAAATCCAAAGGCCACTACTCCATACTAATTCTTCTGGACCTCTCTGGTGCCTTTGACACTATTGATCATGCTCTCCTTCTTAGAACTCTTCAATAAATAACTAGTCTCTGTGACTCTGTCCTCTCATGGTTTTCCTCTTATCTCTCCCAATGCTCATTCAGTCTCTTCTTTTCTAATGATACCTCCTCCCCTCGTCCTGTCTTGGTTGGAGTCCCCCAAGGCTGTGTCCTTGGACCCCTTCTATTTTCTCTATACTGCCTCTCTTGGCAAACTTATTACCTCATTTGGGTTCCACTACCACCTGTACGCTCATAACACCCAGATATATCTCAGCTTGCCTTTCTTCCATCTCTGACTGGATGTCCTCCCGCTTTCTGAAACTCAATCTCTCTAAAACTGAGCTCCTTGTCTTTCCTCCTCCTAATACTGATCTTCCTCTTTCACTCTCCCTTCAAGTTAGTGGTATACACATAAGTCCATCCTTTTAAGCGCGCTTTCTTGGCATCATACTTGACTCTGGCCTCACCTTTGAGCCTCACATCCAGTATGTTGCCAAATCCTGTAGATTCCATCTTAAAAACATAGCCTGCATCTGCCCCTTTCTTACGCAATTTGCTACCAAGTAGCTTGTCCATGCTCTAGTAATTTCTTGCATGGATTATTGTAACCCTCTCCTGATTGGTCTTCCCAAAAGCAGTATTGCCCCTCTACAGTCTGTAATGAATGCTGCTGCCAGACTGATTTTCCTCTCTAGTTGGTCCTCTCACACCTCACCCCTCTGTCAGTCCTTACATTGGCTTCCTGTATCCTATGGGAGTCAATTCAAAGTGCTAACCCATACCTATAAAGCACTGAACAATTCTAGCCCCTCTCATATCTCTTCACAGATCCATAGGTATGCCCCTTCTCTGTGTCTCCGCTCTGCACGTGACCTTCTCCCTTCTGCTGCTCGCCACCCGTAAGGCCAACTCACGCTTGCAGGACTTCTCGTTTTTTGGATAAACTTTTAAAATGATGTTTTACAAATATTAAAATATTATATATATATATATATATTTATAGATATACATTGTTCAGAATTGTTCAGTGCTTTATAGGTATGGGTTAGCACTTTGAATTGACTCCTATAGGAGACAGGAAGCCAATGTAAGGACATATGGTGGTTGGGAAAGGCAGGACTGAAGGACAGCACTGAGGCACTAATCCTAGCAGCACAGAAGCAGGTACTCATCACCAGATCAATAGAAGCTGTAGTCTACCACACCAGGCAAGACCCAAGGTGCAGACTGTGCAAAGAGGCTTCTGAGACAGTCCAGCACCTAGTAGCCGGATGCAAGATGTTAGCAGGAACAGCATACATGGAGAGAAACAACCAAGTTGCTGGGATTGTGTACCGAAACATCTGCACAGAATATGGATTGGACCTGCCTAAGTCCAGATGGAAAATACCTCAAAGGGTAGTTGAGAATGACAGGGCTAAGATCCTGTGGGACTTCAAGATCCAGACAGACAAGCAAGTGCTGGCCAACCAACCAGACATCGTGGCGGTAGACAAGGAACGAAAGACTGCAGTGGTGGTGGATGTGGCAATACCCAGTGACTATAACATCAAGAAGAAGGTACATGAGAAGGTGGACAAATACCAAGGACTGAAAGAAGAACTAGAAAGGATGTGGAAAGGGAAGGCAGTAGTAGTCCCAGTTGTGATAGGAGTACTCGAGGCTGTAACTCCCAAGTTGGGGGAGTGTCTTCAACAGATTCCAGGTGGGACATCTGAGATTGCTGTCCAGAAGAGTGCAGTTCTAACAGCTAAGATACTGCGCAGAACCCTCAGACTCCCAGGCCTCTGGTAGAGGAACGAGAATAATTTTTTTAAATTATTTTCTCACCCCTCCTGGGTGGTATATTTATACCACCCAGGAGGGGTGAGAAAATAATTTAAAAAAATTATATATATATATATATATATGAATCAATAGATCAAAAATATTATTCCAAATATTAAATCATTTTAAAAATGTATCCAAATTAAATCATTTACAAAGCTTATCCAAAAATATTAAAGCGAGGCCTCTATATATTTAATCCTCCCCTTCCCCCATTCTTGGCTCTTACAGAACAGCATGTGAATGAACCGGCTTCAAGCATCCATCTTAACCCAAGGAAAAAAAAAAAAAATTACAATCTGTTTTCATTAAAGTTAATTAAAAAGTAAGATTCTAGGCCCTAAAAAATGTACTGGTTTGTTTATAAATAATACCTTTAATTGTCCCTTCTTGACGCTCTGACAGATATATATTGTGTCACCTATTGACTTCACTCAGCCGGCAGCATTTAGATAGAAAATGGCCCAGGTGACTAGATTCTTGGTACAATACTCAGTCACTGAATTAAATTGTTGTGCAGGATGAAACCAGTGGAAGAGTTAGATAGAGGGAAGGTTTCCTCTGGGAATCCTATTCCAGGCCAAAGCTGACATAAGCCACGTAAGTGAGAAATAGAGTGAGACATTTTTATTAAAGAAAAAAATTGCATTCTGCTACAAAGGAGAGAAACACAGATACAGAAATTTGTATTGGTTATTCCGTGACAAGCCATTTTAAAGGTTGATAAGGAAGAACAATAATGCAACACTAGCGCCGAATTAGGAGGTAATATAAGAGGCCCATGCCATTTATAAAACAATATATATAATGGAGTTCCTTAATATTGTAAGAAATGTTGTTGACAATAGTATTCTGCTGATAATACGGCAAAACAACTTTAGCTTAATTAAGTTGTTTTGGTGTATAAATCATGCTCCTGCAGTCTTACTGCTCAGGTCTCTGCCATTCAGGAGTTAAATCACTTTGTTTATGCAGCAACAAGCCTTACCTCCCCTGGCTGAGACTCACACAGCCTCCCTACACACTTCCTAAAAAGGTCTACAGTTTTAAGCTTTCCTTAATTGCACAGTCTGTTTAATTTAGAACTTCTTATCGCCTGCTCTGTCAATTGGTTGCTAGAGCCTATATGATCCTCCTGTGTGTGATTAAAGTTCAAATAACAGGGCAATAAATAAGAACTTCTATGGTAAACACACTGTGCTGTAAGATCTGATTGAAAATGAAACAATTCTTTTAATGGAGGCTGTATGAGTCACAGAGATGTGTGACAAGGGTTGTATAAACAAAGTGATTTAACTCATGAACTGCAGAGAATTGAGCAGTGAGACTGCAGGGGCATGATCTATACACCAAAATGCCGTCATAAAGCTAAAGTAGTTTTTGTGCCGTGCAAAAACCTTTTAAGCAAATGCAGTATATTAACGGACTAAAAGATATGTAGCTAACTTTTGGCCTTACTTGTGTAAGTTCAAATCCTTCTATGATCCTTCGTGAACCCATTTGTGGCTATGCAGTGATATAATATGGTAGTCTATGAAATATGGTGTTAATTGTAACCGAAACCAGTACAAATACTGACACATTCACATTGGGTTTTATAGACATACATGTGTGCATGAAATCTGCCATGTGACTTGATCAACAAAATAACATGGTCTATGTTTAGAATCAGCAAGGACATCTTCAGAAGATTAGCAGTGTAAAATTCCACCCAATTATATCAAATGGCAAACATGTTGACCTATGTTCCTGCAAAGCAATATCTGTTTTAGAAGATATAGCCAAATACCAAATCACTTTATAAAAAAAGACAGACTCCCAGGCTGCTTATTGAGAAATGTAAATTGACCAGTGGTTATTATGATCATAAGCAGAAGTGCAGGAACTTCAGCTGTTGACTAGCAGGTTGCAATCCGTAGTTCTTAAACTAAAAAGGGCTTGAAGAACCTTGGGTGTCCAAAATTGGAGGCTGTTATGTCATTGGACAGTCACAGTCCACTTGTCTTTATGTGGTCTCTTCATTGTTGCCACAACCACCTTCATCCCTTCTATAGAATAAGAGAATCATCACAGTCAATCCGAAAATTGCCGGGGATACCCTAAAATGAAGACAAAAAGGTACTCATAGTGTCCCTTTACCAGGAAAAAGACCTCTCAAACTGTAAATTAGTGATTCAAAGTTAATATTAAGTGTCAGAAGCTACTAAACTTGTGCACAGTCAGAATCATATTTTGGTTCTTCCAAATTGATACGGTTCTGGCTTTGGAAATGTATTCGGTTGTGAAGATTTTCGGTCGAAGTTTGATTCGAATTTCAGTGATTCAAAATGACACAGAATTAGTCGAAATTCCGCTGAATTTCAATTCTGACCAATCCGAATCTCCAAGTCTATACATTACAGCTAATCAATGCATAACTCATTACAGAATTTAAGAATGGGACGCCAACCAGAAGTCAGGTCCACAATCTGGGTCCTTGTCAAAATAGGTTTCATTTTGTTAAGAGAGAAATAATAACAATATTCAGTGATAGTGCAAAATTATTTTGTATTGAGCGAGGTTTGTTTTTCAGTTTAAACACATTTTGTATGCCCAACCATTCCAGTTCCGAATAGTCTCTCTCGGTGTCTGTAAACTCGATTTACATTACATTAGAGATAATGTAATTCTCTAGCCTTACTCTGTGGTAGAGCCAGGGAGACAGCATCCCACCAGAATTAAGAATCGCCGGAGAGAGGTGAATTGGAACACTATGTCAGACAATTTTTGAAAGAGCCTGAACAGGTTTTCACTCTAATACAAAATGAGCTATGTTTCTTAACAACATCTAAAATTTCATAAACCTGGACTCTCCAAGTTCGAATTATTTTTCTAGGGTGTAAAGTTAAAAATGTAGAGAGCTAAAGAAATTATTACTGACAATGATTCATACAAACGTTAATCTTAGATTTACCCACTAGTGCTGAAAAAGAGGATTTATCATGTTAACTACACTAGCGCACCATGAATTAAAAAATTCAGCATGAAACACTGATTCCTCAGCACAGAGATCCTTTTGTTCACCCTAGGTCCTCAGCCCATGATACTTCATGGAATCTTGCGACTGTTGTACTCTCCTGCATGTGGAGAGTACAAATCGAGGATCTATAGAAGCACTCGTGGCACTGTGGAATCTTCCATAGATGATCTGCACGCTGACATACCATAGCATAGACATTTATTATTCATTGTGTGAGATGATGAATGTTTTTATCAGCTGTCACATGCAAAGGCCAATAGAAAATGATGGGAATGTGGCAGCAAAAACATACTTTTTTACCACTTTATGCCAAAAATCTGATTTTACATTAGACAAAATAGTCATTATTTTTACTCCTGCTACCACGTATATCTTTGTATTTGATTGTTGTAGAATTTCAATGACATTTCAATGCAGTCTTTGAGTTTTTCATAATGATTCTATCTTTCTGTAAAACCCAAAAATGACAGAACTGTTTTATTAGCCAGTTAAACTCAGTGCTACTCAAGTGAAGTCAGAAAATTCAGAGATGTGCTAATTTAGCTATAATTCCAGGAGAAATGCAAGTAAAGATATTGAAGAAAGATGGACGAAGGGTCAAATATCTGAGCGTTACCCTCTTGGTCATCTCTCCGTAACCTCACATGCAAATCTACTGCTTGAACCAGAGAGTAACTCACTTGCATAACACGATATAGCTAATTCCTTAAAAGTAATGGACAATAAATAAAAAATATGAGAAATTAATATAGGAGAAGTTGATAAAACATAAGAAATTTGTATATAAAAAACAGAGTAGTGTGGGAACTAAAAATTATGTTTTTTAAAAATGACAAATCTCAAAATCAGAGTTAAGACCATTTGGTATAAGAGTATTAAAAAAACCTTTAAAGCAAATGCACTAATTTGTTTATGTAGTCTCCTCCTCTCCAGTCTTATTAAACCAGTTTAATTGCACAAAAAAACAGACCTTTTGGGTCTTGATTGTGAGTGGTTTTAAAATGTTGGGAGACAGAGTGTGTTTCTAGGCTTTTTTTAATATTACGAACATGCTCTGCAATTCTTACATGGAGGGGCCGGATTGTTCTCCCTATATAGAGGAGATTGCAAGAGCATTTTAGGGCATATATGACTCCTTTGGAGTGACATGTGAGATGGTCTCTTATAGTATAAGGTTGTCCTATCAGGTCGCTTATATTCGTAAGATGTCTTTTCTTGCTTTTGGTTTCTCTACATGGCAAGCAGTCTCCACAGCCATAGAAGCCTACAAGGTTGTTAATAAAATATATTAGTCCTGGCTCTTCTTGTTTCCTTGCCCTGTTGTGGTTTTTGTCACCCAAGACTGTGTCTTTGCTGTTTATCGTAATTCCTGATTATTGACCTCGGCTTGCTTGCCTATTCCAATTCTCTGTTTCATGACCTTGGCTTGCCTTTCGATACTGTGTACCTCTGTTATCCTTGACCTCACCCTGTTTATGCTTACTCTGTGTCTGTTTGCAGACGTTCGGTTATTTTTACTCTGTGCTAGCCCGCCCACTCTATGGTCCGGTACGCACTCCTGTCCTTTCTTTACCAACGTTTGTGAGTTAAGTTTCGGTCAGTCTTGACAGTTGGTAACTTTTTATACACTACAAACCCGTCCAATGAGTTAAAAACTATTTAAAGTTCTCCTTTCCTCCTCCTGTCTGGCCCAATTTGTCTGCACAATTTCTGAATTTTACGCTTAGTATCATACAGGAGTCTGCAGGCTTGTGAACAAATGGAATTATAATGAACCCTCCTACTGAAAAATTTAAATTAGTTCTGTTATCGCCTATAAATATTCAGCCTACATTGTATCTTGCTGGATTCCAAGAAACAGTATCAGCTGTTTCTATGTGACTGGAGGAGTCTACGTTTCTTATTCAGACTAATTACACCTGGACTGGCCAATATCATCCATCATCTCTCTCACTATAAATTACCCGCTCTCTTCTCCCACCAGATTAGCATCTACATTCCACAATTAGTAACACCTTATTCTGCCAAACCCAGATGAACTAGAACTATTTTTACATTCCTCGGCAGATGTGGAGAGTCCAGAGATTTTAATTGATATAAACTCTACTTGGCTGCACAGAAGCAGTAACCCAAGAATTCAAATAGCAGTGACCTGGATATAAGTTACAAAGGAAACTATCAAATATTAAAAGATTTTTGAAAAATCCTTAAATATAATATATATCAAATCATAAGGATGTGCTTTCGAATTGCGTTTGGCCCACTAATGGCAATTCTACATACCATAACCGCAGCAACTCAGTCTCAGTATAGTGGTTATGGTGCAAAGAGCCTTTGGACGCAGTCCACTTTGAAAAAACTGGATCTGCCTCCAGTCTCGTTAGACCACTTCATTCCAGATGCATTGACAATGTGGACTTCCACATTAATAATGTCTATTCCATCCAACCTGGACAGTAACAGTTAACTGAAAGCGCTAGGTTAATTCACCCTCAGCATTCTCAGCCATTCATAGTTGGTGCAATTACCAACTGAGCTATCGCTAATTATATTTTTCGGAGTGGAGAACTAAGTGAGACCCCTGACAATTAGAAAGATGTTGAGCTGCCCAATGTTAATTACCAACAAACTAAATATAGTCTTTATTATTCTCTCTAATACAAGGAAGAAATATATATTTTTCTTTATTTACCAAAGCCCAGCGTTGACTGATTTGACCAACAACCCAATTTGTCCCATTTCTGCAGTACTGTACAACTCTGCAGAGAGTATTGGTGATTTATAGAGATAATGGTCTTATTTCAGTTATTAGATGCAGCTGTTTTCTGTAATCCAGATGTTTTGAGATGAGATTTCTCTATTTTTTTTATTTTTTATTTTTTTTTGTGCCTGTTTGTCCAAGTCATTAAGAGTTCCTGGCAGATTTGTCTTTTGTTCTGAATTATTTATTTGTGAAACAACACGCCGCCGAGAATGGAACTGCAAAGCATTGCGGAGATTGCACGACACACTTGGAAATGATAAAAGCAAATGAAATAAGAAAGGATTTGCCACGTAAGAAACAATACTAAATAGACAAACAAAGCTTTGCACATCTACCTCTAGGCTCTGCAGATGTTTGTAAACGAATTTCCCGTGATGCTCAGTCAGCATATTGTATCCAAGTGCCAGTTCGATTCCAGAATACTTTTGTTGAAAGTGCTGTGTCATTTGTCCAAATCTTTTTTTATGATCGTGTTTCTTTGAAAACGTTCTTTCTTTACTTCTCTTATGGTCATATTTTCATTTAAAATGTCGCCGTCCAAATTGCAGAGCGTCAACATAGCGCAGTTGTAAATGTTTTGCCTTTATTAGATCTTTATTTTTGTCACAATTTTAGAAAATTCTACAAAAATGTGGCATTGTTACTCAGACCAAATGTGACAGGTACCAATGGTACAGAGCGAAGAATCGTGGCGTATTGTATCATCAACAGATCTAGGAACACAAATCTCCAAAAAAGAGAATAAGTAAGTCACAGTAAATTGTACTCTTAACACTCCAGGGGAGTAATTGTGACACAAAAACTGCAGTCGGTTGAGTATTCATCAATACCAATGACAAGAATTTAAAAATACAAAAAAAACGAGACAGGACCCTGATAAAAAAAGGTAATGGGGGAAAAACAGCGCTCACTTAAATATAACATAATAAAAGTACAAATAAACAAAGACTATCAATGAGGTGAAGCGTCATTAGTCCCAGAATTGCAGTGTCTATGGTTAGAGCTAACTTGGGCTTAATCAAGGTAAGGTTGTAAAACTTGTCTGTGAAGGACCTGGGTAATTTTATTGAGCAGTAAACTCCTCCATGCCTAATTTCCACAACCCGTTTATGCCATTCCGTCAGGGAAGGAATATGCTGAGACTTTCATTGCATTGGAAGTAAGGTATTGGCGGGTAATAATTAGATATTGGTTTTATTACAGAGCTGTAAGAGCATTACTTTTACTTTAACTGTTAACAGTAACTTTAAAAGTAATGTGAAGAATACACTTCTGTTGGTTGGAGGACTCACCTGCACTGCACTTAAGATGTTCCGAAGCGTCACTCTGTTTGCACTGCTCACCTCTCTGCATATTATTGAGAAGGTATGGTTTAAACCAATGCTCTTCATAGAGGAGCATTGGGGGCCTAACGTGCATGCATGGCAAACGCTGCCTGGGAATTCAAGCTTCCCCATTGGGAAGCAGTGTTCAAAGCTTTCCTATGGGCTTCTGTATAACGTGGCCGAGTTTTAATCGGTCAGTACAAAGGAAGAGCCGCCAATAGTTGCCATACTGATAGACACTCAAGGTGGATCCAACCCTGTAATGTAAACATCGCAGGTTCTAGGGGACTATAGTGTCCCTTTAAATTTGAAATTCACTTTGAATTCTTTGTTTATCAAATAAGCCATAAAGTTACAGCTTTCTCAAACCAATTCTGTTATGCATGCATACGATCACGGCCGCCACTACAACAACATTGAACTTAAACTAGTTACAACAGGCGTACCCAAAAGGTAGATCGCCATATGTTTTAAAACTACAACATCCATGATGCTTTGTTATTCTAATAGCATTCTAAAGGCATGCAAAGCATCATGGGTGTTGTAGTTCTACAACATCTGGGGATCTACCTTTTCGGTACCTCTGAGTTGCAATAACACTGTAGCTATGTATGTTAAATTGGTGGCTTTTCCGGTGCTATTTCAATAGAGAATCAATTTTCCTATTATTTCTATGGATCAATGATGGCCGACCTTCAAACCGCAGATGGTGTACAATAAAATGTTAGGCATGCGGGGCATCATGGGAATTTGTTTTTTAAAAACATTTGTTAATGCCAAAATCGCAGCTCTATATACATAACAATGCATTAAAAAAAAAAGAAAAAAAACACGATTATAATAAGGGTTTGAGAGAAAAATAATACATTAATTAAAATGAAAGTACTCTGAAATCTAATTGTGACTGTTTAATTTAAAAAACAAAAATTGGCTAATGGGTAACTCAATCATTCACAAGCAAAAACGTGGAGTTGGGTGATACAGAAGCGACTAATTTGGAAAGAGATTTGTGGCGCTGAATACAAAAGACCTTATAAATGACATTATGGCTGATATCGAAGCGATTTTAAGCCTTGAGGCACCTTTGAGCATTGTGCTAAAATTTCACACGGGTTTCTGTGCCAGCACAGTCAATGACAGATATTTATGACTCCCAAAGGCCTTAGCTGTAAATCATAACAATTTCATTGCGATACCATTTTTTCTTTTTTTAAACAAGAAAATGTAATTGCGGGGTTAACTCACCTTATAACATGTGTTTTTTTGTGTATATAGAAGATGAAAGATTGGAAATTGACCAAAGACTGGAAATTGAAATATCTTGCATTAAAAGCAATGGGGGTACCTTTAGGTGCTAAACATTTTTAAATACTATGTAAATACATTTATCCTAGCTTGTTTATTTTCTAATGGTGAAGTAAGCTTTTGGTATGATAGGTCAGTGGGTTAATGCACCTGCTGTAAATTGGTTTGACCAATGGCCGATTGACTTGCCCAATCTTCTTTTAGAGTTTGTGGAAATGATTACTAAATCTATTCTAGGATTTGAATTTTGAGGCTGTGCTAGATATTAGAAATGTTAAACGTTAACAGGGAAATTGAAAATGTGAAAATCGAATAGCATATCTAAAAATATAGCTAAAATGTAACATTCTCCTCTTAATTCTTAACATTTTCTCCTGAAAGCGATTCACTGCACCAGGAATTGTAAGGAATTAACAAATAAATTGCACCTAGATCCGATAGCTATGTTGCCTTTTTTTGGCCTAAAAAGTGTGATTCTTTGTTCCAGGACACCCAAGTGCCCCACTTTGAGGGGCAGTCTCTATTTTAGAAGTACTGTCCCACCGTCCCAATTCAGTCCCCAGGTGTTCCACATCTAGGGATGACAAGGAACTGTCCACAGGGCTGACTCGAGCCTCAGGTTGGCCTTTGGCCCACTCATCAATACAGTGCATGTGAGGGAGCTCTAGGAAGTTCAGAGCAGCTCCACTGGCCACCAAGGAGAGGACCCACTCTACATCTTACCCAGAGAGGCAGGGAGGACCTCAAACACAAAAATGTGTGTGAGGGAGAAATGGTGTCTGTGACTGTGTGTCTGACTGTGTTTGTGAGTGTGTTTGACAGTGTGTGTATGTGCCAGTGACTGTGTGTTTGAAAGTGTATGTGCATATGTGTCTGTGTAGGGGGTGCTAAGTAATTCCAGTCCTGTTTGGGGCCCTGCAGGATGGTAGGCTTGATTGCGGCTCTCATAAACATTCTGGGTGCAAGGCAACGTGCTTATGATATATTAGAGCCACACAATTGGGGAAGTAAAGTGTGAGGAGTCGGGCGAGGGCAGCAAAATATATCTTGGACCACATTCCTATTTTAATACCTCCAAATGCTGTGAATTATGCTGTTCAGTTCCTGACATCTCCTTTTAAAGCAGGGGTGGGGAACCCTTGGCCCTCCAGATGTTTTGGACTACATCTCCTATACAGTCATAATTCTGGCAAAGCGTCATGGGAGATGTAGTCCACAACATCTGGAGGGCTGAAGGTTCCCCACCCCTGCTTTAAATGAATAACCTTGCAAATATGTTACCTCCCATGTGCGCAAGTTTAATATTTTTTGGCAACAATTTTTTTTTTTACCAATCTTTATAATGTGGCACTCAGTTTCAAAAGTGTTGTCTTTAATAGGGTGTAGAGAGAAGGGGTTACATATGTAAGGGTTCTGGGCAAGTGTGAATGCATGTGAACAGCTGGAATTTATGGGATAATTTTCGACGGTACACTTTAGCTGCTAGAAATTCACTTATATCTAGAGACATCTGCCATGTGGGTGACTCAAAACACATTATCGACCATATCAAATCTTTAAGCGTTGATCCCACAACAAATTATTATTTCAGAAGTGTAATGGAAATCGCCTCACAATATGACAGCAAGACACAGCAACGCTTAGGATAATAGTATTTTTTTAATGCTTTTCTCACTATTTGTAATCTTCTTTAGTACCAAAATTCCTTAAAACATATAATGACCCTTTTCTCTTTTTTTAAGTAATGAAATATGTATAATGAAATCATGTGATCCACCTATAAATACAACCTTAGAGGGACATTTAAGGTGGGAGTTATTCCATTCTTTTTAATATGTTATATAGATAATGGATTAAAAAATTGTTAAAAAAAAAAAAAAAGATGCATTTGAACTTTTTGCATTTGCTGCAAAACCTTAATCTTTGGAGCTTCACATGTGTGTGGTCCCATCAAACAGGAAGTACATAGCTTATCCCATAAACCGTGCTTCATGGGTTTATGGGTGTTGTAGTTCCAATGGTGTTCACCTGACATTCTATAGCATCACGGAGCTTATTCCCTAAGCATTTCTTCACAGGCACTGCTAGGGCTTCTGGGAGTTGTAGTGTATATGGTGCTCACTTGTCTTTCTACTGTACTGCTGAGCTAATTCTATGAGCAGAGCTTCATCAGAGTTTCTGGGATTCATAGTTCAATTGTTGGTTTCCTGCTATGGAAATCTAATCTAGCCTTGGGTACCTAAATCCCTGGAACTTGGATAGCATGGAAATACTCTACACCCTACAGGGGAACGTTAGCCAGTGTCTTCTCTGTTAGAATACAAAAAATTCTGATGGAGTTGTAAGGACTAAAGCTAAGTTTGTGGTAGAAAAAAAACCATGTATCTCTCATAATCACATTTACACTGTATTCTTACCCTCTTTCTTCATGGCTGGAGAAGCTGTGGAGCGGCTAATCGCGCAGAGAGTTACTAATCATGTCAAAATTTGGGTCGTGTTGAAAAATTGTCCCATTTTCTATACATCCCTCAGGAATGCTAAGTCGGCTCTAGCGACTTTATGATGTCACCAATTGGCTTTGCATTGGGCCATGAGATCCTGTATGTATCCTGAATGGTATTTCTGCATATTGTCCTGTCTGCTAGGGCGGCCATTGGGTAACATCATCAGGGGGTCATGTTGGATGTCTTTAAAGTGGTTGTTGTTCCGCACACACACACGTATCTATAGGTTTATGGTGTTAAACAGGGCAAGATGTCCTACTGGATCAGAAGTTGAATATCTAGCTTTCAGGGGGGCAGAGTCAGATTTCAGGGAGTTGAGCACCCAATTTTCTTGAAACTTCACAAGCTACCACTGATTGGTGGTTATTAAACAAAATCCTAACTGAGCATTCACATTTTATCTAATATGTGTGGTTGTCTGGAGTGAACCTTTAACTGTTGCAAAATGATCTTTCCATACTTGTCATACATAGTTATATACTAAAGTAAGAAGTCAAATTGAATGTAAACTTTAAGGTCAAAATTGCAGAAATTGAAAAATTCTCTTACTCAGCTATGATTTCAGTTTGGCTAGTGTGGCCTTAAATTTTAAATTTACTTTGCATTCTCACTATAGTAAATAAGATTGTTAGTGATGCTAGTGGGAATACAATGCTACTCTCTCAGCTGTTACGGTCTTGTTGATGTGATACGCGCTTATGTTATGTCTTTTCAAAGCTTTGACATGTGGCTCTCTGTCTGCAACATTACCATTCCTTCATTATATTGATCTGTTCTCGCCATTTCTCCTATTCCATTCTCCCCATTCCTATATATTGTTCTCTGCCCTACTTACTTGAAGGGACACTTCGCTGCTCAAATAAAAAAACATAAAAATAAAAAAAAATCACTATGAGAAGGCTGGTGCTCTGGGCAATTCCTGCCTCTTGAGTTTATCTCCACTGAGCTAATCAATCAGGAAGTAACAGGACCTGTTGTCTGATTGACAGCCATAGGGGGTGTAACAAGGTTAATTTAGAAAAGTGTAAATTTCTATTGAAATCTACACTTTCTGCAAAATGAAAAAAAAAGAGGACACACTCTTCAAATATTAAGCACTTCAGCAATCTTAAGTGTTTTATATGCGTGAAGTGTTTTTTTTAAATAAAAATGAATGCAATCCTGGATATAGTATATATGTATGCGCTTTATAAACCCGCATTGTGGTGATTGTAGAAAGTGTGCTACTTTGACACTATAAGCATGCTCCTATTTCTACTTGAAATCTTTAAATTCATTGTTCAATAAATAATCCTGACTGGAGTTTATTCACTAAACAGTGATTTGTAGTGAATTGAACAATCAATTAAAAAATGTTTGCCAAAATAGTTGTTTTCTGAAACTCTACAACTCAGCCATAGTCAGAGCTGCATATCTCCGAACATTGGCGTCTTGAGAAGTGGGAGGCCGGTGGGAGGAGGGTAAATGGGATAGGCCAGTGATGCAATTACATCACTTACTCTGCCCAAAGAGGGTGAACAGGCCCAGAAATGAGACAAGCCTTCCAGAATCACTGGCAGCTCGGCTTGGTGTAAATGCATGCCAAACTACCTGCCAAAAAAAATCAGCCCAAACCTGAGTGTGTCTGAGTGCGAGTGCGTCTAATGAAGCTCTTGGGCTACATGTTTTGGGGGCAGTTCCCTGGTGTCCCCAAAGCTGGACACCAGGAAACAAAGTCGCGACAGTGAGACATGACCAGAAAATTGGGACTGTCCTGCTGAAAATGGGGTGATTTGGAGTCATGCAGCTGGGCTATTGCAGCCTGAATCTTGAAATATTGTTTTAAATTCATCACAATACTCTATTTAGTGAACAAACGTGATCTGTTTTTAAAAAAAATTTTTTTAATTAAACTACCAATTGCAGTGAATTGGAAACTGAACTGCAAAAGTTTGGCCAAAATATTTGATTCGGAAGAAACTCTCCAACTTGGCAGGGAGCGCTGTTTCAATGCTTTCTGTAGGGTCCTGGTGCCGTGAATATAGCATGAGCACGTCTATAATACGCAGCCCTATGCTTTCTGGGCGCAACTTCCAGGTGTCGGTAAAAGCAGTACACTGCAGAGCTGCTCCCCCGACCCCTCCACCCCCACAACAAAACAAAAATGGGACTGTTGGGAGTCCTGCACAATGGCTATTTCAATGGCTATTTCAGCTTGGTTTTTTGTTTAGTTTTCAATTCTCTACAATTCAGTGTTTAGTGAATAAATCCCAGAGTATCTTGGTGACAAGATGTTTTAAAATGGACTGATTCCAGCTGCAAAGTATTTTTATTCAATAACTCTTTTAAATCACCAGAGCAAAATGTCATAAATCAAAAATGTAATCTGCAGTGGGAGTGACTGCCTGTATTAAAATGAAATTATTGTGCTGTCCCTCAACGTAGTTTGTCAGCTGGGTTCCATTGTATTCGGAGTTGGATGCAGGAAGCTGTTAACATTCAAATCATATTCTGAGCAATAAACGTTTCACACAGCGCAGTGTTTGCTGATGTGTTCAGTGCCACAATCTGTTCCTTGGGTCCCCGTGCTGTCTCCCTGATCACCTTATCACATCTGTAGTATATACAATAATTACTGTATGTCCTTACTGGGCATCACAAATAACAAATTATTTATTTAAGAACAAAAATATATAAAAAGTAATAATAAAAATATCTGCTGGTAATAGAATGCAGAACAGGGGTTTGGCGAGAGGTACAGGAGCATAATGAAGGAGGTGCAGAATAAAATAATTAATTTGTTTTATAACGATTGCACAGCAATATTGAAGGCTCGCCCTTTCATGCCTTCACTCATACATCATCACTGTTACATCATTTCACCGTAGATGTGATTTTGTGCATGAGCACACCAACGGCGTTACTGAAGAAGTGTCAATTCTGCTTTAAAGGAACACTATAGCGTTAGGAATGCAAACTATTTAGATATCCCAGCCTCCCTTAGTGAATTGAAAAAATACCAACACAGTAGTCTCTGTTCGGCCAGGCTCCCTTTAGGCTGAGATCATCAATCCAGATGATTTCAGCCAATCCAATGCTTCCCCATAAGGGAAATTAGCATATCCTTAGCATTCAGCGTGCCCATGCAGAGCATTCTTAACAATGGTCCTGCAATTTTTATAGGACCAAACCTAGGCTACGATGTTATCACTGCTTTATCTCAGAAAAGACAACACTTACATTGCTGACCCTGCACGGACAGGCTATATGCTGCAAATCCATTTCATTAAGCTGTAGTGGTTCTGGTGCCAATAGTTTCACTTTTAAAGAATGTTTGGGTTATGTAGGAGTTTATTTACTTAAAGGGACACTATAATCACCAGAACAACTACAGTTTAATGTATTTGTTCTGGTGAGTATAATCATTCCCTTCTGGCTTTTTTTTCAGAGAAAATGCAGTGTTTACAATTACAGCCTAGGGATAGCTCCACTGGCCACTCCTCAGATGGCTGCAAGATGTGTTCAGTGCTGCACAGTGTGACTGCCATTCAGTGTCTCCACCCTCTGCATACAGACACTAAACTTTCCTCATAGATATAGATTGATTCAATGCATTTCTATGATGAGATACTGATTGGCCAAAATATTGTGTGATTGGCTGAGATTATCACTTCTGATGATGTCAGCCAAGGAGGAAGATCAGGGACAGAGCCAGCACCAGCAGACTGGAATAAAGAACATTTTTAAAACTATATTTTGGCAGGGCAGGGGGGCCTAGATAGTGGTTTTAACACTATAGGGTCATGTTCGCGTTCCTGGTCCTATAGTGTTCCTTTAATAGTGAGTTGCAGTGAATTAGATTTTTGCACAGCCTGATAGAAAACTAAAATGTATCTGTAAATTGTGCTGTTTTGTTTTTGTTTTTTTTATTCTAAGGGTTTTTGTTTTTTTGATTCTCAGTATACCTAACATCTAGAGCATACCATGCTAATTCAGTGAACCCTCGTGATGCAGAATACGCAGATCCATGACCGGTGTATAGTCTCCATATGGGCAGTCGGACTCCAGGACAACCCTCCCACATACCTAACCCAATAATGCACTGACACTCGGGTATATGGGAAAATTTGTCCACAGCTTTATTAAACAATCTGAATAATAATAACCATGTTAAGACACTAACCGCCAGGTAGATGAAGCCGCCGTTTAGTAAATAATCCCCTTCTCCAGAAATGCAGTTTATATCCAGCCAACCGCCAAACTCCCGAACGAAGTCCACGAACACGGCAACTCCCGATCAGCAAAACAGTTGAATGCCTTCCACAG
The DNA here is from genome assembly GCA_933207985.1 of Pelobates cultripes. NCBI lineage: Eukaryota > Metazoa > Chordata > Amphibia > Anura > Pelobatidae > Pelobates > Pelobates cultripes. The sequence continues at coordinate 138,415,285 of OW240920.1, read as the reverse complement.
CTAAAAATAACGAAAGCGCTGTCCCAGTAATAATTCCCCCCACAAACGAGACCAAGCTCCGTCTTGAGGGTCAAATAAAGATCTGTTTAATGGGGGCTACCTGCCCGGTATTTATGCAGGTCTCCACAAGGTGGACACTCCCCGAGGGGACCTTGTGGAAGACTGTAAAACATATTGGACAGTAGCCAATCGCAGTGGCTTCAATATAAGCCCTTCCCATCTTACCCACAATTCCGTCCTCTCTACCCTGGAGATAATTAGGAAGAAACCTAATTATCTCCCAGGGTAGAGACAATCGCCATTTTAAAATACAGTAACAAAAATACATTAAAATACATAACTGGGAAAATACCGAATAGATATAGTTCGTATAACGTATCCCCAGACAGCCTGGATCTGAGTGCATATTTTCACCGAATAGCGCTCAGATCCGATGTATCTAGTCGAATCGCCATGCAGTCAAAGTCTTTCACCAGTCCTTCGGTATACGAATGACTCCATGGGACGGCTATCTGGGTAAAAGTCCATACGAATGCATAAAACCTCCCGAACGACCGGCGTTCGCATGCCTTGTCGAAATAGAAGGTGGGCATCAGCTTCCAGCGGTGTTCGGTAGTTTAAAGTGTCCGTTTTTAGTTCCATACAATTTGTACCGAACACCGCTATGCTTTCGTGTGTCCCAAAATGGCCGCTGCCTCGTGGTCGACATGCGAACGACGACCACCCGTACGAATGGAATGGAGAGGTGTCTGCGGTTAACCACAACGTTCTAATTGGGGCCAAGAGGTTAACCAGCAGCACACTCCTCTCCTGGGTGGTCGTTCGTTCGGTAGTTTCAATCGGTAGTTTGTAAATTACACGAACAGGGGTATACGAACAGGAAATCCAGCGAAACAAAGGGAAACAGACGAACTAGCAATACAGATGAATCTGTCACAAACCATATATTCAATATAACATAATAATAGTAATAATTTAACAAATAAACATGGGTCATTGCCCCCCATACTCCGCCCTCGCATCCGATTCCTTCTGTTAATATAAAAGGCAATGACCCCCATATAAATTACACATATATATAACATATACCAACATTATTCCAACATACCAACTTAAAGTGCCAACATAAATTTAACCATGGCAGGGGTATACCCGGATACCCCTACCCCACCAGGTTCTGAGCCACCGACAGGACTCGAAACCTACCAACCACCAATGACCACAGTTTTCCATATCTGTCACGTTCATTCTAGGGAGCCTATTCCTTCTCCTTCAGCTCCCTACCCCGCCGCTGTGAAAAAATGGGATATCCCCTAACCATAACAATATCTATAGGGAGGGTGGGCGGGACAAACTTGGTCAGGTAGGAAATTAGAAGTGAGCTCACTTAAAATGGCTGCCTATTTAAATATCCCAACCCACTTACCCATAACTCCATACTTCCTTCCCTCCTCCTATGCCCGCCTCCTAACTCCTGTCAAGGCCCTTTTTCGCTTAGCTGTGCTTTGGCTACATGGGGCTACACGTACATGAACAGCACTTTAGAAAAAAATGCCAAGTGTGTATCCTGGGGTATTGACATTGCTATGGGCACACAACAGCTTGAATGCAGTTGATACAAATGTGTTTTGTATTTTCTTTCTTTTTTTTTTTCTTTTTTAAATAAAGGTCAACATCAAAACTGGGATCCCGACATGGCAATTAAACTAATTTTCTAGAAATATGACTCTCTCTCTAATAAGACTTCAAACAAAAAGGCTTCAAAAAAATGTGACATGAAACTGCTGAAGTATAAAAAAAAATAAAGTCGGTGCCTTGGTCCATATAAACATTATATGGACCAAGTCACTGCATTAGGTGACACAATGAATTGACAGTTGATACAGTGTGATGTTAGTCGCGCATGCACGACTGTAACATTGTATCCACATCAACTCTCTCAAACAATCCTGCATTCAATTCTTCATCTCCTTGAATCACCATCACCACATCCCACCCATAGCGGTTTGGAAGAATGATTTGTATTTCGAACAAGAGTTATAACTGTGTCAATGCATGCCACCATTTAAGCTTGTTTATTTTCTTTAACAATTTTCTTTCTTTCCATTTTGTTAGAACGTTTAATTGTCAATGGTCTCAAAGGACAGTAGGTGTCATCTCTGTTACACAGGAAATCTGCAAATATCTCTGCCTGTTTCATAACACACGCCAGCTACTTTCTCAAGATAGATTGTTTTTACATGACCAACCAGAGCATGTTTAATAAGCTCCTGTCTTTGAAAAAACAATATTTCTTATCAGTTATACGCTCAGACCCAGCACTGCAGTGTTACTTCCAGCCTCTAGGGGGCAGTAGACCATTAATGGAGGAACACTAGATCAGCGGCGACTTCATTTCAAAGCAAAATGCAAATTGAGATTAAAGTTTATATCAAGGTCCCTGGGCAGGCACGCTGCCCCCTCCTCTTCCCACTCCCCCCCTCCCAAAAAGAACTTCAATACACTCACTAGCTGAAACACTGGCTAATTTTCAGCCACATATAACCAATTTATTTATCACAGAATCAATATGTTGCTGAATTTTCCCAGAATTAAAGAATTAAATGAAGGTCGTTCTAAGTAAACCCAATATTCAAAACTTTGTGAATGCTGGATTTTAACTTGCATCTGGTTAAAACTTTCTACGTGAGCTTTGAGGATGTGGGTGATTACTAAATATCTACTCGTATGCAAACAATGCTTTTTTACTTTATTCTTTGAACATGTCACTATTATTTTTATTCATGTGTTATTGTTATGTTTATGTTTTTTTTAAATGTTCTTTCGATTGAAACAAATATGTTATGTAACAAGTTGTAAAGATAAGTAACAAGTTGTAGAGGGAGTGCTCTAGAACACAGCGCAGTGGGACACCAAGAGTATATAACAAAGGTGGCAGTCAGCCCTGAAAGGACGAAAACAAGAGAGTGCCCCAATTTTAGGGTTAGGCACCTGAGTTTAGGCTACCTTACTTATATGAGCAATGACACAGATGGGCCATAATCCAGAATTCACTGTAACCTAGGGAGTGTTACCAGTAGACTTATACATGGCAGGATTTTTCGGTTTGGCTGAATCATTTTAACCGATTCAGGTGATGTTTCGGTTCGGCTGAATGTCGTTCATGGAAAATGAATTGGATGAAGAAAAATGGGCTAATCAGTGTACTATAAAGTGTACACACAATATTTATATTCCCAGATCAAGTGAGAAAAAGTATTTAACATAGGGCAAAAGAGAAGGAGCGGTAAAAAAAAATCTATATTTATATTTTTATATATGATATATATTTATTAAATATATAATATACAAATATTAATGTTTTACTGCTCCTTTTTTCCCTCTGTTGGTCACTTCTCATTTGATCTGTGAATATTAAGAGGCTGCCCCGAGCCAGCAATTATCTTTTTTACCATCAATCATCTCTTTTTTTATTTTTTTTTGGTGCCACAGATAGAACTCCTAATGCTGAGGCATCCGAACATATTCAGCCTCAACTTGTTGTTTGTTCGGTTTTACATCCATATGGCACAGCCGAGATCTGGAACTTGGAAAGGAGCTGATTGACCCAAATTCAGACGAATCTTGATTCGGAAAAAAATGAATGCAAACATCTATTTACCAAGGATCAATAGTTTGTCAGTCATGTTATCATAGTGATGTGTAACATAGTAATCTTGGTTAAAGAATACAGAAATCTTTTAGGTTTGACCTTTCACACATCCATTATTCTGCTGTTGACCCCCAAAAACGTGAAAAAACCCAGATTTGATGCAATTCCAAAAAACGGAACAAGATTCTTCTTGGCTTCATATCGGCATTGAGATTTCTCCCTCGATCAAAAAGTTGTAACCCCACATATTAACTATTACATCTTTGAATCTTCAGTTTCTTCAAAAACACATCCAGGTATTTTTTTTAAATCCAGAGAAGGAAAATCGGAAAGCCATTGCTACAAATTCATATCCTAGTATGAAATGTATCTTTAATGGCAGTGCTTTAAACACAATTGGAAGGTCTCGTCCGGTGAATCTATGAGAAACGCTATCTATTGAAATGCTTGAAGGCCTCCCCCGTGGGCCTGGGCAGTTTAGCTATCATGAAACTGAACCGACAGCCTGCGATACGAAAGAGATAATGATGGTATTTCATAGGCTTAGCAAACTTTTTATTCTCAGCTGGCTTAAACCGCATTCGCCACATCCTTGAAAGCGGAGATATTTCAAAGGTCTGAAGAATATTCACCTATGAACGCGCTTTTGTGTTGACAGAGCGGAGCGTACCTGCCCTCTGATTTCAAAGCGCTTCTGCCGCAGGCAAAGAACAAGAGAAATCCTGTTAAAAAAATTAGGACTCTGAACATGGTAGAAAGCTGTGAAGATTGTTTTGAGCACATCAACACCAGGCGGATTACAGCCTGTCAAGAATTAAAGGCTAAAAAGCTTTTTTTTTTTTCTTTAAATTTAAATTTTTTTTTATTTTTTTTTACAAAAATTGCTTGATAACTTTAGTTAAAAGGTATTGCTTTCAAAGGATAGTCTGTAGCGTTTTGGAGAGATTTCTTATTATATGTCTGAATACACTATATATATATATTTATTTTTTTCCTGTGATAATGCAGGTCCAAGATTTAATATCATTGTGTATCCTGTGTTTCCAATGCACTATATTTCACTTTATAACACATTCCCCACGTGCTGTTGGTGAGCACATGAAAGGCGCTGTCCTGCTGCAGTGTGGCCAATGTATAAGTTGCAGGATAGAGATCGATTGAATAACTGAGAAATTTTCCAAAAGAACATACCTGATTAGTAACAGTAAATGTTATCACTGAAGACTGACATACATTATATACAATGGGTAGACGAGACTTACAAAAAGATGCAGCTTAAGTCTGGCTTTCAGAAGTAAGAGGTAGTTTGAACACAAGTCCAAGGAGCTTATATTCTAACGGATAGATTTACTACTATTAGCATATGAATTCTACATACTGCGCGGTAGCAATTTTCATGTGTTGGTTATCAGAATGAAGAAGTGATACGTATCCAGTTAAACATGATGGTTCTGGTAGCCATACAACAAAAAGCACCTTGTGAACTCCAGGTAAGAAGTCAAACCATTTTAAAACAGTTTGACTACTGGCGATGGAGGGTATCGGGGTACTCCTTTCGTCATAACCAAAACAGCAAGCTGTAGTGGCTTTGATGCTTTGATTGTCCCTTTAAATATGGATTCCGTATTGCCATAGGTAGGAACTTTGATTTCAGCCGGGCCCAGTGACCTTTTCATTTATGAAGTTATATGTTAGATGCATGTACTGTTTCTAAGTTTGTAAGCATCAGGAAGTGTCAATCAGACAGCCACTAGAGGCAGTCTTAGTCCTGCAAAGTAATCATTGCAGTTTCTCTAAAACTGCTATGGTTTACATTGCAGAACTAAGTGAGACTGAGGCAATGCACTCAGACCACTTCAATGAGATGACGTGGTCTGGGTGACTATAGTGTCGCTTTTATTAGGACACTCCTCTGCCCTAATACAAAATAAATAAAAATCACTGTTTAATAGATATACCCCAAATGAAACCGTGTATGCATTTAGTTATGAAGGCTAGTCTTCTGCCCAAAGACTAAAATTTACCAGCTCATAAATCAGATGCAAATTGCGCGATCAGTGTACTATTTGTCCAGCATGGGCACTCAGAGCAGAGCTTTCCAGGACACTTACCATGTGGGGTGCTGGCCTCTCTGAAGTCCTAGGAACCCTGTTTTGTTATACCAGGAAAAGCAGCCAAACGTACGGAATGCTGAAGCAGATTGGAGAATAGCTGCGACCCGGTAAAACCTTACCAGCTCATAACTCAGGCGCAGATTTACCCATCATGGTGCGTTTTGTACAATATGGGTGCTTGGTCACAGGCTTTCGAACGAGGTATAGCATGTGAGGATATGTTATGTTATTGTTGAGTTGTTGTATAAAATTTAGAACAGAATGGAAGTTGATTAGGTGATTGCATGATTGTGAAACAGCTATTGTACAACATGTCTTGGTGTCCATCAGGTAAATCAATTATGCGGACTTAACCTAATTATGTCCCAGACACCAAGACTCTGGGGAGGGACTTGTATGGTTCTACGTGATGACCTCCTGTGGGGAATTGGCCTATAAAGGACCTGTGTTGTATTCAATTAAGGTTGTTCTATTTTCACCCTTCACTAAGTCCTGGCTAGTGTTTTGGTGAGACTGCTATACAGCTATACACTTTCGAGCCATTTCACAGTATCTTGTTCCAGTAGCTTGGCTACTCTGGCCTTAAATCTGAAATTAGCTTTGAATTCACATTGAATTCCTGCTTTAGTAAATAATCCTGGAAGTAAATGTAATATTTAAAGGGATCCCCAACCACGATGAACACGTTAGTGATTTAAAGTGGTCATGTTCTCATTGAAAGGCTGCAAATATAGAGTAGGCTGCACTTTTGTGCCAGGGGTTAATTACACCCCCAGCACATGTGACTTTGGCAGCCCACAACTCTCGCCAGTCTCCGCTTCTTTTGCTGAGATCATCAATTTTGACAATCTCAGCCAATCCAATGCTTTCCCATAGGAAAAACTTGGAAGGCTAGTGCACGTGCGCAGCAAAATATAGCACTATAACAAACAGATTGTCTCTATGTGATCATCTGATTGATCTACCCAAAGCTTACTCGCCTATTTTTGCAGAAGTACCTCAGGTGGTTGTCAGAGTGACAGTCACTAGAGGCATTTAAACCCTACACCAAGCATGTCAAACTCAAAGTCTAGCACGGGCCACATAAATAAGGTTTAAGTTTATGTGGGCTGCAAAAAAAAACAAAAACAAACACCATACATTTTCATAGGTTTATTTTGAAAAGTACAGTATAAAAAAAACCCCAGCATCCCCCTCTACTAAACCACACCACCCTCCTCTACTAAATCCCAGTCACCCTCCCCTACTAAACCACAGCAACCCCTCTAATAAATCCCAGTCCTCCCCCCATATACTAAATCCCAGCACCCCCCTCTAGCCAGCATGAAGACTCCACTCACATTGCCGCTGCTATTATGCAACTTCGGAGTCCAGCCTCTGGTATACCCCAAATGGTGCCGTCCGCACCCTATGCCAAATCTGATCCTCCCGCTACTTCTTGAAACCCTGAAGGTGGAGCACGTCGATGTCACGTCGGAATGTGACGTGGCGTTGTGTGCCTCTATGCACCTCAAGGTACTCCACTGTTCAGTCGCAGCCAATGCAACACTGACCAACACACACACACTCACTGACAGACACACACACACACACTCACTGACAGACACACACACACAGACACTCAAAGACAGACACAAACACACACACACACACACTCACAGACAGACACAAACAGACAGACACACACTCACTGACAGACAAACAGACACTTACTGACAGACACACAGACACACTCACGGACAGACACACACACTGACACACACACACTGGCAGACACACACACACTGACAGACACACACACATTCTTGCACACACATAATTTTCTTTATTGCTCCCTACCTTTGGGAGCCGATGTGGGGCCACTCCCTGGGGTTCAGTGGGGATCTTCTATCTGCTCCTCACTGCTCCCTCATGCGGTTTAATGATGCCAGGTTCTGGAATATGACATCACATATTCCGGTGCCCAGCTTCATTACAGACGAGGCGAGTGTGCCTACTTGGCTTCAACAACAAGGCATGTACTTGCAGCTCGCCGGGCTTCAAAGATGTCCATTGTGGGCCGCATGCCTGCCCTACAATATCATATTTGCCTGTCCTGCAGAATATTTTCAGCTGCAGGGTTAAAACTACAGTGGCACGGCACCCACACCACTTTAAGATGAAGTGATCTTGGTGCCTGTAGCACCCTTTATATTGAAGTAAAAGCTTGCTTTAGTAGGATTGTTAAGTTGATAATTTTTTATTCATTCTTTTAAATAATGTGACCATCAGTCCAATAAATCACATTACTCGGAAGAGGTTTCTATAGGTATCAAAACCGCAGATCCATTTTTAGATCAATTTTTTATATTTTTAAGTACACAATTAGAAGTTACAACATTGTCCAGAAGGGCCCCCCCCAAAAAATGACACGTTTAATGTGCATGGCTGGCAAAACTTATTAACATGTGGAAATTACATTTGGGATGCCGCTGGCGAGATGCCTGCTTTAAATATGCATTAGATTGGCGACACGTGCCAATGAGGATTAATCGGATTAAAATATTTGCTTCACAATGCCATGCAATGCATATTTTATGGATGAAGATGGATCACAGCTGTCTGATCAATATTAGAAAAAATATGCAGTAATCTAACTGGACACGTTACAATTTAATCTCTAATGTAAAAAAAATCTTGTACAATGGAATTGGTGGATAAATTATCAATTTTAAATTATTCTGTACAGATAAAACTCATTATTTTTTGTAGATTTCGCAGGATATTAATGTTGCATTTTATTTCTTGAACTTCTTCATCAACTTCCCACCTCCTATATCTCACTTCGTGAGTTATACAATTTCTCTTCTACTTTATCCGTGACTTATGGTTCTCTCACTATCTCATTAGCAGTTCGGAATAATACCTGTAAAAATAAGAGAAATTATACGTTCTCTGAAATCACAGCATGCGGTATGGCTTAACACAGTTTTGTCGGGTTATGATAAAGTGTATACGACTCTGATATAGAGAGAGATTTATCCTTATTCACTAAAGTTGTCAGTTGGGTTGAAATGGAAAGTGGCTTGCAAAATTTAATCTAAAGTAGACGAGATTGCAAAGTGTTAAAACTACCATCTAGCCCCCTGGTCCTCCCTTCCCCCCCACCTTAACCCCCTAAATATAGTACAATCTTACTTTTAATCCAGTCTGGTGCTGCTGGCTCTGCCTCTGATCTGCCTGCTTGGCTAACACCACCAGAAGGTCTGCTCAAAACCAATCACAATGCTTTCCCATAGGATTGACTGATACTGTCAAGGAGGCAGTTCATGGACAGAGCCAGCACAAGCCAAAAACAACCCTGGCCAATCAGCATCTCCTCATAGAGATGCATTGAATCAATGCATCTCTATAAGGAAATTTAGGCGTCTGCATGCAGAGGGTGGAGACATTGAATGGCAGTCTCACTGTGCCAGGAAGCACCTCTAGCAGCCATCCGAAGAGTGGCCAGTGGAGGTATCTCTAGGCTATAATGTAAACACTGCATTTTCTCTGAAAATACAGTGTTTACTGCAAAAAGCCTGAAGGCAATGATTATACTCACCAGAACAAATTCAATAAGCTATAGTTGTTCTGGTGACTATAGTGTCTCTTTAACCCCTTAAGGACCAAACTTCTGGAATAAAAGGGAATCATGACATGTCACACATGTCATGTGTCCTTACGGGGTTAATGAAACTTTGACAGCGGCCTTGAAAAAATAGAATAGGTTAAGACAGTTACTACAAGTACTAGATGAGATTAGATATATAATGCAAAAGAGTCTGTGATGATTTAAAATAAATGACTTTTCCTTGTTATTCTCAGACAAGTTAAAATATTTATGTCAGTTATGCGATTTTCCTGTTATGCATTTCACATTCACAAACATCGTACATTTTACAGGAAGACTGCAGGGAGTCAGCTGGAGGAAAATATACTGACCTATTTTACAAAAAAAAAAAAAACCTTTTCTGATTGGCTGCTTCCACTTTCAGCCACAGCCAGGGACCAGAATATGAGCAGATGAGAATACACTAATGGAGGCCCCAGTCAACTATGAAATAGGCAATTCTTGTGGCAGTAAAACCACAAATAGTAAGCAGGCGCTCTAAGCAGCATAACCACGTCAGCTGGACTTCTCAGAGTCCGTTTCATCCAACCTGAGTGAGATTGGTTGTCTGATTGCTGGGGACATGTTAGCTCAGTGTTCTTGGCCAATCAGTATCACGCAAGCTGGATGAAATTGAAAATTAAACAGGGATGTGTTAATTCTGCGTTATTAAAAGGATGTGATGGGTGCAGTCCCTGGTGTCCCTGGTGATGTTACTCAGTTTATATCAGTATATATAAGTTTATAAGTTTAAACTTATATATGTTTTCTAAGATGGTTTCATATTAAATTGGGGGATTGTGCAAGGCCACTCTTGCTACAAAACTGCTAGAGATAGCTGTAGTGGGTAAGTTGATATGAGTGCCTCTTTAAATAAAGCATCACTGTTTTAGTAATTATATTTATTCCCAGAAAGCTGTCAGATAGTCACGTAGACCTCAGTAGTAATGCACAGTAACAGGCTTCCCAACAGTCCCAATTTCAGAGGGACAGTCTCTATGTTAGGTCTTGTCCCACTGCCCTGACTTTGTTCCTTGGCGTCCCAGTTTTGAACTATCCCCAAAAAGTGTAGCATGATCACAGCATTAGAAAAGCTTACTTGCCTATTGTTTGGGCAGTGCTGCCCCCTTTCTTTTGGGCAGTGCCAGTGATGTGATTTGCATCACTGTCGAACACTTTTTACCCCGAACACAGACGTTCCGTTTTACAGGACACCAGTGTTGAGGGATATGCAATTAGTCTAACTGACCATATTACAAAATATAAATGCAATCCAACACTCATTTCAGAAGTGGAATGAACCTTTTTGTTGTAACTTTACACCAGATACTTTTTCCTTTTTATGTGAAAATATGACAAAAAGCGCAAATATATAACAGATACTCACTAAGAATGGTCAGCAGCTTATTAGCTTGCCCTAGGGCATAGCGCTCACTCAAGTGTTTGCGGAATGAGCTTACAATACTATTTAATGCACATATTTGCCTATGAAATGGCTAGCATAATGAGAATATTCATGAGCTTATTCACTAAAATATGAGTTGTTAGGAAATCAAAATGAATTCCATATTTTAGACTATATAGCCCGACTGGTTCTTATCTGCTGTCACATTCCTTATTTCTATGTTTCTAAAGTAGCCAATTGGAAAAAACATCTCCAATTTACTGTAAATTCCCTACAATTCTCCATTTAGTGAATATCCTGTGAATGTTAGAACATTCCTGTAGTGTTCATTATTAACCTCACGTTACACATTTCCCTGAAAGTTTCTATGTCTCCTGTTCCCAGGTGATATTTCAGAATAGGGTGCCACAACGTCTTACAACAAGTCTTAATTACCCAGGAATTAGTCCTAGTTTGTCTGAAGATGACATGCTCAATACCGGAGGTTTGTTCAGAATTCCCTTGTGCAGATACCTACACGGGACATTTTAACAATCACGGAATGCTGTCTAGGAGCGTACAGATAATCCCTGCTATCTTGTATCACATTTATCTACACACTGCCTGGTACAGACCACTCTGCCACTAGCTAATCTGGCTACAGTTTCCTTCAAACGTAACATTGTCAACCAAGTGGATCCAACATATTCGTGATTCAATTGTATTTTATTTTCCCAAGAAGGATGCTGGCTCCCATCGCATAACACACTTCTATTAAACTAGTAACTGAGCATTTGAAATACCAGATGCAGTACGTGTAGATAGTGCTGTCTTAGCTTCTCCGATCAGTACCACAAATCTGTTATTAAAGGGTTACGCCAAACAAAAAAACAAACAAACCGTGCTTTCAGAAAATACTGTGTTCAGTCACAGTTATCCTCCCCATACTGCCCCCCTCCAAAAAAAACAAAAATAAAATATTAAATAAGAATATAGTTAAAATGTCCCTCTGTTCCAGTGCCGAGGCCAAATTCTCCCTGCAGCTTCATCCATCGGCCAGAGGTGGAGTCACTTCTGATAAACTCTGTAGGGGCTGTGTTTCATAGCAACATTTTGCACATACAAACCCCAGGTATCATGACCTCTTCAAATCAGTGAAGTGGTTATGGTGCTTGTAGTAACCCTGTAATGCCTTATGCTGCAAAGAGATTCTACTGTTGGAACATTTGCAAAATGTTAAAAAATATCTGTATCAGCCACGGCAGTGCAGTTGTATAACCGTATATGGTCACGTCAACTGGAATTTTTTTCCACCTTATGAGATGGTCTAACTTATGAGGATGAAAAACCCTTAAAGTAAAACCCCTATCTGTAGTAGCACTGCAACTGCCATAATACTTTGCCAGCCTTAGGTACAGCAAATAATCGGGAATTTTTAGTTCTACAAAATCTTGATTTCTTTTTGTCCACTCTCGATCGAGCTATTGTCTTCTTACAGCCTTATCTTACCACGATTGGCTTGGAGTTAGGTAATACATTTTCCACTCCCCAGTTAGGGTAAAGAGTTTGGGGACCTGTGTGGTATTCTGGAATTCAATTAAGTTTATCATTATTAGTATTAAATAGTACTGATTGCAAATGGAACTGCGGGCAGATTTGAGACTTGTGTTTTGAAATATTTGGTCCATACGGCTATTAATTACAAAATAGTGTGCTACTGCTATAGAAGACATGGAGAGAGGGACACACACAGGGGCATATAACACTGCCAAGCACTGCAGGCATTTGAAATGCTTCAAAGAAGTTCCTTAATCCTTATTATCACAGATGGGCTTGTTTTCAGCACTTCCGAAAACCCATACCTGTTATAGGGATGTTTTATGCTCTTCAAAGTCTTTCTCTCTTTTTCTCTTCTTCGATATCCATGGCCTTTTCTGTATGCAGTCAGTGCATATGGAGTCGTGATCACAAGGGCATATGCCATTGGCATTATTACACTGCTGGATGATCTATCCACAAGATGGCCACCCCCTTGTGTAGCTGTCATATGCTTGGCAACATTAGCACGTATGCATCTCTTTGTAGATCAGACTCTGTCGCAAGCTCATGTCATGTTTTCATACAGTATATTTGGGTGCCTAGGGGTCCATCCTGGAGAAGAACGTTCCTGAATTATTTGGGTGAAAAGATTACTGTTCTAGGTCCTTACAAGCAGAGTTATTTTTTAAAGTGAGAATGCAAAGTGAATTCCAAATTTTAGGCCAGCTTACCCAACCTTAAAGCATAACTGACTTAGAATTTTCCAGTCGGCTATATTGACCTTTAATTTGAAAATCACTTTATATTTACACTTTATGCCTGAGAGATCTTGGAAAAGAGAGAGAGAATTGTAAGGACACAGGGGTACACAATGAGAGGGCCCACTGACAGAGAAAATCAGAACGTTGAGGGGACTGAGAAAAATGAGGACAAGGGAGACGAAGGGGAGACTGACATAAAGGGAATGTTGAGAAAGACAGTCGTAACACAAGGGGGGAAATGGAATTATGATGGACAGAAGCTGAGAGAGACACACATATAATGGTGACATAAAGGGAAAATACTGAAGGGTAAAGAGAGAGGCTGAGAAAGAACAGAGATTAGAGGAATGAAGAGACAACCACAATTAAAGTCATACTTATATTCTGGTAAAGTTTTGGGAATGTACATTCCCTAAATGCCAGCAGGTTCCTTGTATGTAGCCATAATCTCAGTTTATATCCATTTTTTATTTATTTTTTATCACACTTATGATGACATAAAAAGCATATGTCCTAATTTATGAATATTTCAGGCTATACTATTGCATTATAAGGGGTACTGTATAACCACAATACTCCCCAATGTTTATGTAAAAGATAAATGATAAAGTAAATATACATAATTTTATCTTTTTTTGGGATCCCTGAACATGAGTCTATCCAGATAAGTGTTATTTAGTTCTGTGTTTATATTCTAACTATTCATCTCATACGTCTAATAAATCTAATGCTTCTTTTCTTTTCTTCTTGTTTTTACCATCATTACTCAGGACAGAAGGGGTTAAAACACAAAAGCCAGCAGCCATCTGCACATTTCATACAGATCGGGTGTCTTGGGGCTCCGCAGCCTGATGTATACATTTAGAAAATAAAAGAAAAATATGCACGTGTGAGATGTTTCCAAAAGTGTTTGTTGTGCATTTTTCTGACATGTCAGGGGCACTTGGGGATATATAAAGATTCAGCCGACTGGCCCCTGGCTGAATATAATGGACCAGCTAGAGGTGACAGGAGCCAAAGGGCATCTTTACAATCCCATGGTCCATAATCCTATTTTGGGCATTGTGTAGGTTCTGGTGTAAATTGTACACTCTCAGCAAAAATAATGCAGATAGCAGTTTGAGGAGTATAAGTTAATTATTGCACAGAGTTACCTAATGACCACTGAGAGACAGCAAAAATATCCTACGATGATATTAACGCTTGTACAATGACCGGATCTCGTAACAATTGTCTCGACAAGAATTGTCACGATACAGAGAGATTTATTGAAAGGCTGGAAAATAAGTCAGTGAAAGGCGGTGTTGTGGCACGGAGACCTTTATTTAAAGAACACAGCTGTCTAAAACCAAATACACCCACAATTTGTCCCAAACAGATTCCTCTACATGATATTCATTTAGATGGGGAATACACGATGACAGATCCAGAGTCCATAAATGTCACTCTCACTAAAGGACTTCTGTTCAGGATCCGTAATTGCTAAGCCAGTATGCTTCCCCCCTCTCCCCGTGTCTTGAGAGGTTTCCTCGAAGCCAGCTGCTCTTAGGATTAATGACACAGGCTTGGTTAAATTGTGATACAGTTTTACATTCCCAAAGGTGAGTGAAATTTCAGATCAAGTTAGCAATTCAGACGTTCTTTTTTTGTAGTGATCAAAGAACACTTAGCAAGTCCAATTTTATTCTCCAATGAGAATTGAGTTTATTTTTTGTTTTACTCTATAAAGGGGAAAGGGATGAAGTCTTTCGTTTGCCGACATAACTAGGAGTCTTCTGGGTTTAATCTTTTTTTTTTCTCGTTCTTGTGAATAATATTTGTACCGTTTTTCAAATCAATGTATACAAGAATATTTGAGAATGTAAATAGTTACGCATGCTTTCATCATCACAGTACACATTAAAAACACAAAGTACAAAAGCAGTTGAGTATAACATGGATGGAGAGTGGAAGAGGGGATTGTCATTGTCAATAATAAAGCAACAACCTTTTTGATCTAATAATTAATATATATTATAAAGATGAACAATAATTTTTAGACCTGGATTGTAAATCTGATGAATTTGGACCGATTGGTTGATCAGTCGAATTTCTGAACTCTGAGTCAAAAGGTACCCGAATAAAAGACCAAACTAACTGCACAATGCCAGACATATTTGGTTTGGGGGTCCTGACTCTGAATTCTGGCTGTGGCACCAAAAAAAAAGAGTTGATTGATGGGAAAAAAAGATGATTGGTGGCTACAAGACAAAACAATAAATGTTGATTTTATTCACTTGATCTGTGTACCAAATGACAGAAAAATTGCCAGTGTGCTGTGAAATATATACATAATATTTATACTATGTAAATAGTGAGATTGTGCTGATCCATATTGACATTTGGCTGAAAATTAAGTTTCCCGAAAATTTTTTTTTTTTTTTTTTTTAAAAAAGGGCACATCTCTTGATCACGTTTGTAGTGTAACAGAGTCAGGCATAGAAGTAACAATTCACTGTGTCTGTATGGTGACGTATACTTGTATTCTATCTGTTGAGATGTATATGAGTTCCTCCATGTATCTTGCATTATACTGAACCATAAGACAATAGGGAGCAGGTAGTTATTGTTTTTTTTACCCCAAATTCTGGGTTTAATCTTATATTTCAGGATTTTGGTCTATACTGGAAGATTCAGGGTGAATGTCACATGCTCAGGATGTGTGGACAAATTACCGGATGATATGTCTTGCAATGTTAGCATGATTTGGCAGAATCTCAGGATGAATGGTTAGATTCTCGGGTCTCTGGGTGAATGGGCAGATTCTCAGAATCTGAGCGTGGATGAGTATACTCTTACACCTTCTAAACTGGATTTCTTCTTATGGCCTGTCACAGTTACAAATCACTACATTGTGTAACATTGCTAGTGGGGTTCCTATTCCCTAAGACCTGATGTTAGAACCATTTTGGCCACCACAGTAGGCAAGTATCACTCTAATATGTTGTTGATGAGCCTTCAAAAGTTCACTATTTCAGATAGGTCTTCATGCTCCCCTGTAGTATGAAACTGTGAAAAACCAGTCCCCTTACTATATTTCCCAAACGTTTTACTAGAAAGAGAGGATCTCTGCTTATGTTATAAGAAAATGCATGCTGAGCACTGGGTATCTTAACATTAGGAAGTATGCAATCGGGACAGGTTGGCAGCCATCAGTTGGTGTCACCAATGACTCAACTTGTGTCATTCGCAACGTCCATAATGGGTGGACGCAGATGGACCTGAACCGGTGGCCCGAACAGGCGTTAAAGATGTCAGCCTCAAAGACAGCCTCCCAGCTGGTCCCCTCTATACAGGACCATGGACAGAGCGCTACTGAAGCTGCACAGTGCAAGTGTGTCTAATTGTGTTTGTGCTGTTCTCCATGGGGACAGTTCCCTGGTGTCCCCGAATGTGGGACACCGGGGAACTAAATTAGGACAGCTAGACAGGTCATCAAAATCAGGTCTGTCCCACTGAACGTGGGATAGTTGGCAGGCCTGCCTTAATATTGTAGAATGCTGTACCTTGCAAAAGAAGTGGTCATTTATTCCTTGGTAGTTTTTAAATGTCAAGTGCATTTTTCCTTGACACAAGGCTGACATAATTTTAACGTATTCAAAAGGAATAAACGCAGACAACACTCCAATAGTAAGGACGGTATATTTATTGATAGGTGAATCACCCTATAGAAAGTACGACGTTTCGGCTCAGCAGAGCCTTAATCATGCATATGGATAACAAAGTGCAAATGTGCAGATATAACCCCACAACCAATTAACTCATCAATAAAAATAAAAACACATGTATCGAAATGGCATACATAATATCATTAATAAAACATGAAATGGAGTTTTTTCAAAGTATGAAGCAGTGTAGATAAATATATGGCATGGAATCTGACAAGGCATAAGATGATATCTTTGAATGTTAAAGGCACAGTGCAACAATAAAGGTTATATTCCAGCAAACTAACTTAAACATTTGGGCCATCCAGGGGCGGATCCAGAACCTAATCTTGGGAGGGGCACTGGTAAGGGGGCAGATTAAAATATATATATGTGTTGTTTTTTTTTTAGATTAAAATAAATAATCTTTAAATTCCCCCTCCTTCTTACCTTTGGAGAAGGGATCTTTCTCAATCCTTGGCGGTCCTAGTGGTGAGAGTGAACTCTAGCCTTCTGGGCTAGAGTTCACTCTTGCGAGATCCAGAGCATTGCCATGGTTACCATGATCGCGAGATGAGGACCCAGAGGAGCTGCAGTCTGAGCTCCCAGGTCCTCTCTCCCTCCCTGCCGGCTGCTAGCAATGTGCCTGCAGGCTAGTGAGGTAGATCTCTGATCTCCCCTCAGTCCGTGAAGGCACATAGCAGCGGCCCTGGGGAAGGGGGCAACTGCTCCGTTGTCCCCCCCTGGATCCGCCACTGGGGCCATCTTGATCAATATGTTGCAGATGGTGGAAGCATGTATCTATCTAACAAATCTTCAAATCTAGTGAAATCACATCAATTATGCTGATACAGTGTCAACAAGACATTCTCTTAATATATATATATACAAAATAAATCTATTTATCATGTCAAAATAGATCATATGCAATTATGTAATATAGGCAGATAGAAACTGCATTATCTGAGGAATCAAGTTCTCCCCATGTGAGACCGCCATGAATCTGGTGGACACAAAATTGGGATCAGACTTCGAAGTCAAACATGCTAAAGCATGAACAGGAAAAGTAATCAATCTAATTCCTAAATGTAGATACAAAAGGTATCCTAGTGCGCTCATGTGACGTGCGCTTTTTAGGCAATAACAGGGAATCTTTTTCCGGTTCAAGTATCCTTTCCTTCTCCGGTGGGCTAAACGAGCTCTGGTTCCATAAATGAAAATCTTTTGCTGCCAACATCTCTGAGGTCTGGGCCAGATTATCCTCAATTAACCTAGTTTGTTTATTAGAAAAAAAACTTTTCAAATTAACAGATCTTAAAAATCGTTCCACACTTAAGAATAAATCAAATGAATTAAAATTAGCGGTTGGACAAAATGAAAGTTCCTTTGATAATACCTTAAGTTCGCTTTCCCTCAAGGTGATGTCAGAGATATTAACTAAAATCAAGTCCTTCTGCCGTGATTGTACATCCTGGGATGATATGTTTTTTTTCTGCCGGACTGGATTCAGTCTGGCCCTCGATCTGATTGACCAGCTGTCGCTTGCTGCGTCTCGTCCTCCTCTTCCTCGATCTACGTCTAAAAAAAGAAATAATTTTAATGTAGTGGCACACAGTAAGGCAGCCCCCTTCCCCATTCTAGGGGTAATTAAAGTATTATCTTTCTGTGTATGTTGAACATGTATGGTTTATAAATTGATTCTAATTGTAGATAATTCAGTATTTGACTATTAAACCCCTACCTCAACATTCCATTATATTCTCAACACAATTATAAGCGGTAGGGGCTTCAACGTAGTACAGAATCAATCATGGGGGTTTTCTAGATATTTTTCATACTTTTACTTGTAAAAATCTGTTGACTTTATCCATAACAGACATGTAATTGTAACCAGACAACTGGACGTACAGGGACAGAGAGGTGGAGGGCCCTGCTCAATGAGCTTACATTCTAGAGGATATATTTATAATCTGAATATTGAGTATTATTTTTTTATTTTTTTCATAAAATCATTTTAAAAGGTTTATTCAATTGATTCCTTTACAGCTTAGTCCTGGGCTTCTTGACTGTAATGGTGGAAAAAGCCAAAGATGATGTAATCATTGACAAATTAACCGAACAGTGTAGTCTCAACTTGATTTTCCAAAATAGATACTTCCTTCAGAGACTCCTCTGAACTGGAGACTGTGTACATTTTTACTGCTTCTTATGATCCCTAGGGAGGCAGTTGCACATAATAAAAAAAATAGCTGCAGGTGATAGAAAAACGAACCAACCAACAATTATGTTGCGTAATGGGACGTCTGCACATTTTCAACCTGGAGCTGGGCGAGAAATTATTCTTAGAGCTCCATATAGGAAGCCACAAGCAATGTATTTATTTTTCTTGAAAAAAACCCAGAGGTGTAGCTGGGGCTAAATCCATTAGCAGGTTCACTCACTCACTGTGCAAATGGAATAATGCAGATTTATTTAATAGAAAAAAATAAATAAAAAAAATGCCCATCTGTTGGCTAACCTCGTGGGGAATAACGAAGCTAATTATATTTCTCCTTGATAAAGTTACGCCCAATGTCGGAGTTCAGGTTCCCGATGCCAGACAGTGATAAACAGCCTTTTTATCCCATCATGCTCTGCTCTCTTCTCTGTGGTCTGTAGATGTATGATTTAATTATTGCAGGGACTGACAATGTATCAAGCAACAAAGGCAGTAAGAAAACTGAGGTGAAAGTCAATGTGTCTTTGGAAGCAGAATGTGCTTTAATATTTTGTAACTTATGGTAGGGATTTACGCCGTTATCTGTTATATAGTTATATTGGTTGTACTTGTCGTTTTGTCACAATTTCTTAGCACGACAAAAATATTGACTTCATTGTGCTCTATTAGTTTTACACTTTTGATTTTATTTTCTATAAAAATGTAAAAAAAGTAAAAAAAAAAAAAAAAGCCTTCACCTTAAGCAAACGCCGAAAGATTGCAGCATTATTACGAAGACCATTTAAAATGATACTACAAAACTGAATTCTAGGGGCTCCGGCAAAATAGTCTGCTTGTGGCTCAGAATAGATTGGTTTAATATTAAAAGTCAACAGTAGTGCCCAAAATTATTTTGTTCTCTTTAAAGACCATCAAATTCTACCTACACATCGTGCTAGCAGTTTTGTTAGCAAATGTATAGATTGGGAGAAAACCCAATTTAAAATGAGTATTTTCTCCCACCTGTCAATCAATTCTTCCGTATAAACTCTATGCCAAAGAATTAATTTATAAATGAGAGCTGTGGTTGCTATGGTAACTACCTAGCGAGTGCTGCTAGTGCTGGTGTGTGATTATAAGAATGGAGTGGCTTATGTCGGCTTGCTGGCGACAAAGAGAGCGTGTTGCATCACTGAGACGTTTTGCCCTGCTTGGGAAGGTGACCCCGACCAAATCAGTGAAGACTGCAGGGAACTGGAAGCTGGACTGAAGTGTAACACTCACCTCTGTAAACAGGGCTGGCCTTAGGGGTAGGCCCCTGCGGCCGACACAACTCACACATTACCGGCTACCTAGGTGGAGGATTTCATTATTCTCCACCCGGGATAAAAAAACTAAAAACATTGCGGTGGGGCGGGGCTTAGCGGAAGAGGGGCTTCATGGGCGGGGCTAAATGATAGTGGGGCGGGGCTAGAAGTGCCGGGTAATTGCTGCATGGGAAGCAGGAAGGAGTCCCTGCTTCCCCAACAACCAGAATCCAGGTGTTGCACTACTTCCACCTCCATAATGAATAGAGGTAACTATGTGTGATTGTCTGTGTGTGACTGTCTGCCTGTGTGTGTGTGTGACTGTCTACCTGTGTGTGTGTTTGTGTGTGTGTGTGTCTGTCTGTCTGTGTGTGTGTGTGACTGTTTGCCTGTGTGTGTGTGTGACTGTCTGCCTGTGTGTGTGTCTGTGTGTGTATGTGTGTGTGACTGTCTGCCTGTGTGTGTGTGTGTGACTGTCTGCCTGTGTGTGTGTCTGTGTGTGTATGTGTGTGTGACTGTCTGCCTGTGTGTGACTGTCTTCCTTTGTGTGTGTGCGTCTGTGTGTGTGTGTGTGACTGTCTGCCTGAGTGTGTATGATAGACTGTCTGCCTGTTTGTGTGTGTGGGTGTGTGAGTGACTGTCTGCCTCTGTGTGTGTCACTGTCTGCCTCTGTGTGTGTGACTGTCTGCCTGTGTGTGTGTGTGTGTGTGACTGCCTGTGTGTGTGTGCGTGACTGTCTACCTGTGTGTGTGTGTGACTGTCTGCCTGTGTGCGTGGCTCTCTGACTGTGTGTGTGTGGCTGTCTGCTTGTGTGTGTGTGGCTGTCTGCCTGTGGCTGTCTGCCTGTGTGTGTGTGTGTGTGTGGCTGTCTGCATGTAAGGGTGTGTGTGTGACACTGTATATGTGGCTGTATGTACGTGACTGTCCATCTGTACCTGTGTGTTTGTAATTGTCTGCCTGTAACTGTGTGTGTGTGTGACTGTCTGCCTGTAACTCTGTGTGTCTATGTGTGAGTAATGAATATTTATTTTTAAATCATCATTAATTTAATAAATCCCCTATACAATCACTACACTTCTATACACACACTATACATGGACGACAAGGGAGGGGGAGACGCTGCGAAGATGTTTCGCACAGGGCTCCTAAAGGCCCAAGGCCAGCCCTGTCTGTAATGAGATCATAGCGGGGGAGGGGAAGGTAAGTCAGCACAGATTCTATTTAAAGAACACTACAAGTGAACTGTAGTGGTTATGGTACTTGGAGTGTCCCTTTAATTAGTAATTAACCTTTTTATTGACTTTCTCTATAATTTAATTCATATTGTTTTTCTCTTCTACCTTTTGTATCTTTTCAAATTTCAATTTAGATAGTAAGCTCATGGGTGGGTCTTTGTATAAAAGTACTACAATTGTTATATTAAAGGAACACAATAGCGTTTGGAATACAAACCTGTATATAGTGCCTCCCTCCCCCCAATTGATTTATTTATTCTTTACCAGCTCAGAGGGAGAATCTCATGTGCAGCGAGTGCCTCACATATTCAAGCTTCCCCATAGGGAAGTACTGTATTGCATGGCTTCCTATGGACTTCTGCATCACGAGACCGTGTTTTACTCAGTTAGTGCAGCGAGAGTGCCTCTAGTGGCACTCAGTATGACTGCAACTAGAGGTGGCTTTATCCCTACAACATGAACATTGCAGTTTCCAACAACATTTACATTGCAGGGTTATAAGGACAGGGCCACTGCACCCGACATTTGTCACTGTAGTAAGCACAGGGCCGGATTAACATAGGGGCTGATGGAGCTGCAGCTCCAGGCCCAGGCCCATGGAATAGGCCCATTAATTTAAAAAAAAATAAATAATAATTTTTATTTTTTATTTTTTACACACACTACTATTAGGGTTGCCAGGTATTTCTCATGTATTTCTTATGGTTGCCAGGTATTTCTCAGAAGTATTTATTTGAGGCTGCCTAGCTGGTGCCGGTATTGCAGTAATACCGGCAATACAAATGTCTATCTCAGTATAAACAGAGATTATTCTGCAATACCAGTGCCAGCCAGTAGGGGTCGCTGTTTGTGTGGAGAGAGGCAGGGATAAGAAGTTACAGCATCTGCCTGTCTCTACTCACTGATCCGCGGGGGAGCATCCCTGCACAGAGAGTCCAGACAGCAGCTACGAGCCTGCGAGACATGGGGATGATGAGAGACTTGGGGACACTGAGACATGGGGACACTGAGACATTGGGACACTGGGAGACATAGGGACACTGGGGAACATGGGGACCCTGAGACATTAGGGACACAGTGGCTCCATGTCTCCCAGTGGCCCCTAGTCTCTCAGTGTCCCCACATCTCCCAGCCAGTGTGCCCATGTCTCCCAGTGTCCCTGATGTCTCTCAGTGTCCCTAGGTCTCTGTGTCCCCATGTGTCTCTCAGTGTCCCCATGTCTCTCAGTGTCCCCATGTCTCTCCATGTCCCCATGTCTCTCCCAGTGTCTCATTGTCCCCATGTCTCCCAGTGTCCCAATGTCTCTAAGTGTCCCCTAATGTCCTAGTGACATCGGGACACTGGGAGACATAGGGACACAGACTCTAAGGGACACTGGGAGACATGGGGATACAAATACTAGGGGGACACTGGGCGACATGGGGACACTGAGACACTAGGGGGCACTGAGAGACATGAGGACACTGGGCGACTTTGAGACCTGGGAGACATGGGGCACTCCCAGTGTCCCCATGTCTTCCAGCCAGTGTCCCTAGTATCTCAGTATCCCCTTGTCTCCATGTCCCTGGTGTCTCTCAGTGTCCGCAGTGTGCCAGTGTCCGCAGTGTCTCAGTGTATCCTAGTCTCCCAGTGTCTCAGTGTCCCAATGTCCCCTAGTGTCCCCATGTCTCCTAGTGTCACCTAGTAAAAAAAAAATCTCAGGCACTCACTGTGATAGATTTAAGTCTTGTGAGCAATAAGAGAGAAGATGTTATATTTCTACTCCTGTCTCTATTCTGCCTGTGAATACTTTATGAGTTAATAATTACTCAATCATTTCTAGTTCGCAGGGAGATTTTTCACTTATTTTTTAATTCTTCAAGTGTATTCAAGACAGGCATTAGATAAGAGCAGTAGATAGGGGCTGCAATCTGAAACAAGTTATCAACCCCATACAACTGAGGGTTAAAGCAACTGTAGCTAATTATTATCCTCTTTATGCTCTCTCTGTTTTGCAACAATATTGCAACACTGTGATACTACAGAAGCCCTAACCTGACAGCTATCTGGCTCCGTTTCTTCACTCAAACTGTCTCCTATATTGAATTGCATTAACCAAAATTAGGAGAAGAGAGATTGCAACAATTTGTAATTACAAACAACCTTCTACTAGTTCTATATTATGATATTGTAGAATCAATGGCATCAGCCATCTGCTCCCTGTATCCTAGACACCTACTCAGTGTGATATAAGAAAATCCAACTCCTGATAGAGACCTCACTCAATAAAGTCAGAGATTAGGACAATTGGACAACTTTATATTCTTTATCTATTTCTGCATATATCATCTATTTTTCTGAGTAGGTAGAGGTATAGCCAGTTGGCTTTGGATTTGCTATCTGACCATTAATAAAAGTGGTGTGCAGCATTCTATCAAAGAGCATACATTTCCTCATCTTGTGTTCCTTTCCAGCTAACACCAACATTCAGAGTCTTTTAGCTCTGGAAATAGGTAGCTATTATTACACTGTGATAGATTTAAGCAGGTTTATTGGACACCGCAACATTTTGACCTGTACCCAGGTCTTTATCAAGTCTCCAGTGTCCCCTATATATCAGTGTCCCCTATGTATCACAGTATCTCAGTGCCCCATGTCTCCCAGTGTCCTCTCATGTCTCAAAGTTACCCAGTGTCCCCATGTCTCCCAGTTTCCCCAAGAGTCTCAGTGTCCCCAGGTCTCTCAGTGTCCCAATGTCTCTCAATGTCCCCTAGTGTCCTAGTGACATAGGGACACTGGGAGACATGGGGACACAGACACTAAGGGACTGGGAGACATGGGGACACAGACATGCCCCCTTTTTGTGTATGTTCGCCCCTTTCGGCAGTTCTGGTTATTTGTGTCAGTGGCCCACCCTTTTGCCCCATCCATAGACTTCCTGCTTTACTGGACACTGCTGTTAGGGGGTATGGGTTTACTTGAAAGATGAAAGTGTGGGTATGTGTTTTCTCATAGCTGCATCCTATGAGTTTCCCTCCAGCACCATCTCCATCAGATACATGATGCTTAGGAGGTAGGACTGTTTTAGTATTTTTGGTCAATAAAATTTTGTAACTAGGCCCATCATAATTGTCAGCACCAGGCCCACTGGGCTCTTAACCTGGCCCTGAGTAAGCAACCCAGTAAATCATGGGTGTCAAACAGGCCACACATAATATATGTAATATAATTAATTTATCTAATACAACTTCAAAAGTACTTTTCTTAATTTTGATATTGCACTTGTTTAGTAGATAGCTCCCTTATTTTTATTCTTATGTGGAATTGCAGTATTTAAGGATACCAAATTAGGAAACTATCTACTAAACACATACAAAGTTATATACATATACACATAACCACAGATACACACACACACACACGTACACACACACACACAATCACAGAAATACACACACAATCACAGACCTATACAAACAGTCACATATACACACACACACACAATCAGATATATACACACACAGACATACACACTCATACACATAAGCACAGACATTCACAAACACAATCACAGACCCACACACATACAATCACAGACACACAATTACATACACACATATTTACTAGCATACACACACAAACATCACATTCATGCACACAGTTAGTAGTTAAGAGGTCCATCCAGCCTCCCTACCTTGCTCTGGGAGGGCTGGTGGCCAGTGGTTGCTGCTGTGATGGGATCACTGTGATCTTCCCGCATAGGTCTCCCACGCCCCCAGTAGTGATGCTGATGCTGGCATAACGTCATCACAGCAGGACACATGGGGAGCTGTGCAGAAAAAGCACAGTAAGTAACAGGCGCCCTGTCTCCCTCGCCGCACCGCAGGCCGCGTGGCAATTGGGCCATATTACAAGCGGTTCAAGGCTGCATGCGGCCTGTGGGCTGCTGGCTAGACACGCCTGCTGTGAATCAATTTTAACACTGTTCACATCTTCCATCCCGCAGATCTAATGCAAGTGGCAGGCGCAACAGCTGCAGACACAAGGTGTGCAGTTTTTGCAAGTTATTTTTTAATTAAAGGAACACTATGGGCACCAAAACAGCTTAATGAAGCAGTTTTGGTGTATAAATCATGCCCCTGCAGTCTCACTGCTCAATCCTCTGCCATTTAGGAGTTAAATCCATTTGTTTATACAGCCCTAGTCACTCCTTCCTCCACGTGGCTTACACAACCTTCCTTTACATTTCTTGTAGAGACAGCTAATGTTTACACTTCCTTTATTGAGAAATGTTCACCTACTGCTCTGTTAATAGCCTTTAGACCTTGCAGGAGCCTCCTGTGTGTGTGAGATTAAAGTTCAATTTACAGAGCAAGATATAAAAACGTCTAAAGTATGTTAACATCTGATTGAAAATGAAACTATTTTGTTATGTTGGCTTTATGAGTCATAGCCAGGAGAGATGTGGCTAGGTCTGCAAGGACAGAAACAAAAGTTATTTAACTCCTAAACTCCTAAATAGCAGAGAATTGAGCAGTGAGACTGTAGGGGCATGGTCTACACACCAATACTGCTCCATTAAGCTAAAGTTGTTTTGATACCTATAATGTTCCATTAAGTACAGTGCTACATTTGGAACCTATATAACAAATTGTAAGACATGGGTAGTCAGAGTATAGTCTAGATCAGGGATCGGCAACCTTCGGCACTCCAGATGTTTTGGACTACACCTCCCATGATGCTTTGCCAGCACTATGGGTGTAAGATTGGGGGGAGTAGTCCAAAACATCTGGAGTGGGAAGGTTGCCTAACCCTGCTCTAGATTATAGTCCAATATTCCATCAAAGGATATACATATAAAAAGTCATAAACATATAAAAAGGTTTCAAAGAAATATATATATATTCAATAATGAATATCACTTAGTAGTGAAGTAGTTAAGTTTTTCAGTGTTCGATAGATATGTTACCTACTCACAAACCTTTGAACACAATTCACCGACTAGGATCCATTTGAGAGGTTTCATTAAGTAAAAAAATGTTTTAACTCCTGGAACTAAAAAAATTACATTGCATTTCACAGGAGATAATATAAAAATGGTAACGATCCTTGATACAAACCACTGCTTTTTCTTTACAGTCATCGAGGCATATTCAGATACCTCTTCTATCTGTTTCAGCTCTCTAAATCTGCTTGCCTCTGCTTCACTCCCCCCAGGGTCCTTTAAGATGACAGACGATGTCTGCTCCCATCAGGCCACATTTAACTTCCTTATCTTGGGACTGCTGTGCTGTTGACTGGCAGCTTCAAATTGATCACCTCGCTTTCAAATTTCAATGACCCGCATTGACTTGACAGGCTAGACACGAATATCCAAAATGGAACGCAACGTGATTTAAGCAATAAACTAATTAGGGTACGATTGATCCTTATTAGCATATCTACACTAATTGTCAACTTTACAGACAGAAACACAGAATGTCTGAGAGTCTTTAAGCATTCTTGGCTCTTTAGATGGCTACGAATTTCAGACAGGTATTGAGTACTTCAGATATTTCAATAAATGTTCTGTTGATGCGGCTGGCGCTGGGATCTGGTTTAAAGAGCCAAAACACCATGGAAACCTGATCTGAAGGGCATTTTTTAGGTTATCTCTGTTCTAAGTACATTGGGATGCGAAACAAAGTTTTCGCCTAAGCAGTGTTTGACATTGTTGCTGTAGATCAGAATTACGGGAATTATAAGGTCATAAAGATCCACTGATTAGATCAATGCAACTGTGTGATCTCATCTTCTGACATCAAATTCAATGCTAGAGTTCTTTTTTAGTTCAATTAAACAGCAGAGTGATGGATACATTCTCAGTTACCAGGAAGAGACTCCACCAATCAGGAGCCTCACATACTGGTCTCTTGGATGGATGTGGTCCCATTTCATATAGCTCCTGCAGTAGATTATTCCCCAACTGAATTTCCTGTAATCATATAGGATGAGTGGGACTACTTAATAAGGTCATAGTAGCCATACCTCATACCGTGAACCCATACGTGCAGTGATGGGCCGATTCCCATCCTCACATTCCTGGAGCTGTGACTCATCTGTCTCTAGGTGACAAGAAAAAATCAGGTCTCCTACCTCATCCAGCAGGACAATTTCTAATTTAGGGTTTAGGGTTGTATCTGGCAATGCCCCTAATGGACCTCCTACCAATTGAAGGAGCTCCCACCAATTCTGATTCCGTAACTTCCAATGTTGGGAGGTATGAGAGAGGTGTCCATCCAAAGATATAATTGGAACATCTGAGACAGCAAAGGAGGTCTGAGAACCAAGGGTACGGGACTTAAGTGCAGCAACTGTTGCAAACCATTTAAATCATTACAGTTATAATCTTCTATTCTCAAGAAGATGCAGTGCAGCGTCCTCACTTCACCATAACCTTTCCAATAATACAACACTTGTATGGTTCTTAGCAAGATCCTTCAAGTATGAAAGGGAGTAGAGACTTTTCTTTTGTCTTAATATTTATGCGACATACAGTAACACATAGAACTGTCTTCAGTATTTTCTTTCGTCAACCTGGCATATCTCCAGTTATCACCCCTTAGTTAATCTTTCCATAAAGGTTCTCTACGATAAATAATTCTTAATATCTGACAATAAATGCAATACAATCCATGGGCCATCATGTCGCCAACAGATGAAATATCAATAGCGTTAAAAGAATCTATTCCAATTATATTTAAACTTGATAAATTGAATCTCTATTATTTTTTTTAATGTTGAACATAGGGACTCCAATCTTGGATATGAAGATCTGTGTGATTAACAGAATTAGATTTAATTAGAAACACCGGACAGAAGAGTACTGATTATAAAATATATCATTTAATCGCTCTCATGTAGCATGTTGTTAATTAAATTTCAAGAACATTAATTTTATTCCTGTCAAAAGATTTTTCATTTATTTATTTAAATGTCTCAACGGCGGCAGAAATTTTTCTATTAACACAGTTTGTTCTGTGAGGTTTAAAAATAAATAAATAATAAAGTATAATCCCTCCGTGACCATACGGATATAAAAAAGCAAATAACACTAGTGTTTTTTTTAATGACCATTAATAAATAAACAAATAAAATGATTTGCCTGTCAACACATTTTTTTAATAACCTAAATATTGAGCTGCCATCGATGCTACTTCTCTTTACCCCTGGTGTAATGCAATTTTGTCTTTGTCTTTTTTTTTTGTTGGATTAATGTTTAATCAGCAACTCATTATTTACCATAATTAATATTTTTTCATTATTTATTAATCTCTATACTGTAATGCGACAAGCATGCAAAGTATGTGTTTTGTTTTAATTGGCTGGGATGAACAGCAGTGAAGTTTGGAGGTAAGAGCTTCTGCTTCTGCTTCTTTAACGGAACACTCCAGACCCCTAAAGCAGTTAAAGGGGCACTATAGGCACCCAGACCACTTCAGACAGCCACTAGAAGGACTTCCGAGCTGTTAGGTGACTTTTGGTCTCCTAACTGGCGCTGGACGTCCTCACGCTATGCATGAGGACATCCATTGTCATGTACATGCATTCCTATGGAGGAAGTCCTAATGAGATCACAGTCATCTCTGCGCCATGTGCATTAGGTTTCCCCTGCCGATGTTAGTGGAGAAGCAAAGGTGGAGCCTAAACCAGCAAAGTGGGACATCGGCGGTGGAATCAGATAAGTTACAGAAAGGGTTTTAACACCTTCTGCACCATGGGGGGGGGGGGAGAAGGTGGGTGCCGTGGAGGGGGGCACTTTAGCTTCCCCTTAAGCTTGGTGAAGTCCTTTATGTGTGAAGAGCGCGTCATCTTTTTCAATTCACAAAAAGTTCAGATTTCAATAGGACTTGGCACTTTCAAAAATTAGTATATATGGAATATGTTATCACTAATAAGTGAGTAAAATAGATAATACGTAAAAAGCGAAATCCCAGATGTACTTCACAAAAACACCCAAAACAAATACAAAAGATAAAGACGGGTGATGAGCCTGATGTTTTTGAGTGTTGTACCTCATATTCACGGGGGTGTTCTATGTAATAATATATTACACTATGTATTGTTTATATTTTTTTTCTAGATACAATATATTTTCCACATTCTTTAACTTTTATAAATTACCCTTGTTACACCCCCAGCTGTTAATCAGACACGCGGACCTGTTACTTCCTGGTAGTTTAGCTCAGTGGAGCTAAAGTTAAGAGGCAGCGATTGCCCAGAACACCTGCATTGAAAAAACTTCTCATTGAGCTGCATTGGGAAGTCTGTGATTGGACAGCCACAGAAAGTCTGGGCTGAGTTAAAAGGGGAGGGCTTGTAAAAGCTACAGACAAACGATCTGCAGGTTTTGCAACTGTTTTTAGATATAACCCCAATTAAAAAAATAAATGAATGCATGCTTTCATTGGAGGTAAATTTACTAAATAGTGATTTTTCTTAAATACATTTCTTTAAATATTTGAGCAATAGAGTGTCCTTTCTCTGTTCTCTGTATAACATGGATTGTAAGATTGACACATTTACCACTCAATAAAAAGTTAATACATTTTTTTATTTTATTTTTTTACAAAATTACGTGTGCAGTGCAAAAGGTCTTGATTGCTGCCATGTGTGGTGAGGAAACTCTTTCATTGTTTGTACCCAGACAAAGCTCTATATAACAATGTCTTTTTGAGTTAATTAAGTGGTGTCTAATTGTTACACTCTAGAATCTAGACAACACTTTATTAACTCTATATGGCATTGTTACATAGGCACTTCAGAACCATATCTCCCCTGATGCTTTGCCGGCATTATGGGTGTAAGAACATTATGGGAGATGTAGTCCACAACATCTGGAGTGTCGAAGGTTGCCTACCCCTACGACATTAAGTTTTAGCGATTATGATCCTTAAAGCGTTGCCTTTGAACACAATCCAAAGAGGGGTCTACACACTAGACAGTTAAACAGTTAAACTTAAAATGTATTTTGTGAATTAATGGCAAACTGGAGAAGCTTTCCAGGTCAGCTACTTTTGCCTTAGTTTTTTCCATTTGGTTTTAAGTTGTGTCAATAATCTTCCATGTACGCATTAACCACAAACAGAAGGTTTACTGTGACACGTCTTGAATGGCAAACTGCACAAAATTTAACCAAATCACACAAACCATTTACAGTAGCAGCGAGTACGGACTCATTCCACTTGCGAAGCGTATATTAAATAGTCACCTTTGTCCTCTTACTGAAGGAAATTAATTTTCTTGCACTCTTGTGTCTTGTTCAGTTTAGCAACTTTTAATCTGCAGAGAAAATTACTTGCTTTCTACTACGGTATTTTTGTACGGAGACGGGCAGATGATTGTCTGCTTCACGCAATTAGACATTATCGCCATTACAGAATGTTTTATCCTTTCTTGACATCGCAATCGCCAATAAGCCAGGCAATCAGCAAAGGATGGCGCATCGGATGTACTCTCCTCGTTACGGAAAGCCAGATAGCCAAAATAACAAGTTGTTTGGGTCACACAACTTTAACATGGAGTGTTAGCATACCATTTAAATTACTGGGTTTATTCGCAAAAAAACTGATTGCAAAATTATTCAAGCTGTGACTATAGTTCACAGTTCAGTTCACTGCAATTTGACATTCATTGAATAAACCCTATGGTGATTCACGTATATCTGGAATGTCCACAATATAGGCCCCCAGCTGTCTTTGAAGTAAAGAATGTTTGAATCCCTTGATGCAAAGCTGGGCAGGTTGGGAGCCGGGCTGGGGTTGGTTGTAAGTGTTACTGGTGCAATGGAGGGGGTTTGTTCTCTAAGGGGTTACATTACCCCAGTATGTCAATGTCTTAAAATCTGTAAAATTCCAACTGCTCTTCAGCCTCCCCTATTATCCATCTCAACTTTCTTCTGTGCCACTTTAGCTTCCTCCTTTCTATCACCCTGAGGAAGGTAGCTGAACCACACACATCCCAAGTGTCCCTAATTAGGAGGGACAGTTCCTATTTTGGGCCTAAATCCCTCAGTCCCTCTTTTCTATCTTAATGTGCCTCTTTATTAGAAGCTCCATATTGTTGGTGTGTCTGAGTGTGTAACAGAGCTCAACAGCAATAATGCTCCCAGTAATGTGTCTTTACTCTATGTGGCAGAAGCAGCCACAAGAGACTGTACCTGCATTATTATTCCCTTGTATTTGTCCTAATAATCGCTGGAAAGTGCCGAATGCACGACCACCCTGCTGTGGTCGTGTGCTTCCCCTGTATAGAGGGAAACAATGTTGCCAGAGAGGTAATTGGGTTCGTGGGTGGCCGCCGTTCGCATAAAAACCACGTGGCGGCGGCCATCTTAACTGCCGAACAGCGGTGCCTGGTCGTCGAGCGCCTGGAACTAAAACCGGGCGCTCGACTACCCAGACACCGCTCAGACCTCCAGGACCACGGAACTGCCCGATTCAAACTGCCGAACGGCCCGCCGTTCGGTAGGATGAATCCCCCAGACTAGGGGATTCATCCGAACCTAAGATTAGAGCCGGATGGCTGAACATTCGGTACTTTCAGTTCAGTGTAATAGACCGACCGCAGGGCCAGAATCCATGGAGCTGTTTTCGGCTACCAAATCCCTGCGGTCGGTCAAATCTTTGAATGTCTGTAACTCCCGAACCCCTGGTCTGATCTGGGTGAAATTTGAGTATGTTGCTCACCCAGACCAGACCAACCAGGGGACCCCTCATTTGTCACCGTACCCCCTGTATTTAGGGGACATCCAGAAATGGGGGAAAACTCTGTTCCCACTAATGAGCTTAACTGTTAATCTAAGGGGAGGAGAGGGAGAGGAGGTAACCACGATGTGATTGGATATGTTAAGTTACCTCCCTTGCATGGGAAAAAGTCATAAAAGCAAATGTGTGAATAAACCTGGCAGTTGACCTCCAAGCTATGTGTCGTCTAGTTCTTGGAGGGAAGGGATTGTAACTACGCTACCTGTTTTGTACCTGTCTTGGATTGCTGTTCCGGTCTACCAGTGGAGCTACCTTGGATAATACCTCTACTCCGCTACACTCTACAATAAATGTGTTTAGAAATACATTGTTCTTGTTCTAAATTACATTTTAATTGCGTTTCCTTCAATATTTCCAGACGTGTAAAATCATCGATTACTGTGTTCTTCTATCCTTCGTTTCCTCACAATGTTAACCTTTGCCCAGTGGCCTGTCTTCAGGAATATGAAATACGGACTCAATCATTCAGGGACCCGTCGTGTCACAAGTTGTTCTTGGCTCTTAGACTACAACATCATCCCGTATCTACGGTGACGCTAGCCCGCTGGGTGAAATGGATAATGTCTTCAGCTAACATAGGTACATCAGTCTATGGTGCAAATTCTACTAGAGGTGCCATGGCTTCAAAAGCTTTCACCTTGGGTTATAGACTGGAAGACCTTCTTCGAACGGCTGATTGGTCTTTTGAATCGACGTTTAAAGAATACTACTTTCGCTCTACAGTATATGTCGCCTCTACCGTTATTTCACAGCTTTGAATTAGCATAATAAGAGCCTCCGTGTCCTTTAATAAAGTGACCAGATTTTACTAATTACATGACGTAAAGTCATGATTTTATTAAGGACACAGAGGCGAATATTAGCCAGCCCGATACAGGTATACCTTTTGCTTTTTTCCACCCTAGGTTTACTATGATATAGATTTATATGTCTGGACTGTCTTTTGCTATTTGGTTATTAGTTTGTTTTATAGCATAGTTAACTGCATATGCTTAACTCAAAAACAGTGAATTATGTTATACAGTTTGGTCACTATTATTGTAACCTGGGTGATCCTCTATTGGAACGTATTTTACCACTTATTCTCTATGTTCTTTACAGCTTGAAACTTTCTGATGGCTCTCATCTGGACCGATTCCTTCCACAGTTACAACGGATATGTTCACAAGGATCCGTTTCCCTCGGAAGATATCTTCTCACAGGCAACAGAAGTCCGACTGTCTGGTGGTGTTGAATCAGTCCTTTGTTTCCAGTTCTTTTCATTGACCATTGGCTTCGGCATCAAGAAAGAGAAGTGGCTTAGGGTCACGTGGGAGTATATGGAATGTGGTCTGCTCTGATTGGCTAAGATGTTATATGGTTAACCCTCTGAGGGTACCTGGTTTTTATTTTTTCTATGAATATCTTAATATACTTTCTTTGCTGCTGGGGAATAAAGAAATAGTTGAAGCATAATATTCGCCTCCGTGTCCTTGATAAAATCATGACTTTACGTCATGTAATTAGTAAAATCTGAGGCTATAATTGCCAAATTAGGATTTAATTGACTTGGAATTTTTTTTTCAGATCTGATAATTTAGCCTGAATTTTCCCATTCCGATTGAATTCACTAAAATGTACAATTTAGTGAATAAGCCTGTATTAACATGTGTCCAATCTGCCAATATCTGATATAATGTAGTGATTTAATATACCAAATTCTCTCTGATTTTATTTAATTTATTTATTTTTTCAGTTTTCTGTTACTAACTTTTAGGTGGTTTTTTAAAATGTTTTTTTATTTTGAAAGAATTCTCTCCAACACTCGATTCGTCTCTAACTATCAATTTGCTGGAAATGTCATGGCAACTGCAATTCACCAACAACACCTCTGGGCGATGTCATAAGCTTTTAATTAGCACTTACCGGTAATTGAGCCTGCTCATTATGTATGCATGATGTAAGAACGAGAAGAAACTTCAGGTAATGGCTGGCATAATAATTGCATCCATTAGCTTGCCTTTGTGTTTTTTGATTTATTTAAAAACAAAAAACAGACAGATGTTCAGAAACAATCCGTGCGCGGGGGAACTGCCCTTCACAGACAATATCACGGGGCAAAAAAAAATTCTAGGCGTGAAATACCGTGAATCATACCTTCCAAGTGTCCTTATTTAGGAGTGACAGTCCCTATTTTGGCCCTAAATCCCTCTTTTCTATCCTAATGTCCCCCTTTTTTCAGAAAATCCATATTGTTGTAAATAAGATACACTGTTCTTCTTCTAAATCAAATTTTAGTTGCAAAAATGATCAGTAAGTCCCCTAACATATCTCATAAAAGCCCCACCCCTGGTCACACCTACAGCCACAACCCTAAAATGAAAGTGCCCCTCTCTGTCCATTTGAAATGTTGGGAAATGTTTGCTAAACATCATATCATATATATACACATTATATGAGTCCACGGGACTAAACTGGTAGTCCAATATACTTGTCCTGATACAATATTTCAAGTTAGAACATTTAGGACATTGACAGGGTTATTCAATAAACTCGGAAATTCCCCAAATTAAATCTGAATGGAAAATCTGGAAAAATACTCGGCTATAGTTACAACTGGCTATTTTTGCTTTAATTTTGCCGTTCAGATTTAATTAGTGGAATTTGTGCTGTGTGTTGACTGTGTGTAGTGTTTGTTTCAACAGTCTGCATATGTAGTGTTGGTGTTTGATTGCAGGGGTGTGTTTGTATGTAGTGTTGGAGTTTGAATGGGATGTATGCTACACACTGACACACACAGATACACATACACATTAACACACGCATACACTCATATGCCCACATTGATACATACACAAATAAACACACACACTGACACACTTTCATATACATAGATACACAAACACTGGCACACATACAGATATACACACAGACACACATATACAGGCACACAGATACACACACGCACACACAGCAAGACATAAACACACACACACACACACATCACATAGAATACATGTTTATATTTACATAATACACAGAAGGGTCTATTCCATAAACAGTGACTTATACTCAACTGAAAACTGCAAACGTTAGAACAAATTGGAAAAATTTACTAATTCAGTTTGGCTATTTCAGCCTGTATTTTGCAATTCTGTTTTAAATTCATAGAGTTTCGCTGCTTAGTTTATTTTAACCATGATGTGAAATTCAATCTTTTCGTGCCAGTGCCGGATGGATCCATAGGGTGCATATACAGAAAATACCAGGGCAAATATATATATGGAATTCAACGTTAGCTCTGTTTAAAGTTTGAACAGAATCCCGCTGAGAATATCCTTTTTCTTTATAATCCGAGTAGCTTTGGCAGAACCTGGAATGGATGTAACTCAAAGCCGTATGTTTTACTTTAATGTTACATTTTAACAGTTCAATCTTCTTCTTTTGTGGTTTAATAGCGCGGGAGACATAGACAACAATGAGCCAGCCGATAAATATAAGCGGTGTGCAGTGTTCTATCGCTACGTGTTGCTCATTGCCTGCTGGATGTTTGGAAACGTGTAAAGTTCTGTGGAGCATTTCAGAATAAAAGCTGCAATGCGGACACGGTTAGTTGTAAGATCTCGCCGTGGCCATACGTTGGTGGCAGCTCTTGTAGGAACGGGTATATGCTTTGCAGATAATTCACTAAACAAAATACAAGAGGGCATGCATTCTGTACAAGGTGTCTTTTTTGTTTGGGAACTTGAAGAAATAGCCGTTATCACAAGTACTAGTTATCAGGATTCCATTATTAGGAGATATGGGCCCAAGACTACCTGCCATGTTGTCGTATCAGTTAAAAGAACTCTATAGACACGGGGGCCACCTTATCTCATTGAAGGGGTCTGAGTGCAGTGTCCCTGCCCTCCTAACCCCACAATATAAAACATTGCAGTTTGTGAGAAATTGCACGGTTTACATTGCAGGTTTAGTTCCACCTATAGTGGCTCTCAATATGAATAACAGCTACTAGAGGTGCTTCCATAACACAGGGCCAGTAAAATTTGGTCATGTAAAATAGAAGTCATTTAGGAAAGCATTGGTTTGATGCTTTCCTATGGGAGAGTTAGAATGCGCATGCAGTGCTCAGAGCGCATGAGCATTAGGTCCCCAATGCTCATCTGAGGAGCCTTGGATTGGGCAAACGCGGAGGAGGCTGGGGGAGGAGAGCTGAGCAGCGCCGAGGCAGCCTCAGCCCTGGAACAATGTAAGTAATATAGGATTTGTAACACATTCAATGGTGAACGGGTGGGACACGTAATACCACTAAAAACAGGAACACTGTAACAGATTTGTATTCCTAACGTTATAGTGTTCCTTTAACGTTAAGCCATGGTGGTGGGGCCAGCCACGTCAAGACCTGCGTGGCAATGGAGACAAGTTAAGAAAAGCCTTTTATCTCCAGTCTGAAGGAAACCGGAGCCCTAAACATTAATCCAGCACTACAGTGTTCCTTTAAATTAGTATTTTACTACATATAATATGTACAAAACATTGCTAAATATATAAAAAAAAAAAAAATTCCTGTTGGCTGCATTATTAAGTGACTGCAGAGATTGCCCCAATAATGTGGTTTTATTTGATACATTGATTCTTTAGAGAGCATAGGGCACTGTATTGAATTATTTTAAACTAACTCAGTTATGTTATGCTCTATTGTCCTTTTTATAAGTGACCTTTGCTCATTGATTTGGCTCTGCTTTTCATTAATACGGCTGATTCTGTGATGTGACATTGATCTGTCTACAAATTATGTATGATACATGAAATATTTCCTAAATCGCTCATTGCATCTAATTTTGGCATGCTTGAACAGCAAAGTAATTGCTCTGGGACATACTAGCGGGTATATCTTTTATTATTACCAAACTCAATGTTGTAAATATTATTGACTTCGTAAGGTTGAAAAGATGAGATGATCTATCTACTAATCAAACCTGCAGGTTCCATGGTGAATGTTCAGAGTTCATGGGCAGATAGCAAGTCAAGTCTTACAGGATAATTGTGGAGAATTCAAATAGTAAATTTGAATTCAAGGTCAAAAAGTAAGTTTGAATTCAAGGTCAAAATAACCTAAACTGGTTATGCTTCCAGTTTGGATACCTTGGCCTTGAGTTTTAAATTCGCTTTGCATTCACCTTGAATTCCCAACAATGCTCACTTTAATTATTAAATACAGATTAGGGAACAGCGCACACAAAAATAATACAGTTCTACATTTTATAAGGCTATTTAAAACCTGTCTTAGCAAACAAATATGGGGTTTCAGTTCCACCATACGGCCATATTGAGTTAAGCCCACCACTACATCCAGGGGCGGACTGACCGGTCGGGCACTTTGGACATGGTCCGAGGGCCCGGCTGGGAGGGGGGCCCGCCATCAGGGGGCCCAGTGGCAGGGCCAGATTGGCCCACCGGGGCTAAGAAAGTAGGTGCCACCGGGTGGGCGGTCCGGTGGCACACTCTGAGGATGTGGGAACCGCACAGGATGTGGGAACCGCAAAGGAGCATGAGAGAGAGACATGCTCCTCCCTCCTTCCGTCCTCAGCATTAGTGACAGGACAGGAGTGCCGCCGGACCGGCGAGGCTGCCACCCGGCCCAGCGGCTACAGCATGGAACGCGGCCGGCCCCCTCTGACTTCTGTCGGTAAATGGGAGGGGGGAAAATAAAACAGAGAGGAGGAAGAGGGAAGAAAGAGACAGTGGGAGAATA
This sequence comes from Pelobates cultripes, assembly GCA_933207985.1. NCBI lineage: Eukaryota > Metazoa > Chordata > Amphibia > Anura > Pelobatidae > Pelobates > Pelobates cultripes. The sequence continues at coordinate 138,377,261 of OW240920.1, read as the reverse complement.
GAAAGACACGGGGAGGAGGGAGAAAGAGACAGAGGGGGAAGAATGAGACACAGGGGGAGAAAAAGGGGAAATAGAGAGATGGGGAGGAGGGAGAAAGAGACAGAGAGGGAAGAATGAGACACAGGAGGAGAAAGAGGGAGAATAGAGAGATGGGGAGGGAGGAGAAAGAGACAGAGAGGGAAGAATGAGACACAGGGGGAGAAAGAGGAGGAATAGAGAGATGGGAGGGGAGGAGAAAGAGACAGAGAGATGGAAAGAATGAGACACAGGGGAGAAGGAGGGGGAATAGAGAGAGATGGGCAGGGGAGAAAGAGACAGAGAGGAAGAGAGATGTGGGGGAGAGAGAGACACAGGGAAAGGGGGGAGAAAGAAACAGTGGACGAGAGAGACACAGGGAGAAAGGAGAGAGACACACAAGGGGAGGGGGAGAAAGAGGCAGAGGGGTAAGAGAGACTGGGAAGGAGAGGGGAGACATGGACACAGGAGCAGTGAGGGGGAGAAAGAAACATACAGAGGGACTGGGGGGAGACAAAAAGGCACACAGAAGGGGGGCAACGGGGCAATTGCCTTTCCCTCCCCTGTCCGCAGGCACCGTGCGGGCAGCCGGCAGGGGAGGGAGGAAGAGAGGATCCGGGAGCTCAGCCTGCAGCTCCTCTGGGTCCTTCTTGCGCGAGCACAGAGCACCATAACCACTACACAGAGCAGTAGTGGTTATTGTGCATGGATTATTTCTTTAAATAATCTACCAGTGCCCCAGTAGCCAGCAAGCCAGCCAGCCCACAGGCCGGCCACCCAGCCAGCCAACCCAGAGACCGGCCAGCCAGCCAGCCAACCCACAGGCCAGCCAGCCAGCCAGCCCACAGGCTGGACAGTTGCCAGCCAGCCAGCCCACAGGCCACCAGTTATCCAGCCAGTCAGCCCACAGGCCAGCCAGGCCAGTAGCCAGCCCACAGGCCTACAGCAAGCCACAGGCTTACAGCAAGTAAGCCCAAAGCCTGCCAGCCGCAGCCAGCAAGCCACAGCCTGCCAGCCGCAGCCAGGAAGCCCACAGCCTGCCGGCAGTAGCCAGCAAGCCCACAGCCTGCCAGCCTGCTAGCCGCAGCCAGCAAGCCCACAGCCTTCCAGCAAGCCCACAGACTGCCAGCCAGCAACAGTAATTAAGGTAAGAGGAACCAACTTGGCCTAGGTATCAGCTAGCTATGTTGTGTTGCTATATTGTGAATAGGAACCAGAGTGTTGGAGAGACCCCCCTCAAGGCCCCATTAGACTCCATTGTAGTCTCTAATGGGGCCTGGAGGCGACTGTTTCCAGCAGAGGCTATCTAATGGACACTGAGATGGCCTCTGTTAGAAAGACCCCCTTCCAAGCCTATTAGACTCCATTGTAGTCTCTAATGGGGCCTGGAGGGGATTCTTTCTAACACACTCTCTAAAGGACACTGAGATAGCCTCTGCTAGAAAGACCCCCCTCCATGGCCCATTAGCCCTCAATTGTAGTCTGTACTGGGGCATCGAGGGGATTATTGCACTTTTGTTCCTTGTTTCTAAAGATTGTGTAGGGTGTGGCTGGAGGCGGTGCATGGAGGCGGGACAAGGGTGGCACTTGCTGCGGAGTATGGGTGGGGCTTGTAAGGGGGCGCTTGATTTATTTTGCCCGGGGGCCCTGTGGGTTCTCAGTCTGCCCTTGCCTACACACAATTTTAACTGCAATATTTAATGCTTAAACTGGTTCCAGAGACTCTTTTCAGTGTATACTTTCTTGTGGTCACCTCCAAAGGTGCACCGATAGTGGATGGGCGGCGTGCTCAGTCCAGTAGGAATCTGGTCTGGATTCAAAATATACACAGAAAAAAGTGGACTTGGGGGCAGAAAGTACATTTTTAAAGCGGCGCTGTCATGCCGAACTTACCTTTCTTTAATCGATTCCTCTTCTCTCCCTCTGTCAGGATCTGTTCTTCATTTCTTCCTGTGTGCTCTAGTAGGGACTATTTTGTCTTATGGAGGTTTCCTATGCCTGACCATCTCTGACCAGCAGAGGAGCAAAGTGTGCTCCGTTTCCTGTGGTCAGAGAAATTTTCCCACAATTCTCACCTTTAATCCGTGACCTTGCGATGCTTCCTGTAAGTATTCCCGAACGTCCTGTCACTTAGACAGAACGCCTGCAAAACGAACGAATTTCATTCTAACAGAATGAGAACATTTTCTCCATTCGTGTTAGGACTCAATTCGGGACTTTGTTCAGATCGGAATATCATTCAAATGAATGAAACGCCGATCCTATTTGTGCCGCGACTGCATCTTGCAGCCGCTTTGTACATAACTCCCTAATTCCCACGGTATCAAGGAGCTATCTACCAAAAGGCTGAAAGACCTAAATTGGTCTTTCAGCCAAATGTACTAATACCAAGTAAAGATTACTTTATTATTATTATTTAATTCTGCCCCTCGATATAGCGAGTAGGGGCAGATACATTTTTACTTGGTATTAGTAAAGTTGACTGAAAGACCAATCTAAGTCTTTCAGCCTTTTGGTAGATAGCTCCCTGATACTGTGGGAATTAGGGAATTATCTACTAAGCGGCTGCAAGATGCAGCCGCGATCGGATATGAATTTAATTCATTCGAATGAAATTTCGAACCGAACAAATTCCCGAATTCGGCCTAACACGAATGGACAACTGCTCTCATTCTGTTGGGATGAAATTCGGTAGTTTAGAACTCTGGTTAATTTCAACATAATGGGAAGATTTTTTTAGGGAAATGATTTTCTGGGGTTTCTGGCTCAAGGGAGGATTCTCAAGTTCTTAGGGTCTTGCATGATGCAAAATGAGTGAAGGCCCCTTGGACTGTCTATTAGCCATAAAGTACCTATAGGGCATGGTTAGAGTATTCTGGTGCAAGGTATGTATATTCTAGTATTACAGTATGTGGGCAATGGATTGTGGATCCCTAACCACATCATATATGGAGGTTTGGCCACTTTTAGGTAAAAAAAAATAAAATTGACCTATCTTATTATCGTTGGACCTGGAGATGGAGGTGAGAGAACATTGACAACAAATATAAATGTAGCAGACATTCACTTTTTTTCTTTCAAAAAGTAGACAAACTGTGGGTCCTTGTGCAAAAGTAGAATTCATGGTATTAATAGCCTGTCTTATAAAATGGACAATTTATGGCCATAACCTTTAAAAATAAAATATTCACCTTCCTTTGTCATTTTTTTGATTGGGAGAGGGTTATGTTCACAGGCCGTCTCTGCACGGCTCAGTTACAGGTTAATTTGTCCTGATCTATAAATAAGATTAGGTCAGACATATATAAAAGTGTTTGTGGATTATATTCAGTATTAGGGATAATCAGCTAATTGGTCAAGAGCTCGTTTAAGGCTTAGTGATATTATAAGGGTGTTAAATGGACATTGCTTCTGTTCAGATGATAGGCCGGGGAGATTGCCGTTTAGAATATTCACTGGTATTTGAGGAATCTATGTCCCTCTGCTCTGTTTTGAGCATGTAGATAAAAAGCAACAGGATCCACATTATCCTAAAAGAATGTACATGAGATGTATTGCGGAGTCCATATAGAGAGGATTCTGGGCCAAAGTTCTGAAAGCGGAGCAACCATCAGGAACAATCCATCTGTTTCCATGACGATTACTTTATAGCATTAGCTTTGTGGACACAGAACATTACTGTTAAAAATAAATCAACAATGTCTAACTGCCATGACCAGTAGCCTAACTCCCATAACATATAGCTTAGCCTTTACCTCTAATCTTAAATGTCATAATCCCTCATTTATCTCTAACTATAGTACAATAATGAAGGAGTGTAAGGACATGAAGGAGTGCTGCCCTGCGACAGCACTGTCCCTTTAAATGTGGGAACCAACTTAGAGAAATAATGCAAGGACACGATGAATGGAACAATCAAGAAAATATATATTAAAGAAAGCCAAAGGATATAATATACAAAAACAAAATATGTACAATGATAGACATACATACATACACACACACACAAGAAATCAATATAAATACAAATAGAGCAGGCAGAGTACACTTGATAGTCCTTGGGCAAAAGTAAAGTCCTTAGGCAGGATCGTGCAGCCATCACAGAACATAAGTGGGGCACGGATCCTAAGCCACTAGGCATTAAATAAAAAACACCAAGGAGCAAAGCCCAAAGCAGGCCACACGTAAATAAGGCAGCAAGGTCAGAATCACTGGAAATGGAGAATAGGCAGGAACACTGCAAGCGAACACTGGAACGGGAGGCATAGGACCAGGCAGAGACGAGAACGCAGGACCATAAGGACATCGGAACAGGAACAAGGAGTCAGAATCACGGGAACCAGGAAACAGCAGGTACAGGATAAAGGATAATGATCTGACAGGGAGTGAGGGGAGAAACCAGAATATATAGGGGCTAAACAAGGGCCAGGTGTAGTGCTTAACGAAAAGAAATGAGAAACAGTGCCAAACAGAAACAGTGGTGATTGTGAGTATTGCACGAGGGCATATTAACTAAGGAGTGTCGTGACAAGGAGAGAGTATAATATTCTTAGATATTGCCACAGTATAGAGGAGCTAGCCTCCCATAGACTCCCGATCCTCACCCCTGATCTCACCCCTACCCATGACTCTCCCAGCTCTCCCAAATGGCTTCAAGTCTACTGCTGGCATTCCTTTAATGTCATCCATTTTCACGATATGAGTTTTTTCACCTCATCTACCGTTGTGCATCGATCACTTTTATATTTTTTTACAATGAGCTCTTCAGACGCTAGAAATATGGGTTGCAATCCACCTTTTAACAAAAGGAATGTTGCTTGGGAACAAGAAGACAAAAGGGGAAATGCTTAGGGAAATATTGCAAACCTCTTGGATCAATTTGTGAATTTGTTTCCAGAAAGCATTTGGACATGACCACCAAATATTGATGGGGGTCCCCACATGCTTACTACATTTCCAACATATCGAAGAAGTATTTTTAAACATATAGGCTATTCTAACAGGCATTAAATAACATCTATAAATGAACTTAAATTGTTCTTCCAAATGGTTGTAGCAATCCATTATTCATTGAAAAGCCTTCATACATTTATACAACTGGTCTGTGGGTAACGTCAAAGTCAGCTTAGCTTCCCACTTTTTTATAATAAATATTGGCTTAAAATTGAGTTTGTGTTAGTGCGGAGTAACATTCTGAAAGGGCTTTCGGTTTGTTACGGGGTCTGCCAGCAAAAAGCGTGGAGATGTTGTGTTTTATCTGAACCATAAACATGAGTGGGGGAGACCAAATTTTGCAGGTATGCAATTGATAGCTGAGGTGGAAGGTAATGTTTGGCCTGTGAAGAGGCGAACGGAATTCATTTTCAGTTCTGTAGATATTGGAGTATAAATGAACCATTTATGCTCTAACTAAGGTTGGAGTGAGAGCTGTGGGGCAGTGTACCTTAGAGACTGAAGTGATACAATAGGACCCCCTTACTACATGATCTGTGATTAAAATCAACAGTTATTGACTGTCCCCTAGCCATGGATCATATTTTTTCCCATCAATCATTTTTTTTTTACGCTACAGGCAGAATTCAGAATGTTGACCCATCTCGAACATGTTCCGCATTTCTTGGTTCTGTTAGTCTATAATTTGTGCACATTCAGGAATTCAGTCAAATGCCTAATCGACCCAAATTCTGCCAAATTGCAGCTCTGTCATAAACAAATCTCCAAGTCTAACGGTTAGTGAATTCTTTGAACTCTCTGGCTTATGTATACAACCATCGGTGGGCCTGTATGCACTTGGTCCAATTACTTATTCCGTCCCAGGACTAAAAAAAAAAAAAAAACTAAACAGTCAACTGCGTACATTCCACAACTTGTGACCTACTGTTTCCAACCATACGTTTACCACGAAACGCGGTATTATGTAGTGAACCTTGTGTTCACAGATATAATGCAGCTTTAATATAGTGTTATCTTTATTCAGCTGAAGATACATTTAGTGCTATATATCCAAGCTCTTTTCCTATCTGTATTCAGATATATTGAGATATATTCATAGCTTGATATGTGTTTTTATGCATTATTTGTGACCAATATGATATCATTCAATCATATGCTGAAACAACTGAATTATTCAGATTGGTTATGCAGAATAAAGCACAAATAAGGTTGGCTTTTCTGTGGCTTTTGTCTTCATTAACAAACTAAAAGCATGCCTGATTATGGATTTGTATATTTAAATTATTTTCTCACTGCTGACTTTTGATGAAAAGCCATTAAGGTTTCATCCCCGGTATACACTCATTTATTTACATTGACATTTCTGGTACATATTAATGTATAGTACCCACAAGAGATGCAGAAAATAATTGAGGAGATTCACTCAATTCATTTGCCACTAAATTATGTTCCTGGAGTTACATATATGCAGTAAAAAATGAACTTTTCCGCAATATGTTGGTGGCCTTTAAAATACCGAGTGATTTATTAATATTGCTATTCGTCATGTTAAACATAGCAAATCTTCAATGTAGGTCAAATAATCCACTTTAATTACTTGTTCCGTGGTTTTATCCTTTATATTAAAGGAACACTATAGTCACCTAAATTACTTTAGCTAAATAAAGCAGTTTTAGTGTATAGATCAGGGGTAGGCAACCTACAGCACTAGTGCCATGCGCGGCACTCAAGGTGTCTTTGCACGGAACTAAGGCTGCAAGAGCCAAACAGGCTCTGGCCTATCAGGAGTCCCAGTAAAACTTCAGATATCTGCTAATACGAAGAGATGGTGAAGGACAATCCTCAATTTAAGCATCTTAAATTTAAGTTTCTCCGATCTCTTCCTCCCATCACTTGTGAATGGGAATCCACGCTGTAGTAGAGCAGCCCACAGCTGCTATTGCAGCTCCTGTCCTTGACCTGTACCTAGCATGACTGGTCCCCACTGGAACCCAGGGAAGCCACCAGCACTGCTAGCTATACACAGAAATGCAGAATAACCCTCTCCTCACACAAATAAAACAAAGAGCCCACAAATAAACACACACAATCCGAAAAAAACCTCACCACTAACAATCCACATACATGCACACAACCCCACATGCAGCCTCTCACATACAATACCTCAAACAGCCCCACAAATACACACACTACCAAACACACAATGTGACATATCCATCCACACACACACACACACACACAATTCCACAAGCAGCTGCCATACACAGCCCACATTCATATGTATCATACACGGTACTACAAACTACTAATGAACATATGCAATATAATAGCTCATATACGCACAAATATAAAGATACAAAGCAAATACAGTATAAATAACACAAGCAGAATACGGCAGCATACGCACCTCAATTTAAAAAATAGGACCGGCACTCTACGGGACATCACAATCCTATATCGGCACAGTGCTGCTAAAAGGTTGCCTACCCCTGGTATAGATCATTCCCCTGCAATTTCACTGCTCAATTCACTGTCATTTAGGAGTTAAATCACTTTGTTTCTGTTTATGCAGCCCTAGCCACACCTCCCCTGGCTATGATTGACAGAGCCTGCATGAAAAAAAAAACTGGTTTCACTTTCAAACAGATGTAATTTACCTTAAATAATTGTATCTCGATCTCTAAATTGAACTTTAATCACATACAGGAGGCTCTTGCAGGGTCTAGCAAGCTATTAACATAGCAGGGGATAAGAAAATCTTAATTAAACAGAACTTGCAATAAAGAAAGCCTAAATAGGGCTCTCTTTACAGGAAGTGTTTGTGGAAGACTGTGAAAGTCACATGCAGGGAGGTGTGACTAGGGTTCATAAACAAAGGGATTTAACTCCTAAATGGCAGATGATTGAGCAGTGAGGCTGCAGGGGCATGTTCTATACACCAAAACTGCTTCATTAAGCTAAAGTTGTTCAGGTGACTATAGGGTCCCTTTAACATGTATTCGCCATGACGGTTGCATCTTAAAGGCTGTTCTTTCCAATGGGATTTTGTGCAAGGGAGGTAATTGCACAGTGTTAAAGGGCCACTAAAGGCACCCAGACCACTTCTTGTCAATGAAATGGTCTGGATGCAATGGCCCTTTAGTTTAAACCCTTCAATGTTACATAGTTACATAGTTACATAGCTGAAAAGAGACTTGCGTCCATCAAGTTCAGCCTTCCTCACATTTGTTTTTTGCTGTTGATCCAAAAGAAGGCAAAAAAACCCAGTTTGAAGCACAATTTTGCAACAAGCTAGGAAAAAAATTCCTTCTTGACCCCAGAATGGCAGTCAGATTTATCCTTGGATCAAGCAGTTATTACCCTACATTGAAAGATTATATCCTTGAATATTCTGTTCTTGCAAGTGTGCATCTAGTAGCCGTTTGAACATCTGTATGGACTCTGATAAAACCACTTCCTCAGGCAGAGAATTCCACATCCTGATTGTTCTTACAGTAAAAAAACCTTTCCTTTGCCTTAGACGAAATCTTCTTTCTTCCAGTCTAAACGCATGGCCTTGTGTCCTATGTAAAGTCCGGTTTGTGAATAGATTTCCACACAATGGTTTGTATTGGCCCCGAATATATTTGTATAATGTTATCATATCCCCTCTCAGGCGACGTTTTTCTAAACTAAATAGGTTTAAATTTGTTAACCTTTCTTCATAGCCGATATGTTCCATTCCTTTTATTAATTTTGTAGCCCGCCTCTGCACTTTTTCTAGTGCCATAATATCCTTCTTTAGAACAGGTGCCCAAAATTGCACAGCATATTCAATATGGGGTCTTACCAGTGATTTATAAAGAGGCAAAATTATATTCTTGTCCCGAGAATGAATGCCCTTTTTCATGCATGACAATACCTTACTGGCCTTGGCCACTGCTGATTGACATTGCACATTGTTGCATAGTTTGTTGTCTATAACAATTCCCAAGTCCTTTTCATGTGTTGTTATCCCTAATTCGCTTCCATTAAGGGTATACGTTGCTTGTGTATTCTTTACGCCGAAGTGCATAACTTTGCATTTTTCAACATTAAATTTCATCTGCCATTTGAGTGCCCAGTCCCCCAGTCTATCTAAATCCCTCTGCAGCAAAGTAATATCTTGCTCACATTGTATTGTTTTACCAAGTTTGGTGTCATCTGCAAACACTGAAACATGACTTTCAATGCGGTCTTCAAGATCATTTCTAAACATGTTAAATAGAAGGGGTCCCAGAACAGACCCCTGAGGGACACCACTTGCCACCTCTGTCCAGCTTGAAAATTTACCATTAATGACAACTCTTTGTACTCTGTTTTTAAGCCAATGTTCTACCCAAGAACAAGCATTTTCATCTAGACCGATTTCCTTGAGTTTGAACACTAATCTATTGTGTGGAACTGTATCAAATGCCTTGGCAAAATCCAAATAGATCACATCCACGGCAACACCCTGATCTATACTTCTACTTACTTCTTCGTAGAACGCAATCAAGTTAGTTTGACATGACCTGTGCTTCATAAAACCATGCTGATTTTTGCTGATAACCATGTTCTTCTCAAGGAATTCTTGAATATTATCCCTTAATAACCTTTCAAATATTTTACCAGCCACAGAAGTTAAGCTCACAGGTCTATAATTTCCAGGCAAGGATTTTGAACCCTTTTTGAATATAGGAACCACATCTGCCTTCCTCCAATCCTCCGGAACACTTCCTGAAAGAAAAGAATCTTGAAAGATTAAAAACAGAGGTTCACTTATTTCTGCACTTAGTTCCTTAAGTACACGTGGATGGATACCGTCAGGCCCTGGAGCTTTGTTTATATTAACTTTCTTTAGTTGCTGCAGCACCTTGTCTTGAGTTAACCAATTACAATTATTCTGCAAGTTTTTAGTAGCAATCATTTGCACATCTATTGCCATGGGTTCTTCCTTAATATATACGGAGGAGAAAAAGTTATTTAAAATTCCTGCCTTTTCCTGGTCTTCATTAATTAACACCCCCGTTTCAGTTTTTAGTGTACCTACACTTTCATTTTGTTTTTTTTTAGAATTTATGTACTTAAAAAATGCTTTGGGGTTGGTTTTGCTCTCTTCAGCTATCATTATTTCATTTTGAAGTTTAGCAAGTCTAATTGCCTTTTTGCACGCATTATTTGCATCCTTATATCTTTTATAAGATGCATCTGATTTGTCCGATTTAAATGCTTTAAATGCCCTTCTCTTAGTTGTAATCTCTTGTTTTACTTCTCTACTAAGCCATGTTGGTTTTAATTTGTTTCTTTTATATTTATTTCCCAATGGTACATACTGAGAAATGTACCTTTGTAATATTTGTTGGAAGATGATCCATTTATCCTCAGTGTTCTTTTCACTAAAGAGTTTATGCCAGTCAATATATTGTAAAGCTTCCCTTAACTTATTGAAATTGGCCTTTTTAAAATTATATGTTTTAGTATTCCCCATGTGCTTTTGTTTTTTTGAGTTTATTTCAAAGGACACTATATTGTGATCACTATTTCCCAAGTGCTCACCTACTTGAATGTTGGTCAAAAGATCAACGTTGTTTGTTAAAACCAGGTCCAGACAAGCATCCATTCTAGTTGGTGCTTGTACAAGTTGTGACATGAAGGTGTCATTTAACAAGTTTAAAAACCTAATTCCCTTTGCTGAGGCACTAGTCCCTCTGTCCCAATTTATATCCGGGTAATTAAAATCTCCAATAATTAAAGTGTTACCCAGATTTGCAGCTTTCTCAATTTGCTCAAACAGCTGTTGTTCCTCGTCAATATTAACATTAGGTGGTTTATAACATATCCCAACCAATAGTTGGTTTCCCTTCTTTTCCCCAAGCAGATATTTACCCATAAAGCTTCCACATTATCCTCCTCGCATTCCATTTGCTTAACATTTGGCTTTAAATCATGTTTGACATACAAACATACCCCACCACCCTTCTTGTTTTTCCTATCCTTCCTAAATAACATGTACCCATTTAAGTTAGCTGCCCAGTCATGTGTCTCATCCCACCATGTTTCAGTTATGCCTATTATATCATATTGTTTAGTGTATGCTAATGCCTCTAGTTCCCCCATTTTGTTATTTAGGCTCCTTGCATTAGTAAGCATACATTTAATATTATGCGCCACTTGTATATTTTGTGAATTTTCAACATTACACAGCTTCTCTGTTCTGAGCTTGCCCCTCCCCCCGTTTCCACCCCCCTTATACTGTGCTAAAGCCCATCTCCTTTCTGTCCTATCTCCATTTTGTAGATTGCTATGACCCTCCCCCCCTACTACTAGTTTAAAATCTCCTCCAACCTTCTAGCCATCCTATCCCCAGCACTGCAGACCCTCTCCCGTTTAGGTGCAATCCATCACCACTATAAAGGTTGTACCCAATCGCAAAGTCGGCCCAGTGCTCTAAAAACCCAAAACCCTCCTTCCTGCACCAAGACTTAAGCCACGCATTGACCTCTCTAATCTCCCGCTGCCTTTCCACTGTAGCACGTGGCACAGGTAATATCTCAGAGAATACCACCTTGGAGGTCCTTTTCTTAAGTTTGCTACCTATTTCCCTGAAATCATTCTTTAGGACCTTCCATCTTCCTCTTACTTTGTCATTGGTACCAACATGGACCATGACCGCTGGGTCATCCCCAGCCCCTCCCAATAATCCATCCACTCTGTCAGCAACATGCCGGACCCGAGCACCCGGGAGACAGCAAACTGTCCGGTTGAGCCGATCAGAGCGGCAGATTGCCCTATCTGCTCTCCTAATGATAGAGTCCCCTACCACCACAACCTGTCTTGCCTTCCTTACATTTTGATCCCCACCCGTACTAGGGGGGCTGTTAGCTCGGCTGTTAGAAGTAACAGCTTCCTCTAATACAGCTACTCCTGAGCTGATGCTCCCAACATCTTCCCTCAAACGGGCAAATCTGCTAGGTTGCACCAAATCAGGACTAGCTAGCCCTTTCCTCTTCCCTCCCCCCCTGCTTCCTCGCCCCACTGTCACCCAGCTACATGCCTGTTCCCCATCTGTCTTATCTCCTCCCTCTCCACTACCTGTCCCCACTAAACTCTGCTCAGTGAGCAGTAGACTCCTCTCAAGATTGTCAATCTCCCTCAATGTTGCGATTTGCTTCTCGAGATCTCCAATCTGAGCTTCCAGAGAAGCCACTCGCACACAACCATCACAGAGGTATGGACCCTGGACGGGTACATCCAGGCATCCATACATGCAACAAGATGTGCATTGAGTTAAACCAGCAATCTTGCTAACACTCATTTCCCCTTTAAACAGTAAATAAATAAAAAATTACCTTGATAGTTTGAACCCCTTGCTTGTTTTAAAACTCCTGGTTTTCTAACTTCTTGAAAGAGTCTACTTAATAGAGGCTGCTTTCAAATAATGTGAGCAAGCTCAGTGAGTTAGGGGTGTGCCTTTATGGGGATACAAATCCCACACAGGTGTAATTAATGAACACTCCCCCAATCAATCAAGCAGCAGCACAAAAAAAGGGGGGGAAACCAGAAAAAAAAAAAAGTAAATTTAAAAAACAAAAACTTTTTTTTTTTTAAACCTTACCAATTTTAAAGATTAAACAAAAATAAAATACAAACCACTCTCCACAGTATACAAACCACTCTCCACAGTATACAAACCACTCCAAGTAACTCCTGGTTTTCTAACTCCTACTTGAAAGAGTCTACTTAATAGAGGCTGCTTTCAAATAATGTGAGCAAGCTCAGTGAGTTAGGGGTGTGCCTTTATGGGGATACAAATCCCACACAGGTGTAATTAATGAACACTCCCCCAATCAATCAAGCAGCAGCACAAAAAAAAGGGGGGGGAAACCTGAACCCAGAAAAAAAAAAAAATTTTTAAAAAAACTAATTTTTTTTTTTTTTTTTTCCTGGAGCCATACCAATGTAAAACGTTGCAGTTTGGTGGACATGGTAATGTTTCTATTATAGGGTTAAATACACCTCTATTGGCTGGAGTGAGAGCTGTGGGCAGCCACTAGAGGAGCCAGGTTAAACTCAGTTCACAATCAAATGCTGCTCCTAGAGCAATGACTTACCGCGCATGTGCACTAGCTCACAGTGCTTTTCTATGGGAAAGCATTGGATAGGCTGATATAAGTAGGGTTGATGATCTAAGCCAGCATTTCCCATACCAGTCCTCAAGACCCACTAACAGTCCAGGTTGTGTTAGTATCTCCATTGGAATAAAACAGGGAAATACATAAATCCTGGACTGTTGGTGGGCCATGAGGACTGATTTGGGAACCACTGATCTAAGCCATGGTGAAGGCAGAGCGGGCGTGAAGAGAGCACTAGGACAATGGAGAAAAGATAAGTGAAACTAGCTTTTTACTTTACACAGGGGGGAACGGTAATCTAAATAACTAGCTGGTTACTATAGCGTTAGCAATATATGATATAGTGTTTCTTTAAGGCAACCAAAGCTGTGCCATTTGGCACACACAAAAAAAATGCTGTCTTTAACAGGTCTTACATCAGATGCAAACAGAGCTTGCTTGTATTCCCTCTAAAAAAAGAGGATGTAGCAGCAATATAAAGTGTTTGTTGTGAGATAACGTATACCAACAAAATGGCCCCTGGATGACAGTATCTTCTAGCAATCAATAGCAAGGTAAGTTTGACCCACAAAATAGTATGTATCAGATGCCAACAGAGCCATAGCATTGACTCACTAAACAGTCAGTTGACTCTTTCAGAAGTCAACAGTGAGTACGTTTTGACACAAACATAAAATTGTGTCTTGGAGATGATATATTTCAGCCGCCAATACTGAGGTAAATTCCTGGCACAAAATGGCCTCTAGTCAAGCGTTAAGTGTAGACAACAATTACGAGGAAACATCTGCATACAAAATGGTGTCAAGACGTGCCATTGGCTAATATACCTACAGACCTGCTAGGTTTAACCATGATGGTCTGGGTTTGAGAAGGGCCTACTGTAGGGCTGGATCAAGCACTTCTTCTTCTGATTAGCAGTGGTGATGCTAAGCTCTCTTGCTGTGTGCCCATCTATCCTCAAAATTGAGGTTTATTTACCCTTCTTCTGTCTCTTCGACCTGGCAGTTTTTGTTTAAGTTTGACTAAATTTTGAGACTTTTTGTCTGTGACTATTCAGGAGAAGCAAGGGATACAAAGTTTCAGAGGCTGATGCTAATGAATACTAACAGTAGCTACAGAGAAAAACACTTTTAACTCGGTGAACTCTCTCATAATACAAATAATATATAAGGAAACAAGCGGTATGCCAAAGAAAACCACTCCACGTAATCATGGTTTCAGAGATCTGTGTAACCAACATACAACATATTATGATTTTCTTTTATAGATAGATTTGATTTAGTGCTCCATAAGAGAACTTGTAAAAAGGCAGCCAACAAATTAAAGCTGGGACGTTGCTTTTCTCTGGAGACGTACAGCAGAAAAACACGAAACTTAATGGAGAGCTGCAGTGGAAATCCAGGGAGATAAGCATATAAAATATTGAACTCAAAAACATTAACCAAGAAAGGAGACGCTCAGATACCTTATGAATAAGTAATAGAAGCTAACGCAAGTGTTTGCGTGCAACAATCTTTCAGCACTCCGACAGTCTTTAGTTTACCAGAAAGAACAAATACATTACCGGCCCGATTCGGAGCATTTCGCAAATATTTTATGCGCAAATAAATACTTTTTAATGTGTTTTTTTACTTGAAACATTTAGACTAATTTTCCACACGTGAAATCGATGAGAAATGTGACAGCGATGTTTCTTCTGCAGATTTCTCTTACTTCTTGAGCAAATTATGAGCATTCTGTCAAAAAAAAGCACAACAGCGGTTCATGCACTTTTTACAACAAAAAGCAAGCGAAAGTAGTTTATATCCCACATATTACTTTAGAAAACCTTCAGCCACGACACGGATGACATTAAGAATGAAGTCAGTGCCTCTACTAATATCCAAACTGGAGAAGCTCTTCTGTGTGCTGCGTTTTTGCTGTGAGCAAAATCCACTGATTTGTCAAAGCGCGTGTCCTTACTAAATCCATGAATTTCTCAGGCTTATAATGCACAATTTGTTACTTGAGAAAACAAATCTAAATTGCATGTATTTCACCCAAGCAAAAACCAAAATACTGAGCAATATCCGTGAAACTGACATGATATAAAAAAACACTCAAACAGCACATTGCAGTAAATTGCTCACAGAAATAAAGCGGGGTGTAGGAGTGCACAAGTATTTTGAAATTTCTTTTTATTTTTTTCTTCCTGCTCAAAGTTTGGCTGGGCATCATGGGAAATGTAGTTTGCAGGGCGTGTAGTTTCTCGCTGTTCTTGTAGTCCATTGCTCATAATTTTCTTCCTGGTTTGTTTAAAAAAATTATTTATAACCTTTGTTCTTTAACCCCTGAAGGACTAAACTTCTGCAATAAAAGGGAATCATGACATGTCACACATGTCATGTGTCCTTGAGGGGTTAAACAAGCCATTTGGAATACGGGAAAGCTTTTAGAATGTCATGGGTTTGTGTGAATGGAGGTCTATTAATAAAACAATGCACTGTTTTGTGTAAAGGGTTTTTGTAATGTATTTGACCTCAACTGCATTATTCTCCAAACTGGCAGATATGAAAATGGAACAGGGATCTTTTTGGGCAGTAGGGGGCATGACAGTGGTGCAAAGGATATCCCTGGGGTAGGCAACCTTCAGCACTCCAGATGGTGAGGACTACATCTCTCATAATGCTCTTACAGCCAGAATGCTGGCAAAGCCTCTGGTTAGATGTAGTTCACAACACCTGGAGTGCCGGAGGTTGTCTACCCCTGGGTATACCATCAAATGATGGCCAATGATGATAATTTGCAATTTATGTTTAAAATTAACAACTCAAGAATTAAATGAGGCATAAAAATGTCCCCAAAACTTCACTTGACTCGTTCCTAACAGATGCTTTTATTAAAGAGAATTCATTTTTTTTTGTTTTTTTTACAACGATATTTAAAAATTTCCATAACATCCGTCTCATACATTAGAAGACTCATACTTAAGAATGCTATTTTACTCACCTAGTCTTTTAAGTTAACATACAATTAACCTATTATGTGTAAGAGAACCCCCAAACCACACTGAAAGCGTTATTTGTTGCATGATAGAGAAACACAGGGCTTAGCGGTTTACATGAGCTGCCGATACACACTGGCGGTAAGGAGCTCAGTCGGCTTAATGTAACTCAATAAATTCTTCGTGAGCCTTTAATAATTGCATGTACCTTGCTGTAATCAGCCAGGTCTGTGTTCGGCGTTTCAAGAAGTGGTTTTTATTGTAGGTTCAATTAGCGTAAATGAAGGACTGCCTGCTCAGATACAGACTACACAATTACGCTTGATTACTATAATTAAAGTTGTGCTGAATAGTACATATTGTGATATAAGGTAATTGCATGCAAATAACCGACACAAAGCATTAGGGCAGCTGTATTCAGCCAGCAATTTTCAAAATATCTCATTTGTAAAAGAAAATGAACTGTGTTAACCCTTTGTCATTGTTAGTCCCGCACGAAAATTATATATTGCGAACTATCTAGACAGATGTCAAGGGCCCGTTTGGTTTTGTAGAGCCTTAAAGGGACACTCCAGAATTCTAAATCACTTTCGCTTGCTGAAGTGTTTTATCTATGAAGAGTGTGTCTTCTATTTTTCCTTTTACAAAAAGTGTTGATTTCAACAGAAATTGGCAGTTTATAAAAGCACCGGGTTACACCCCCTGGCTGTCAATCAGACAACTGATCCTGTTACTTTCTGGTTTGGCTAGCTCAGTGAAGCTAAACTTAAGAGGCAGCAATTGCCCAGAGCACCTGCCTTGCAAAGAATTTTCATTGAGCTGCATTGGGAAGAGGTGTGATTGGACAGACACAGAAAGTCTGGGCGGGGTTAACAGGGGAGGGCTTGCAAAGACTGCAGACAAGAGATTTGCAGCTTTTGTGAGCTGTATTTAGATATATTCCAATGAATAAATGCACAATTAAATGCTTGATGTTTTTATTGGGTTATATCTACTAAAAGGTGATTTTTATTTTATATTTTTATTTGAGCAGTGGAGTATCACTGTAAACATAAATTTGAGGAGAGGTGGAGGTCTCCTATTTGTTCAGTAACTGCACCAGCTTTACCATAGGTTTGAACTTTAGTGTAGCAGGGTGGATTTTTGGCAGAGCCCTGTACAATTAAGCACCTATTAATTAATGACTATATTAATTACCTGCTTTTTCTGTGATTTCAGAGATCATGAACTGAATTATATGACTGCTCTAGGGCTATATAAAAATCTATAAAATATGGTATCAGCTTGTTATAATGTTCCATTTGTTGCACACTGCTGTAGACACCGCTGATGGTTCTAGGGGTCGACTGCATGTCCATTTGTGCCATGACGAGGGAGGTTTCATGAGAAATGGGTAGTGATATAATAACATGTGGGGTATGTCATCAGCATGTCTATTACAGTCTAACAACAGTCTAAGAATGGTTGTTTCGGTTATAACTATTACACATTCATGTGGAATGACATCCCAAAATGATGTGCAAGCTTTCATACCATTCCCTTTCCGAATAGTACTGACAATTTCAAAGGATACATTCCATTAGCACAAGTTAAAGTGATATTAGAAAGCACATCAATTAGAAAAATCAATGGTGGATATTGACATGACTGTATTCTATAAGACACACCCAGTGGACATATGTAGTACTACAATAAAAACAAAAATCTAATTTTTTTATAGATTAGAGAAGCAATGTTCCTACTTTCTAATGCTACCCCTAATCTCTCCCAGATTTATTTCTAGAACTGTTTAACACATAATGGAGCTGGGGTGAGCTGTGCAGCCCCTAAAGTAATTTGTCACTTTCTCATATTATCACCTCGTTGGGAGCATTTCCGTTGAACTGCTTCTGGTTCTTGCTTTCAAATCTCTACATAATGCTGCTCCCACCTATCTATCCTCCCTTATACACAAGTATGTCCCATCTAGGCCCTTACGATCTGCTGAAGACTTACGTCTATCTTCTGTCCGTACTCCCACCTCTGATGCTCGCCTTCAAGATTTCTCAAGGGCTGCACCGTTCCTGTGGAACTCGCTTCCCTCCTCCGTTAGATGCTCACCCAGTCTCCACTCCTTCAAAAAATCGTTAAAAACCCACTTCTTCATAAAAGCGTATCAATTAAACTGTTAATAGCTCCTGACTGATTCCTCTTCTGCAACTGTCACTAGTCTAATACTATCCTTACCTTTTTGTGTCATTTTATCCCACTCCCTCTAGCATGTAAGCTCATTGAGCAGGGCCCTCAACCCCTCTGTTCCTTTGTGTCCAACTTGTCTGGTTACAACTACATGTCTGTTCGACCACCCACTGTAAAGCGCTGCGGAATTTGACGGCGCTCTATAAATATCATAATAATAACAATAATAACTGCTCTGTATTAAAATACCTACCTGTTAATTCATTCTCTCACTTTAACTAATGAGGATATATCCTAAATGATTCAGGAGAAAATGGGAAGAAAGATGAGCTCAGGACAGTTGACCAAAGAATTATGTAGAATTTGCAACACAATGCACAACAAATCACATTCCTTTTAAATTAAAATTTTCTCTAATAAATTAAATATCACTAAAACTATTAAAATCGGTGCTTGTAGTTTTATAGAACAAGTGTTTTCTTTTTTCTCCCTTAAACATTTCACATTGAAGACTATTTTTTTTTTTTTTTATTATTAGCAATTGACATGATCGAACCCTAGAAATCATTTATAGAATTCCACTATTCAAAACGGTTTGATTAACAGAGATTCTACTTAGATTCTGGCAACAAAGAAAACAAATGTGCATTTTCGTTTTCTGTGTATATTCAGATGTCATCTTTACAGGAACGTCAAGTCTAGAATAATACAGTTGGTTGACCAGATAGTTGACTTATGATTCCGGTATTTTGAGTAGAAAGATGTTCCATATATATAATTAAGTATGTTAATAGAGTAGGTAGGTTGCTATGTAGCAATAGGATACATGAGATGACACTGTTACCTTGTCTTTCTTCTGACCTACATAGGTTTATAATGAAGAAAGAGGGTTGTAGCGCATTGTGAGTGTCTTCTGATTCAGATGGTGCTCAGTGCATGTAAAAGAGGAGGAGACACAATATAGTGTAGTAGCTACTTATACTTGGTGAAGAAAATATAGAAATGCACTTACAGTTTTTTGGAGCTTTTGATCAGCTCCAAATAGTAGCACTTGGGCGGTATGATCCCCGCATGTGAATATACTGGTGCAGCAACAACTTTCCAGGAAGTGTGTCAGGATACAGATGCACTATATGGGAGTCCTGACGCTGGTAGTAGCAGCTCAGCAATGTAGATGTGGCATCAAAGGAATATAAAAACAACCAATAGTGCTCACTGATAAAAAATTAAAAAAAACAGTATTAAAATAAAATAAAAAAGAGGGAAACTCACAAAAGGAGAGCAAAATAATAACATATTTAACCAGGTTTTTAAGTACATCTTGGGGATGTTACCTTAGCCCAACATCAAAGGGTTGTTACTATTACCCAATTTAATGGTACTCATTTTATTTACTTCAGAAGGATGAAGGGCTGAGTCAACTCTTCTGGAATTATGAACCTGCGACCCATTGGTTGAACAGATTCTACTGATGATTCATTTGATCAACATTCCTAAGGATGAAGATGAATCACTGGCCCCATTGCATTCTACAGAATCAATAATTGTGGGAATTGAATATGGTATAGTTTAGAGCAGAGGGAAATGCAGAGCAGGTGGAAATCGGTGGAATCTGGCATTGTGTTTTTATAAACAACACCAGAAGAAGAAGGAACTGCGTTAACGTTCCATAGTTGAGCTGTGCGTTCTGAAAACTCTTGGACAAACTTTTGTCAATAGAAAAAAATAAAAATTGGAAAGTCAAGTCAATGTTTACATGTATACCCCTTAATGCACCTAGATTACCGTTATCTATACTTGTAACGTACAAGTTTTTAGAAATGCTTGGTGAATCATCATCTAAAACCATTCTGGTTCAATAGGATGCAGACCTGTTTATTCTACTGTTTTGGGATTGTGTAATCTAATTTCTGATCAAATGAAATTTATATATGTGATACTTGTTTTCTTGCTTCGTGTTGAATCTGACCCTGTACTCGACGTAAATAAAACATGAATTATTAAAGAATATAAATTATATATCCAACCTTGAAAATAGTAGACTGGTTTTTACATGGGTGGCCAGGCAGGATTTAATGGATTCTTTGCATAACTAACGTGGGATTGAAACTTTAAATGATTTAACAGTAAGGGTGTCTGAGCAATAAATAGTTTTATACATTTTCCCCATCCTAATATCTGTGTGTTGGCTCTCAGCTAGCATTGCCATGTATCATACTCAATCCCACCTGGCACCAACTGTGCTCTCCTCACTCCATTTATTGTATTAAGTGAAATTTGGAGACGTTAAACAGATGTAGTCCTGAATAACTTAATATTTACACCGCCCTCTCAGTTTCAGCAGTGTCCCGTTGTTGTTTATACATACCCTCTAGCATGCTCCTAGATTCTCCTTGTTAATTGGTTATTCACCAGTTATAACCTGATCCCTTTTGACCTTGACCTGAACGGAGTTATCGATTGTGTTCCTCTGGCAACCCTCTTCTGGAAGAGTATTTGTACCTTTCATCTTATTGAGGTCATTTGCACCATGCCCAAAGCTGATGAGCTCTATCAACTCTGATCTTGACACCATCGACTGGATATACCACCTCTTCTAAGTGTTATATCTCCGTCTACAATTACCTCATTCTAACACTGAGTCAATAACAAGTAAACAAAATTAAATTACTCCATTTTACATCATGAAACATCACAAAAAAATCTTACTTTTATGTATGTGGGCCTGCGCATAATATATTCTGTTTAATCACATTATTTCCATTTTTATTAACTTATTTTATTTTTCTCTGAAAACGCATGCAGAAGGGACGGTACAAGTGAGGCTGTAACATAATATATAAAGAACATTAAGTGTCTCAGTCATTTCCTAATCCAGCTCTTCCTGTACTAGATTCCTGGTGAGCGCTAATCATAAATGATGTATTGTTTTCATTTATTAACCTATCTAATTATTCTCTGTGCTGTGTTACTTGCAATTCAGCAGGGGGAGGAAGGAAATCAAGAGGAAAGGATGACGAGAAAGTTGAATTTTGAATGTGATTCTTGAAATATTAAACCCTTCGTAGGTAAACCACAGCAACAGCAATTATTTGTTCTAGGGAAAAACATCCTTTGAAATACACAATGTATTCTAGTATCTCAATAGCTAATCTGTGGGTTTTTCAAATTGTATAAGTGACAGGAGGCTCTAAAGAAAATTAAAGAACTATATTGTTTTTAATGAATCCCATGAAAGCCACTGTTTTCCTTCTAGAGTATTATTATATTCTTAATAAGCATCATGCATTTAAATATAATATTGTTGAGTTGCTGTTTCTTCCAGATGTTCTATGGTCCTGCTGAGACTGTTTGGAACACAGCAGAAATCATTCAATCAATATTACAATGGATAAAGTTGATAATTAGCATTTTCTGGTGTGGTGTGGAACAGTTAGGTAAGACTTCTCTTATGTGACGCAGGAAGACCTCAAAGATTCAATGATGACCTTTTAGAGGCTATGAAAGCTTCTCAAATGTGTCAAAGATCTATTAAATTTGATGAAGACCTTATTTGTTGTTATGAAAACTTTCAGATTGAATGCAACCCTCTCAAATGTGACAAAGCCCTCTGTAATGAGATAAAGACTACCCAATGGGGATGAAGACCTCTCAGATGAGATGAAAACTTATAGATGTGATGAAATCAGTCGATATCTTAGCTATTAGAATTTGACATTGTCCTCTCATGTGGGTATCATTTAGATAAATAAAGCATGTATAAAACAGGATACACACATATTTGCAAAAAAATATAATATTAATACATGCTCACAATCAAAAAAAGACACCTTTAATTACAAAGAGGTGTGGAGATCTATGCAAAGCTCCTAATTCCCATGATTTAGACAATGATACTATTCCATGTCAGAAGTGCCCAAGTTTGGCCATGCAGCTGTTGCCTGACTACAATTTCCACCGTTCCCTAACAGCAAAAAACAACAAGTGAATGGCAAAGGTGGCACCCCTTGCCGTACCTACCCGGTCAAGAAAGAGATACATTATTTTGCCCAAGTTCCCATTGAGTATATAATGGAATGTATATTCTACAAAAACCTTCCCTTAAAAGGAAATCCTTTAAATTTGCTCCAAGAATACTTTATTTGACAAACCTGTGACAAAAATACTCCTTGGTATAGAGCCATTTTGCAAATATAAAGACACCGGGCTCATTATTATTTTTTTTTTACATTTATTGATTAATTTATTTAAACACAAATCCATCATTGATGCACAGGAATTATGAAATTCACTTCTGAATAGTGATGTCCCGAACGGTTCGCCACGAACGGTTAGCCGCGGACTCATCATTGAGTAAACTTTGACCCTGTACCTCACAGTCAGCAGACACATTCCAGCCAATCAGCAGCAGACCCTCCCTCCCAGACCCTCCCACCTCCTGGACAGCATCCATTTTGAAGCTGCATTCTTAGTGAGTTGTCCAGGAGGTGGGAGGGTCTGGGAGGGAGGGTCTGCTGCTGATTGGCTGGAATGTGTCTGTTGACTGTGAGGTACAGGGTCAAAGTTTACTCAATGATGAGTCCGTGGCGAACTGTTTATGGCGAACCGTTTGCGAACCGTTCGGCGAACCGTTCGGGACATCACTACTTCTGAATTCTCCACAATATCCAGTTTAGTGAATAACTGCATATAAATGTTCTTCAATCCTGCCGGCTATCACATGGTAAATGTAATTCATGGACTTCAAGACTTGCTTTGTTCTGCAAGGCTCCTTACAAAACAACTAACACAAAATTGTGATCAACAGATACTAAAACCCTACAGGTTTGATGCCAAATGCAAGGCAGATGGTATTTGACAGTGCAGTATTTTTTATTTGGCAATGAAGAACATTAATTTCTAAGTGATTTGGCAGTTATTTGAAGTTAGGCACTTTTCTGATATGACTGTTTTACCTGCTGGTTTAATGAAAGAAACCCATTAGCTAATGAAATGAAATATCTTCATTTCATTTTCATTCATTTTCTCTAAATCTGTTATCCCCCCTTGCACAAGATTGAAACACTGGGATAATATAGATACATTTTTATTAATAACTTGATGAGCATATATATATTACATTAAAACCGGAGATCTATGGATGAGATTAAAATAATTGTGGCTGGTTTATCCGTAGGTAGATTGCATTTCAAAATGACTAGCCCAAATTAGCATGCATACTGTGCGTCACTAATGAATCTTAAAATGGGCAAAGCATGATTGTTGCAAAAAAATATATATATATATATATATATATATATAAAAAATACAGTCTTAACCCAGCCATCTTATCTATGATTAGGTCTCCGCAGAGACAGAACGCACCAGACTTGTTCTCCAGAAGTGTTTTGCTGTCCTACTTAATTTTCCTTATGATATGATATCACAATAAAGAAGCTATTTTATTAAGTGCACCAGTCTCAGCACTGAGCTGATTGATCACAGAAAGCAGTTTATGTTGTCCAGATTTTCCATCATAAATGGGACAATATTGTGATTTCCATAAACCCTTCTGCAGTTTTTAAGTTGATGAGTGGATGGGACTCCTTTTGTTTATGCAATGCCGACGTATGGCATAACTGTCGCTAAAATAAATAAATGGAAACTGACTCATTCATTCAGCTGTTTTATACAAGGTTAAGTATATCATGTGGGCCTAACACACATACATGAACATTCAGCAGAACATACTGAGCTCACCTGCATATGCTGTGACATTACATCTTCTGGTGAGAACATTCATTGGTTGAGATAGCTTACTCAGTTCCTGGTTTTCAAAAGCTATCAGTTGTGCTTTTTTTTCCAAAGAGCTATTGCTGTGACTACAATTTGTGTGGGAGTCTGGAGTGTCCCTTCAGTAATATAAACCCACCCAGTATAACTAACTGGAACCTAACCTACACAGTGCACCTAACGTATGTGGGAGCCTGGAGTGTCCCTTTAATAATATAAACCCACCCAGTATAACTAACTGTAACCTAACCTACACAGTGCACCTAACGTGTGTGGGAGCCTGGAGTGTCACTTTCATAATATAAACCCAACCAGTATAACTAACTGTAACCTAACCTACACAGTGCACCTAATGTATGTGGGAGCCTGGAGTGTCCCTTTAATAATATAAACCCACCCAGTATAACTAACTGTAACCTAACCTACACAGTGCACCTAACGTGTGTGGAGCCTGGAGTGTCCCTTTAATAATATAAACCCACCCAGTATAACTAACTGTAACCTAACCTACACAGTGCACCTAATGTGTGTGGGAGCCTGGAGTGTCCCTTTAATAATATAAACCCACCCAGTATAACTAACTGTAACCTAACCTACACAGTGCATCTAACGTGTGTGGGAGCCTGGAGTGTCCCTTTAATAATATAAACCCACCCAGTATAACTAACTGTAACCTAACCTACACAGTGCACCTAACGTGTGTGGGAGCCTGGAGTGTCCCTTTAATAATATAAACCCACCCAGTATAACTAACTGTAACCTAACCTACACAGTGCATCTAACGTGTGTGGGAGCCTGGAGTGTCCCTTTAATAATATAAACCCACCCAGTATAACTAACTGTAACCTAACCTACACAGTGCATCTAACGTGTGTGGGAGCCTGGAGTGTCCCTTTAATAATATAAACCCACCCAGTATAACTAACTGTAACCTAACCTAAACAGTGCATCTAACGTGTGTGGGAGCCTGGAGTGTCCCTTTAATAATATAAACCCACCCAGTATAACTAACTGTAACCTAACCTACACAGTACACCTAACGTGAGTGGGAGCCTGGAGTGTCCCTTTAATAATATAAACCCACCCAGTATAACTAACTGTAACCTAACCTACACAATGCACCTAACGTGAGTGGGAGCCTGGAGTGTCCCTTTCATAATATAAACCCACCCAGTATAACTAACTGTAACCTAACCTACACAGTGCATCTAACGTGTGTGGGAGCCCAGAGTGTCCCTTTAATAATATAAACCCACCCAGTATAACTAACCTACATAGTATGCCTTAAAGCATCAGTGACAGATGAGGTACAAGCCATTCAGCTGATGTGGAATGCCCTTCTTGTGATAACAGAGCTGCAGATGAGAAATACACAAGGCATTCTGTGTTGGCATACTGTCCGCATGGGCCAGATTGTCTTTACAACAAGTCACATAATTGGTCATTACTGGGTTAATATTTTAGTCTGAGACCCAGTACATGCCACTGACATTTATACAAGCAAAAACTGGCTCAATTTATAGTGCCTCGTTTAATGCTTTTTTCCCTCTCTCTCTTCTGTGTATTTGCAGTGATGAGCAGTGGATGATTGGTAGCAGCTCAGCAGGTTACCCTGTTGCTGGAGAGGATATGGGGGGAGGAGAAGGGGGGGAGAGGTTCTGTGAGCGATTTTTATTTAATGGCACATTAAATAGCCGCACTCTGCCAAGCTCTGAATTCCTAGCTATGCACATTAACTAAAGAGCAAATGTGAATCACAAGCTCAGCTTTTTTTTTCAGTTCCATGTTTTCATGCATTTATTAATGTTAATTAGTGTTATTCGTCCCACGTGACTGATGCATGACGCTCGTACCAGCTGCTCTAAGAAGCTTCAATCCTACTCCGCAGTGCGCTCGGCTGCTTTTTGGAAGGTTAGCTGTAAGCGGAGCTGACAGCTCCATCTGCTGTGTTCAGAACGAGTCTTGAGGGCGCAGAACTTGGTTAAACATTCATACAGGGAGCTGATGGAGAAGAGCTAAAAAGTTAAAAAAATTTCAGCGCTGCCGGCGTGGAACCATAGATGCCATCACATAAATAAATAAATAAAAGATAAGATTTGGAGATTGGAAAGCAAAAAAGGCATAGTGTCTGTGTAATGAGAATTGGGAATGAATACACTGAGTTAAGGTTGCCAGATTCACGGTGACACCGGTCACATCACACATGCAGAATAGCTGCACAAGAAAATAGCATCTTAAAGGGACACTATAGTCATGCAGACCAATTCAGCTCATTGGAATGATCTGCAGTGAGTGCCATGTCCCTGTCCCACTTAGTCCTGCAATGTAAATCGTAGCAGTTTTAGAGAAACTGACATGATTACTTTGCAGTACTACGACTTCCTCTAGTGGTTGTCAATCCGACAGTCACTACAGACACTTCTTGGATGTTAACGGACTACAGGTCGCTTAAATGTAAAATCTCAATATGAATGCATTGAGGCAATGTTTTCCTATGGAGAGAGCCTAATTTTCTTGCAACGCTCGACATGCATGTGCATTAGCCCCCCCTCTTGGATTACGTCGAAGTATGCGTAGAGCCGACCCAGCACTGTGGTCCCCTGGCACTGAAATCAGGTAAGTGACTAAAGATTTTTTTTATCCCTTTCCGTTCTGGACGGGAGGGAAGGCGGGGGGGGGAAAGGGAGGGGGGGAGATAATGAACAAACTGTCTTGCATAATTTATTACTATTTGTCTTGAAGTGTATGAATTCTGTGTACTGCAGGGAGGCACTTTTCATGTACTGGCCATCAGTGGGTAGATGTGACCTGTGTCCAGGAAAACTGGATGGAGACCTGTGTTTAATAGTCTCACTGAAAGTTCAACCCATTAGAAACTGCCAAGTTTTTGAAGGTACATTAACCACCATGGATGTAGTCAAAACATGGGAACATGCAGCTGGAGTCAAAGAAGAAACAACGAGGAAAAGTAGGGTTACTCCAACCACTTAAGTGTTAAAACTAACCTTAATAAAAAGCTTTAACCCCTTAAGGACCAAGCTTCTGGAATAAAATGGAATCATGACATGTCAGACATGTCATGTGTCCTTAAGGGGTTAAACCTACCTGTAATACAAAGACAAAGCTCCCCACACAGGTTTCCATGACACTTCTGATGTTACAGCCTCCCTCGTCTGGTCAAATTGGACATTTAATTGGCTCACATCGCATGCATACACTCTGAGCCTGTAAGGGGAGGGAGTGGGGCTGAACACGAGAGGGGATTGATTTAAAAAGAAAAAACAAACAAACAATATCGAATTGTTTTGGTGCCTGGAATGTCCCTTTAAAGGAATAGGGAGGCTGGGATGGCAGAAATGTGGCACTTACAGATTCCTACCTGCAGGAAAACATCTAAATGCAGAAGTGGTTATGGTAGTTAAAGTAACCCTTAGGGTCTAAAATTCACGGGAAAAAACACACAGGAAGGAGGGAAATATCTCCATTAGGTCAAAAAAATTTCTCTCGCAGGTTATGAATACTACGTAATACCTGGCAGAACTTCGTTCATGTATTCGTTCATGTATTGCAAAGAGAAGAGATCCGTGCCGAAGATCCCTCTCTGGAATGCTGAATTTCTTATTGGGCCCAGGGACATGTTCCTTACCATCTATGGAAAAAAAAAAGTGTAATTTGAGGTGTTTTTAAAGCATGGGAACCATACGCTGGCTGGTTTCAATTGTGAAGTTTTTGGCAGTTTTGCATTTTGGTGTAAAATCGCAAACATCTCCACCTCTTTCATTAACAAACCAATTACATTTTACTGTGCTATATCGAGAGCTTCCAAGCATTAAGTTCCCTGGAAATAATTTTATCAGGTAGTTACAGCGCCTAATGAGCCTCTCTGAGTTCTTGTAAAATATAAGAGCATTATTTATAGTTTGAGAGTCCACGGGGTGTAAATGGGAAAAAAATTAAGTAAGAATCAGTAAATCCCATTAAAAACGAAATTTTCTTCCAGAAAATAAGTTATAACTTCATAAATATACAACTGGGAGTTTTGTTTTCTCTTATATTCATTTAAAGGTCATTCTAACTGTGTTATCCACTTTTTTTAAATTTAGATAATTTTTGCATATCGTAAAAGCAAAATTAGTTTTGTTGAAATAATACATTTTAAAAGAAAGAAACATTATTAATTAATGTTAAAATTATGGGTCTTTGGCTAAACCTGGAAACCGTTGTGGAATTCTGACAAGAAAAATAAACATTTTAGCCCAAAATTGCTGAATTATAATAATCATCTGACTCACATATTTTCAACTTGCCTGTTTTGTCCTTTTTGGTTAGTTCCCAACAATTTGCCACGTGGGACATTATTTTTAGAGTTATTCACTAAGGTGAGAATTCAAAGTGAACGAGAAATTGTAGGTCACAGCAGCTGAACCTTAAAAAAACTTAAAGTCAGCTTTTTTCTGTTTAGATATTTTAGCTTAAAGGAACACTATAGTCAGCTAAACAACTTTAGCTAAATAAAGCAGTTTTAGTGTATAGATCATTCCTCTCAGGTTTCACTGCTCAATTCACTGCCATTTAGGAGTTAAATCACTTTGTTTCTGTTTATGCAGCCCTTGTCACACCTCCCCTGGCTCTGATTGACACAGCCTGCATGAAGGAGGGGAGCAGGGGAGAAGAAAATCTAAATTAAACACAACTTGCAATAAAGGAAGGGTAAACTTTAGAGGACTCTTTACAGGAAGTGTTTAGGAAGACTGTGCAAGTCACATGCAGGGAGGTGTGACTAGGGTTCATAAACAAAGTGATTTAACTCCTAAATGGCAGAGAATTGAGCAGTGAGACTGCAGGGGCATGATCTATACACCAAAACTGCTTCATTATGCTGAAGTTGTTTTGGTGACTATAGTGTCCCTTTAAAATTTTAATTTCACTTTGGGGTCCTGACAGGTCGCTGCTGGTTTGGAGGCTATTTTTCAGCCTGGTGTGCTTGGCTGAAAGGCTGGCTAGGCTGACACGCCACTTATGTGAGTTGGGATGCCCACTGCTGGGTGACACAGAAGAAGAAAGTTGCATCACAGATGATGCCACCTTCAAGGCCCACCCTGGCTGATTCCATACCTCGCAGTATTGAGAGGTATGTACTAAATAGAGTATTTTTAGTTTGCCCACCTAGCCAGAGCCATATGTCTGAGTATTTAATTTGCTCTGTGGCTGAATTAGGCTGTGAGCACTGCGTAGTGCGTAGTCCTGTTTAGATGACAACTTTATCTCTATTTTTTTTTTTTAAACTTCTGGGTTTTCTGAGCGGGTTCTAAAACTGGTTCAATGCACACACAACGTATACCTTTGCAAACATTGAAATCAACTCTATGAAGTAATGTATACTATGAAATTAGTATTTTCCTTGTCTTAGGTCACATCAACTGCTCCGGGAAATAAGTAGACATTTTGAATCATCGCTTTACTGTATATATTCGTATATATTGTGCATATCTAAACCTTTCTTTTGTATTTTGTATAAACTGAGTTTATTTTGGCAGCACCACAATAAAGAAAAGGTCGAGGTTTTGATTTAAATTCTGTTTTTTTTCTCTGAGTGTAATGGGGGTCTTAGGTCACATCAACTGCTCCGGGAAATAAGTAGACATTTTGAATCATCGCTTTACAGTAGCAGGCACATCCCTTAGTCACACCTGAAGGTTAACTTTACTTTGTGGACCTGCAATTCTTGTGGCAGTCTCAATGTTAGTACATACCTCCCAACATTGGGAGATATAAGACCGGGATGGGCTCCCCATCAGGGAACAATATCAGAGTGGTGGGACAGGCCCTCAAAATCAGGATTGTGGGGAGGCCTGTTAGTAGAGTGATAGGTATTGAGAAAATGTTGGCTCTCTGTGTTCAATCACTACCTTATTGTAGCAATTAATGAGATTAACTACTGAACAAATGACGTAGTGGCTTCCCTCCCACCACCTATGGAAAAGGCACAAAATGGGCAGAGTCAGCAGCCAAAGGTTCAGACCTGCTTGAAATTGTAAGTCAGAATGTGCTCTAAAAGAAATTGCAGACTGCAAAACCCACTAGCTCTGAAGGTAAGTTTGATCCAGGGCCCATTAATAAGATGTAAAAACCACTAGCCCTAAAGAGACATTTGACCTGGAGGCTTTGTAATGAGGGGTCAAATCACAAACCTTCAGACACACTGTTACATCTTCCAACGTACGGAGGCAAAGATTGTTCATACATTAAGCAAACAGGTTCAAAGGATCAAACATGAAATATAATATTGTTTATAACGTCAGTACACACATATCAGTGCGTTACTCGGCTAACGGATGCATAAAAATGAGTCCTGCTGCTTCAGAGAAATATTTTAAACCTAAAGCCATATTTAAAGTGTTGAATTACTTCAATTAGATCCTTTGCCTGCTTCTGATGTACATAATAAGCATGTTTTTCATAAAGTCTTAATAATCTCACTCACGGCGCCAGTATGTGCAGTAATGCATCATGGGAACATCCTGCTATATATTTTATTAGATACAAATGACTCTGTAATTGCTTCTGATACAACATAAGAAGTGAAGTTAGATTGCAAGATCGGATTACTGAATGAGATGCTAAGGGACTCTAGATGCCTGGCCTATCACATAGAATCTATTTTTACAATTCGCTTAAAGAATTTGTATTAAAAACTATAAATACATTACAATACTTTTTTTGTCTATTTTTATGCTAATATTTATTCTTCTTTCAAATAATTTAATCTGATAACAATTGCAGAATGATCTGTATACATATTATTGAGATCCTGTTTATTTTGTCTTATGAGTGTATACACAAAGAACGGATTCATTTGCATTCATAATCACGAGATATTACATTTCTCCACGGAAACCACAGACGCAATGTGAAAGCAATAACTTCGAAAACCTCATCCGCTCCACAAATTACATTAACGCAGTCTTCGTCTAAATATTACCTTTAGCAAACAAATAGTGCTACTTCTGCTCATTTACTCTACACCACACAATATGAATTATTCTTCTCTCTCTACTGAGTTATAAATGTTTTCATTTTTAAAGGAACAGTCTAAGTACCATAACCACTACCGTTCAGTTAGTGGTTATGGTGCGATGAGACTATGGGTGCTGAGCGCTAAATTTTAAACTCTTAACCAATCAATTCCTTTCAAATACGGACAAATATTATACAGTGCCCTACACTAAGATTGGCATCCTGGTAAATATGAACCAAGAAGGCTGCGGAAAATTGTCCTCATTGTTTAACCTTTTGATTTTTTGTTCAACAATTACACAAAAATACTCTGCTCTCTTGGACAAACAGTTGCAAACACAATACAGGTTTATAAAAAACTAAAATTGTTGTTGCATATTGGAACTGTCAAACAATTCAAAAGTATTTGATTACTTAACGTAGGATAGCGCTAAGGGACTGCTTAGAAGCAATAAAACTACTACTGCGTGCTGTATGGAGTCCCCTGGCAACGTACCATTGTTCCGTATAAAACCATATTTGAATAGTTTAGCACTGAATTCAGGATTCCAGCTCTGAAGGTATTGCTAGGGTGGAGGGTAACAGCGATGACTGTGACTGATAGGCCCCAAGCATTTAGCTGACTCTCTCAACCTATGAATGCCACCCATCACTGCTTGGGCTAAGTGGAAGCAGGGTGCTAGCAGTAGGAAACCTCAATGAGTATTAAACTGGTCAAAAACTACCTACTACCTACCTACTATATAATTATTATTATGTTTTTGGGGGGAGAGGGGCAATGGAGTGTTCCGCTAATACTCTAAACTGAGACGACACCCAGGAACTCCACGAAACACTTCAATAAACTGAAAAATGTGCCTTTCACAATACATATTTTAAACCAATTCTTACTTTTTTTTCTACAAGAAAAATGAAATGTTGTAAGCCTTTAATCAATCTCATGCTACACTTTTTTTTTTAATTTTTTTTTAGAAATGTAAGATTAAATCCAACCAAAGTGAATCAGAAAATCGCCAGGTCACCTGTTTCCCTTTTTTTTTCTTTTTTTTACATCGCTGGCTGTCAGCTTCAAGCACAGAATAAGAAACAAATTGCTTGTCTTTGCCAGAACCTTGGACAGCTAACCTTGCAGATAATACTGCACAAGCATCCAGTATCACTCATGCAAATGTGGATTCCTTTCACCTGGGCCTTCAGCAGCAGATGGATGGGTGAATAGTGATACTCCAGTCTCTAGCACTCCAACAGTTAACATAAAACAGTGTGTGCTATGTTTTGGCACTCCAACAGTTAATATTGTACACTCTGGATTCTGGCACTTAAACAGTTAGCATAAAATAACACACACTGGGCTATGGCACTGCGACGGTACATAAACAAGCATATTCTAATCTTTGGCGCTACAATAGTTAATATAAATAACACACACTAGGCTCTGACACTCACATTTAAAGGGTTATTCAGGAAAGTGTGAATTCAAAAAGCAAGGAGGGAGCCGGCAGTGCTACCTGCTCCCTCCTTGCAATAAATAATATTAATTCCTACCCCCCCCCCCATCCTGCATTAAAACCTATGGGGGTCACTATGACCCCCATATTAATAAAACTGAGGTTAAATCCTCCTGCATGCCGCGAGTAGGGACATGTTGCCTAAACAGTGGCTGCTTGCTGTCATTTAAAACTACTAGTGACTGGGCTATTGCTGCCCAGTCGCTAGTGCCCAAATTTGGGGGGTAGGTAGGGTTTAATTTTATTGGGGAGGAGGGTGACTAAGGGTTTGAGGACCCCTAGTCACTTGTGGGGTGGGGGGTATTTTTCAAATTTAGCCCTCACCCGCCGCTCATGGGTGGGGGCTGGGGGGGAGACAATAGGTCCTCCCCATATTGTCATCTAGGGCCCCCACCCGCCGCTCATGGGTGGGGGCCGTGGGAGGAGGACAATAGGTCCCCCTTATTATCTGTTAGGGTCCCCACCCATGAGGGAGACAATAGGTCCCCCCCATTGATACTTAGGGCCCCCACCCGCCACTCAACTTTCTGTTAGGGTCCCCACCCACCACTCATGAGTGGGACATGGGGGGGACATTAGGTCCCCCTATTAATTAATTAGGCTCCCCATCTCATGGGTGGGGACCAGGGAGGATATACGGTCCCCCCTATTATTTTTTTTATTTTTGGTCCCCACCTGCAGACCATGGGTGAGAGTGCGGGGGACACTATGCCCCCCCCATTTTTGTTATTTGGGTTCCCCACCATGGGGGAATGGCACTAGGGACTGGGCAGCAATAGCTGCCCAGTCACTAGTAGTTTTAAATGACAGCGAGCAGCCACTGGCTTTTTAGGCGACATGCCCCTACTCGCGACATGCCGTGAGTCGGGGCATGCATGAGGATTTAACCTCCCTTTTATTAATATGTTTTAATGCGCTGCCGGCTCCCTCCTTGCTTTTTTTTTTTGCACATGCGCAGTGGTCCAAAAACGAATTATTTTTTACAGAATTTCGTCCGAAACGAAAATTTCACTGGTGCACATCTACCAAATACAGGATCAACATGCTTGCTTTGAGGCAGGGTGTGCTTGTCATTGGAGATGACAACACATCCCCCTCTCTGGACCCACCCCATCTCACTGGTCGGCTGTAATAAAAAAAGGTTTTTTTTCCCAGTCCGGCCCCCTAGCCCTTGTGTGTGTGCTGTAAAAATAATAAAAACAAGCTTTTTACTTACCTTTTCATCTCTTTTCCTCCTGCAATCTCACAAAGTAGGTATAGCCTCCTCTTGCATGATCCAATCCAATGTTCCTCATAGAGCTGAGTTTTACTCAGTCAGTGCTGCCGCTAGAGGAGGACTTAGGCCTGCAATGTAAATATAGTAGTTTCTAAAAAAGTGCAATGTTTTACATCGCAGGGATAAAAAGACAGGGACGCCGAGCCCAGACCAGTCCAATAATATGAAGTGGTCTTGGTGACTTTAGTGGTCTTTAAACTCATTCCATGTGTCTTTCATTTAAGTTCCCGTCCCCTTTTACGCAGAACGATTCTGCTCCATAAGAAACAATATATGTGAAAGGCGTTCTCTGTCTAATAGTAGCAGCAGTACATCTCCAAGGAGTTCCCACAGCCTTGTGACAAATAAACAAAGAAACAAAGAAACACAATAGGTGGTGAACCGCGCTTAAGATTCTATTCCATATCTGAGGTCATCACCCAGTAGAGGTGATAAGTAAATCCATTTTTTTAAAGCTAGTCCTACATGTAGATGGTATCCTATGAAAGATTTCCTGTTTACCTTGTTGCCAGATATTTATAGCCTACACAGATATGACTATGCATGATTCATAAGTTGATTTTAAGCGTGT
Source organism: Pelobates cultripes (assembly GCA_933207985.1). Lineage (NCBI taxonomy): Eukaryota > Metazoa > Chordata > Amphibia > Anura > Pelobatidae > Pelobates > Pelobates cultripes. The sequence goes on along the minus strand of OW240920.1, from coordinate 138,342,856 downwards.
GGCAAGAAGAAGAATTTGGGAGAGAGATGCTCTTTCTTTCTGTAAGATGCCTGCAGGTACTTATAAATAAGACAAATCCTAACTTGGTTTCATCACAGTCCCTGCGCCTCGCTGGGCTGCCAACTTTGCTAAAATGTGCACGAACACAGAGCCAAGGCCGAAGAACATGCAGAGTAACTGGACTAATGCCAGCACTAAATTAAGCCCAGGATAAAAGTGGAAATGGAGACTGGAGTTGTCAGACTCTTCAAGGTCATACTGTAAGACCCCAAGGTCGTTTGTAGAAGCTTCCAATAACTACTTTGGGTCAATGTCTGTTTACACTGTGTGTACCTGCGTGACTCTATTTATATTTATTCAAAAGATAGCTGTGTTTGCACAATGTTTAGTAAAATATGCGTCCAGTTATCTAACAGCACTTTCAAATGTCTCTCTATGGTGGATATTTATCAAGGCATCGAGACCTGAAATTTGAATTCACTCAGAGTTCTCATGTTAGTGAATAACCCTGATGGGTCTGTCTTTCTGTACATCTGTTCACCCGTCAATCCACCCACCCAACTATCCATCCATCTACCTATCCACCTTGGGTACGTTTAGAAAGATCACTGAGTGGCTTTCTACAATGATCTGTCTTGGACCTAACTCAACATGAGGAGGTTCTTCAAATGTGGAATTTAAGGCAATGCTGGGTCAATTTGAACAGCTGTAGGAGAATAGTTTCAGAAAAAAAACAGAACAGTGGAAACCCCCAAATTATTAGAAAGGGGCCCCTTTATTCGCAGTAAGACTTTAGATGTCATGGATACTGTAGATTAAATGTCATTCAAGGACAAGGTTGTCCCTGCTCCACTGTGATATTTGAGAGGATTTGGCAGTCAGAATGATCAGAATTCTTGGAGACTTAGAGAAATATCTGCATTGCGAGGGTTTTAGTTTAAGACGTGTCTGGAAACAGAAGAAGGTGAGTGTAAAAAAAGGCAGAATCTCATTAAAAAAAAACAGCACATAGCTTCCATTAAAAATCATCAGCTTACTGATACAATCAAGCAAAACAAACTACAAAGGCAACTCCAGATGTGTAAAATGAAACAAAACAATATTCTTGAAGCTCTTAACAAACTAGTAACTATAAAATCCTATTTTTTCTCGACATGTTCTCCCAGGGCCGGTTTCAGTGTACAAATCCCTCAAAGGAATCTTTATCTGTATTCTTCTTGCATTATTCAACTGTTTACACCAGGAATGTCTAACAGGTGGATACTGTTGCAGAAGTATATTTCCCACAATGCATTGCTAGCTACTCTTAAAGCGGAACTAACACTTCCAATGAATTTTGATATTGTGTTTTCTTATGCAATATATTTAACACATATAAGTTTGTGAGGTCTGAAAAATAAAATGTTATGTAGAAGTTCACACTGCTGTATTTTACTCTAACCTGGAGTTGAGTTCCTTCATCTTAAATGGACACTATAGTCACCTGAACAACTTTAGCTTAATGAAGCAGTTTTGGTGTATAGAACATGCCCCTGCAGCCTCACTGCTCAATCCTCTGCCATTTAGGAGTTAAATCCCTTTGTTTATGAACCCTAGTCACACCTCCCTGCATGTGACTTGCACAGCCTTCCATAAACACTTCCTGTAAAGAGAGCCCTATTTAGGCTTTCTTTATTGCAAGTTCTGTTTAATTAAGATTTTCTTATCCCCTGCTATGTTAATAGCTTGCTAGACCCTGCAAGAGCCTCCTGTATGTGATTAAAGTTCAATTTAGAGATTGAGATACAATTATTTAAGGTAAATTACATCTGTTTGAAAGTGAAACCAGTTTTTTTTTTTTTCATGCAGGCTCTGTCAATCATAGCCAGGGGAGGTGTGGCTAGGGCTGCATAAACAGAAACAAAGTGATTTAACTCCTAAATGGCAGTGAATTGAGCAGTGAAATTGCAGGGGAATGATCTATACACTAAAACTCCTTTATTTAGCTAAAGTAATTTAGGTGACTATAGTGTTCCTTTAATGTATTGTTTTAAGCTCCACCCTTTTCAGTTACGGAATATAGTATATCAAGGAGGAGGAGTTACAATGTTTCTGCGTCTCCTCAGCCAATACAACATGTGCCATTGTTGTGCCAGGACAAAACTGGATGGTGATGTAATTTGCTAAATATTTAAAGGGGCACTATAGTCACCAAAACAACTTTAGCTTAATTAAGCAGTTTTAGTGTATAGACCATGATCCCACAGTCTCCCTGATCAATTCTCTGCAATTTAGCACTCCACCCCTGGCTGTGACTTACACACCATGCATGAAAAAAAAATGGTTTCACTTTCAATTTGATGTAACTTACTTTAAAAGTTCTTATTGCCTGCTCTCTAAACTGAACTTTAATCATACACAGGAGGCTTCTGTGGGGTATAGCAAGCTATCAACAGTGCAGGGGATAATACATTTTAACTTTAATAGAATTTGAAAAGAAGGAAGTATAAACATTAGCTGACTCTTTACAGGAAGTATTTAGGAAGGCTGTGCAAGTCACATGCAGAGAGGTGTGACAAAGGTGCATAAACAAAGTGATTTAACTCCTAAACGGCAGAGAATTGAGCAGTGACATTGCAGGGAAATGATCTATACACCAAAGCTGCTTCAATAAGCTAAAGTTGTTTTGGTGACTATAGTGTGCCTTTAATGTACGTTCAAAAGAAAATATAGCATCTCGTAAAAGAAAAGGTTAGCACAAGTTATCAGTGAGTTTTCAATGTTCTATTTTATGGTGTAATTTTCAGAAAAGGGATGGTTTCTCTTTAGCCTAACCTTTACAAAAAATACAAAATATATACTGTCTCAGAGCTAGACTAGGTTTGTGTGAGATTCTTTTTCTCTAACAATCAGAAATAGTTTATGTTTTTTTTCTTTTTTTAATGATGCTTGGAATCATTAAATTCTCCCTCGGGGAGTTAAGTTATTCGGGAATATTTTTGCATTGCAGAATATCTTTCCTTACAGACTTTTAGCTTTTAAAGAAGACAGCAAAGCCGGGAGATTTCCTCAGAAGAGGGTTGTAATAGTTGGATGAAATCTGTCATAAAACGTGCCCGTGAGAGATGCAAATGAGCATGTGTATATTATTAAGGAACGCAATCCTGCTCATAGGCTCCAAAACTCGCTATTTTACTGTAAGTTCACTAAAGCGCGTCATGAGTCGGTGCCAGCGAAGAATTTCCAGCTCATTAGTAAGCCTCCACTGACAGCATCGCTTCAGCAGGAGTATCGGAGATAGGGGTATTTAGGCAGATAAAAAGAATGCAAATAGCAAACGCGGGAAAATAAGTGTGGGAGAGAAAAAACTCCTTTAAAGTGACACTGTATCATAATTGGCCTTTGCGAACTATTCAATGCATTCACTTACTATCTACAGTCTAGCGTAGGGGAAAAATTAACTTCCTGCTCGGGAATTAGAGGGAAGAAAATAGAGAGAGATGGACAGAGATATGATGCATAACAGTGAGCTTTATATAATGGAAAAAAAATAGCTATAGCATCTATATGGCACCAACATATTCAGCCGTGCTGAACAACTGAGGGAAAACAGACATACAGTATAGATGTACTGGACCAGTAGAAACACAGAGCCCTGAAACATAGAGCTTATAATGTTATAAATGTTTACGGTGATGACTTTTGAGCTCACAATCTAAAAGTAATGATGGGGACGTGAAACAAGATTTTGCAGGGGGTGTTTGAAGTCAATGGCCAGAGATCTGGGGACAAATTCAAGTACAGTTAAGTCAGTTTGGTAGTTAGAATAGAATAGTAGAGAAAAGAAGGATGATTATTATAAAGGCAGATGGGGTAAATGTGGGTAAGGAGAGACGGATGGGTGGGACGTTCGTTTCACAATTTTGCGGGATGGTAGTTTAAGGAAATCGGAGAGCAGAGGTGAGTTTGGAGAAGGAAATAAATATTAACGAGGAACAAAATATATTTTCTAGAGAATTAGCGAAGATCCATTAAATGATGCCTTTGATGTGTTCTGGTTACATTATAAAGTATTAGAACGGCGGTCAACTACTTTATGGTTTCCTCGAAAACCCCAACAGAACTTTATGTTTCAACAGCGCCCTCTTTCCCATCGTGTTTTTCTTATTTTTATTTTACATGATTTTAAGAAAAAATATAGAAAATTATTTTCATCTATTCATCTATTATCTTTTTATGGAGATTGTGTCATGTTCGCAGATACAACGTGAAACACGTTTTGTGGCAGGTCTTTTGTTAGTGGTTTCTGTCATTTGACTTGTGCTTTACATGTTACTTAGTTAGGTAGAGTTTAATCACTTACAAAGTCCACAAAAGAAGTCGGTTAAAAGGCCTGTCTTAGCCTCTCCCTGACCTATCAAAAACACTTTGAACTGCATTTTTTATGTCTCCTCTGTCTGCCTGAAGTATTATAAATCAGTCGATACACAGCGATGCCGCTCGACTGGGAAAACAAGACAGAAAACCATCATTTCAGATCTTTCAAGAAAAAATTGAAAAGTGTTTTGAGCAGACTCTTCATCCTTAATAACTCTAATATACAAGGTCAAGGCTTATCGCTTTTGTTATTTTTTTTTATTTTTTTTTTACTGAACTGGCAAAGCGTTTGCACCATAACCACTACAATGAGTTTTATGATGCTTAGAGCACCCTTTAAGTCAAATATAAAGTAAAGTATATGGAAATATTTATGTGAGACAAAATTAAAGACAGATTCAGCATATTTTTCATTTTGTCATTATGTTTTATATACTTTTTGTATCATATTATTGATATAAATAATAACATAAAATAATAATAATAATAATAATAACACAGATTAACACAACCAGATTTAAATACCCAGTACCCTGGATTTTGATTTGGGTGGACTCTGATCTGTCGTTAGGTTAAGGATTCTATTAGTAATATTTTTGTAAGCGCAATTCTTAATTTGTATCCACTGTGCCAACCTGTATTTATATCCCTATGGGCTACTTTTAGAAGGGTTGGGAAGTACCGGAATTTGTTAATATAAGAGGTTGATCGTACACACTAGGAAATGCTAATTTTAAGGGTACTTGATGAATAAAAGGTTCATTAGAGATACTTAACTAGAAATTTAAATGGCTAATGGTACTTCAGAATTTTTTTTATCAATTGCGATGCAATAACTTGTGAGCTGTCTGCTTCTCATTACGGGATACGAGGTAAGAACAAACAAAAGGAGAAATCCGCACTCTTATCTGGTCCTGGTCTACCCAGCAAAAACAAAAACTAAATCTGCACTATAAATAAAATGTAGAGACTCGTAGAATAGTACTGTGTGAGTACCAAAAATATCATAGATTAAAAAAACACATTGATAGTACGCACATCAGATAAAACTCAGTAGGAGGCTGTCTTACTTCTCGGTAGTATTTCCGTATAGAGGGAAAAAGAAAAACACTAGAAGCGAAGAGCAGTTAATATCTGACACAATTTAATTTATAATATGCACTTAAAGGACCACTAAAGTGCCAGGAAAACATACTTGTTTTCCTGGCACTATAGTACCCTGAGGGTGGCCCCACCCTCAAGGACCCCCTCCTGCCCGGCTCTGGAAGGGGGAAAGGGGTAAAAATTTACCTTTTTCCAGCGCTGGGCGGGGAGCTCTCCTCCTCCTCTCCTCCTCCGTTACGCCCCGTCGGCTGAATGCACACGCGCGGCAGGAGCTGCACGCGCATTCAGCCGGTCGCATAGGAAAGCATTTACAATGCTTTCCTATGGACGCTTGCGTGCTCTCACTGTGATTTTCACAGTGAGAAGCACGCAAGCGCCTCTAGTGGCTGTCAATGAGACAGCCGATAGAGGCTTTGGGGGAAGGCTTAACCCATTAATAAACATAGCAGTTTCTCTGAAACTGCTATGTTTATGAAAAAATGGGTTAACCCTAGCTGGACCTGGCACCCAGACCACTTCATTAAGCTGAAGTGGTCTGGGTGCCTAGAGTGGTCCTTTAAAAGATTAGGATATATATTAGCATCTAGACAAGATATAAGCATCCCGAATCAGATATAAGCATCTAGACCAGATATAAGCATCCAGAATCAGATGTGAGCATCCAGAATCAAAGGTGGGCATCCAGAATCAGATATAAGCATCCAGAATCAGATGTAGATGTGGGCATCCAGAATTAGATGTGGGCAACCAGAATCAAATATAAGCATCCAGAACTTAAATGTGAGCCTCCAGAATCAGATGAGAGCTTTCAGAATCAGATCTAAGCCTCCAGAATCAGATGAGAGCTTTCAGAATCAGATCTAAGCCTACAGAATCAGATGAGAGCTTTCAGAATCAGATCTAAGTCTCCAGAATCAGATGAGAGCTTTCAGAATCAGATCTAAGCCTCCAGAATCAGATGAGAGCTTTCAGAATCAGATCTAAGTCTCCAGAATCAGAGGAGAGCTTTCAGAATCAGATCTAAGCCTCCAGAATCAGATGAGAGCTTTCAGAATCAGATCTAAGCCTCCAAAATCAGATGAGAGCTTTCAGAATCAGATCTAAGCCTCCAGAATCAGATGAGAGCTTTCAGAATCAGATCTAAGCCTCCAGAATCAGATGAGAGCTTTCAGAATCAGATCTAAGCCTCCAGAATCAGAGGAGAGCTTTCAGAATCAGATCTAAGTCTCCAGAATCAGAGGAGAGCTTTCAGAATCAGATCTAAGTCTCCAGAATCAGATGAGAGCTTTCAGAATCAGATCTAAGCCTCCAGAATCAGATGAGAGCTTTCAGAATCAGATCTAAGCCTCCAGAATCAGATGTTGACATCCAGCATAATATGCCAACATCCATGTAATCAGGTGCCCAACCTGGGAGTTTGGATAATTAATACATAATAAACTTGGAGATTTGTTTCTGTCTGAACAGCAATACGGCTAAATTTAGGCAGATCGGGTGATAGAATATTATGAATACATTATGCAGCACACTGATTGGCCTGATTTTGCCCTTTCCCCCCACTTCTGAATCAATTCCTGAATTGGAATCTTTAGTACATAATCCGTGATCCTTCATCTATTGATAAAATGTGGTTGATCGGCTGAAGCATTATTGGGAAATGTAGTCCTTTTACAAATAAAGAACATGTTTATAGGGCACTCAGAAACCTCAATATAGTGTTTATCAGTTGAGTATTTGCAGGATCGTTACTCTCACCCCCTGCTCTCTGCACTATCTTCATTCCCCTAAAATTTAACTTTAATTTTCTTTTTAATGAAATTCACACCCATAGGGCTTGCGACACAAAGCAGCTACATGTCTGCGATCGAGGTTGATTGTGACACAGGGGAATGAAAGCAAAACGACTGAACTGGTAAAGATCAATTGAGATAGAGAATTGTTTGAAAAATTGAGCCTTTGGGGGAAGAGACAATACATTCTGATGTCTGCTATCTAAGCTCAGCCTAGTGATATATGTTATTGGCTTGGACAGCGCATATTGCTGGTTAGAATTGGGAAGCTACATACCAAAAATGAGCCCCTTTCGCTAAATGCTTATCTCTAAACGTGAACTATCTATCTAAGGGGCTACATCGACCCGTTTTGACTTTAAACTTGATGTCAGCTGACATTAAAATGCAGTAGGTTTATGTACTTGTTGAGTGTCTTAAAGGAACACTCTGTTTACCATAACAACTTCTTTGGAATTAAGTTTATGGCGCAAGGAGGTTCCGGCTGCCGATTACCAAAATGTGACAAAATCATTCAAAAACGGCTTAACCTCAAAGTGTTTAGTCTGGTGCCCATCAGCACTATCCAGCTAATTCAGTTGCAGTCTGTGGCCTGAAAAAGGAACTCTCAGACTAGGAGACACTGTGAACCTATTAGTAGCTCCCTAGCCTAGATGCGTTTTTCCAGTGAAGTTGTTATGGTGTCTGGAATGTCCCTTTAAGTTGGTGATGGGACATCATCCATGCAATGATTGATAGATATATATAGATAGATAGATAGATAGACGGTAAGAGAGAGATAGATGGATAGACAGACAGACCCCATGAGTGATGTTAGCACTTGTAATATACCAGCAGATCCCATTATTATTATTATTATTATTATTATTATTATTAGCATATATAGTTTACATAGTACTTGCCGCACTTTATACCAATTTCAGATCTTGACAGTTTGATAGATATTCACCAAAGAGAGAGTTATTATCGTAAACATGAAGCAACATTCTAAAAGTGATGCCATAACGAATACAATATGACATATTTTTTTTCTTTTTTATGCTTATTCTATTTCCAGGGTGATTGCATCAGTTGTAGAACTTTACCTTACATTTATGTCAACAACATTGACCTCTTCCACTTGAGAGCCATTCCATATACCTAGTACTTCTTCAACTGACATGTTGGCAAAGTGTAATGTGAATGCAATAGCTGTCATTGTACAGTTATGATGTTGCATGTCTGGACCCTGGAAAACAGGTCCCAATTTTGTGAATTTCCCATGGATTTCATCACAGCATACATTTTTCTGAGGATTTCTGAGCCTATTGCTTTCGTGAAATAATATTGGCAGATCGTGTATATACTATATTGTCACAAGTAGCATTTTATTCACTGCTAAGAAAATAAATTAACCAGCTTGAGTAGGTCAACGAGAGCCACCAGTGTCTTACTAGCATGAGTGGTTTTCATTTATGTTTTTCCAGTGAATGAGTTGAAATGCAACTACTACTACTTCACAGGGGTTGTGGGAAATGTACAGCTATATGTTTCCTTCTAGCTGATAAAATATCATAGCTGTATACAAATATATCCAGGGCCAATACAAACCATTGTCTGGAAATCTACTCATAAACAGGTCAATACATATTACACAAGGTCACACATTTAGACTGCATGAAAGGAGATTTAGTCTAAGGCAAAGAAAAGGTTTTTTTACAGTGAGAACAATACGGATGTGGAATTCTCTGCCTGAAGAGGTGGTTTTATCAGAGGTTGTACAGATGTTTAAACAGCAACTGGATGCATACTTGCAAAAGCATAACATACAGGGATATAATTTTGAAATTGTGGGGTAATAGCTTCTGGATCCAGGCAGAAATCTGACTGCTATTTTGGGGTCAAGAAGGATTTTTTTTTCCTAGTTTGCTGCAAAATTAGAAAGCGCTTCAAACTGTTTTTTTTTGCTTTCTTTTGGATCAAAGGCAAAACCAGATGTAAGAGAGGCTGGACTTAATGGGCACATGTCTCTTTTAAGCTGTGCAGCTGTCTCTCTGCTTCCTCTTGGAATAGAAGCAAAAAGACTTGGAGCCTATTTCACAGTTTTTATTTAGTTATTGCAAATACCGAGGGTTCCTTCTAACACAAAAATATCCTGATGACTTGCGCTTAATACCTATTAGAAGCATGACAGTTGTACCTTTCCATGTTATGCTCTTTTAAGGAAAGGATAAACGGACAGATCGACTAAATTCTATTTGTTTAATGTGCTGCAGTGTACAGTTAATGTTTTGTCTGGTGAAACGGCACATCGAACATGTTATTACAATTAGTGTCGCCACATTGTTGCGATCCTGTAGACTGTATCTCTGCAGCAGGTGAAAAATACATTCTTCTCGATTGTCTCATTAACTTCTCTATCGAGCTTCTCGGATATTTTGCCTCAACACTTTCTCAGCTCGTCCTAACGGTGTATGTGGCGCGATGCCATTGTCCTCATGTTAATGAAATGTGTCTGGAGGAGAAAATGAACATGGGTAAATTAGAGCAGCGAGCAGACATATTAGCAAGCATTTGAGGCAAAACGAGAGCTTCTGCAATGCTCTGTTAAACATGGCTAATGCACAGGAACGGCTTATCGATGGTAACTAATTGCAAATGACAAACTGCTTGTTGCTCTCTCTTTGTGAAGGCGTTACGAGGTTGTTTTAAATTACCGGAACACAAGGGGAAAAAAAAAACCCGTCAGTTAGGTCAGTGAAAGAAGAGATACATTTAAAATGAAATGATCTTTGAAAAATTAGCACTTGTTAATATATGGATAACTGCCAACAGTCCTGAATTTGGCAAGGCAGTCCCATGTGAGTGATTCCTCTAGTTTTCAATTTTTGGGAATAATAGAATATAGTGCAGAGCTTGCACTGTAGGGCATTTCAGCTCATGCGCCACGGATTCAGAAGTAAAATGGCCAAACGGACCCGTTAAAGTGGCTTGCATATACTCCAAGAAGGCCTTCCCCTTTTACAACCAGGAATGATGCCAACGTGACAATAAGCCAGTCAATGGCACATCACCAGACTGGTCCAGCTAGCTCTTTTCTGTCCCGGCTCAGACACTTGCTAACTGTGACAAATATGAGATGTGTTCATTTGCAAAGATATCTGAGTCACCGCCATTTCATTTAAAATATATTGCCAGTTTTATATCTTCTTTTTTGAAGACATCACTGAACTATTTACGCAAGCAAGGATCGGTGCCCGCCTTTAAGAAATATCCGAAAAATATGGTTATTAACTAAAGTGTGAATTGTCTAACAATCTAAGTGAATAAAAAATGTAAATTTAAAATTTTACAACAAAATAAGCCAACTGAAAACTTGGGCTTACTTTGCCTTAAAGTTTGAATTTCACTTCAAATTCACTTTGAATTCCAAACAAATGATGCTTTAGTGGATACCCTGCTAATATCTGATACCCACTCTTATTTCAGCAGGGTCTTAAAAATGTATTCATATTGTTTTAGTGTAGAGTAAATGTTACAGTGTGTGTGCTGTGCACATTGTAGTACAGTGCTGGTAATCCCCAAAAATACAAGAAACTGTGCCACTTCACAATAGGATTCCACCAACATGCGTGCCCGACTAGGATGTAAAGTGGCCAAGCAGCTTGCAACAGTATCAAAAATCAGTAACATCACACCAGCACATGACAGTCAGATTGCCCCAGAGACACTCGCGGCTCGTTTAACGTGAAGATATCTTCTGCCCATCAGGGTAACCGTCAGGACAACTCTTCAGCTATACTGTAGTCATTACACAAATGCCAAAAAAAAAAAAAAAAAATCTGGTCTGCTTGAATTAATTGCTCTGAAAAGATAAACAACTTAATCCTTGCATCATATTTAGATGTTGGTTGTGTGAGTTTAAATGGCCCTTTCAAATGTAATTTTTTGTTGCTGGCGCTCAGAGCACGGGCTTTAATATTTGATGGAGACGGCCTGCGTTGTCCCTGCCGAGCAGGTGCACAGTGTCTTAAAAGATCAGTCAATTCACAGTCTTACAGGCGCCTGTCCTTTCTCTACTAACGCTCCCAAACAGCACTGCAGGTCCTGTAGCTAATGTCTGTTCAGTACTCACAGACACATAGCTCTAAGTTTATTTATAAGGATGGAGAAAGTGTACACGCTGTCAAAAGACCTTTTTGCATCACTGCTCAGCTACTCTCTGAAAAATAATCAGACCGTCACTTAAAGAGCTTTCAAAGCATGATGGGGCTTTTAGTTCAGAACAGACGAAGATCTATCTGTGTCCTCTCTCCACTGAGAGTTCTGTAGCTCCCTTAATCTTAAAATATAGGAAAAATTGCTATGTTTATATTTTCAAAGGGTCTGTCATTACTACAATTGTGGATTAGTTATAAAACAGGTCACACATTTCCAAACTGGATTTCTTTTTACATTTGATTCTTACCATGCTCAACCAAGTCTTAACCTTAATCTAAAAAAAAGAAACTGCAAAATGTATCTTTATTTTTTCATTAATTTTATTTTATTGTTTTTGCAGGTATATTTCAATGTTCTAAAGATGAAAGAGTGCTATCCAACCAGCAGTGTCCCTTTAAATCATGGAAAAGGAATGACTGTCAGATCAGCATTATGTTGTGGGGTTTATACAAAGGCTTCATGCAGTGGGGTTGTGCATGAAAAGTGCTCCTGGATACACACATATGCTAAAGGACAGGGATAGGCAACCTTCGGCACTACAGATGTTGTGAACTACATCCCCCATAATGCTCTTAACACCCATAATGCTGGTAAAGCATCATGGGAGGTGTAGTCCAAAACATCTGGATTGCCAAAGGTTGCCTATGCCTGCTATAGGAGATGGTGAGGTTAGTAAATATGTCAATATGAGGTCTGAAAATTAAAGCTTGACAATGGCTGTTGATTGGTCGAAATGTTGTTGTATAAAGACACTAACAGGGTTATTTACTAAAGGGAGACTTGAAAGTGAATTCAACGTTAAATTCAAATTTAAGGCTAATGTAGTAGAACCGGGGTCCCTGCAACTCCCATGACATAAAGAAAGATTTCTGGGTGAGTGTTCTATGCTGTTTTATGAAATTAGCTATTTGTTGTGGACTACATCCCCCATAATGCTCTTAACACCCATAATGCTGGCAAAGCATCATGGGAGGTGAAGTCCAAAACATCTGGATTGCCAAAGGTTGCCTATGCCTGCTATAAGAGATGGTGAGGTCATTTAAGTAACCATGGTCTTTGTTTTTTTTTTATCCCTGATTTCATTATCTAATTATTTTCACACTTGCAGCATGTGTTTAATGCACCATGGGGTCTGCCAGGTGCTGGCCCTTGGTTCTCTGGCCAACATTTGACTTTTCTTGTCATATAATATCGAGTATATATTTTGCGAGGGAGTAGGAATGCCTGCAGTCTACCATTCCTTGTCAACTCTACGATGATGGGTTGACTTGTCATTAATTGCTTGTCTGTCTAAATCTGGAAGCACCACTGGATTGACGCATTGTTCTCTGGCTCCAAAAAATGACAAGGTCAAGTCCAGATATAAGAAACTATGGAATATGGAATGTTCTGTTTTAGAAGGGATGTCCGTATGATACACAGTGTCAGTATGCAGCATTGATTGGCACTGAGATGGAACACGTCCTGCTGGAACCATGACAATGATCTCATTGAAAATCACCTATAACATGTGCTTACCTATTTGCTATGATTCTCTGTTTTCCTTTGAAGACGTATTCACAATTTACCTATTGATATTGTCATAAACGAGTTTGGTAATATTTACCAAATCATATAAAAAACAAGTAAACTACAATTCTCTTTTGGTTACTAGACATCACATGAACTTTGAATGTAACCATAAATATTTGTTTTTCCATTCCTAAACCTCCATTAGATTGAACAATATTTTTTTTTTTCTAAAAAGCAGCCTCGTTCCACTTTACTATGTTCATCAATTCACAATCCAACCACAGACTTAGAAAAAGCTCCATATCTTGAAGTGAGTAAACAGGTCGCAATGACTTTGTATTGTGGGACATAAAAATATTCTTTTATTCTATTCGGGGCCGACATAGTAGCTGAAATACATTACTGTTTCCCTGCAGCCAACCCCATGTATAAAATATGCCTTGTCCTGAAGGGAATAAGATTATAAGAAGGGATAGCGGAAACAAGACAGGAGCTAGGCTGAGAGCATTATGCTTTATTTATCAACCTCCATGAATTTAAATAGTGCTGTACAAACCTGGAACAGTTATAGGGACGTAAAGATAAAGATGACATAACAATGTAACCTGCAGATACAGAGGGAGAGGTTCTCGTAAGTGGTGGCACTGGCAAGCAGGATATTGTCACAAGGAAAAAAAAAACATGCGCCACGATTGTTATTCCTTAAGCCGCTTCCGTAGTATCTGCTCTCTCCATTTTTCATATGGATCTATATCAAAGAGAAGTTTGATATATTATTTTTGTGCCCGTTACTTTCCACTGTATTCCTTCTGTCTTCCTAATCAAAAGAGGTAGAAGGGCACGTGACTGAGTTTGTCCTTGCTTTGATGAAATATGAAATAAAGCTACTGATTTCTAGTTTTTGAAAGAACCAGAGATTGACAGAGAATTCAGTTGTACAAACGCCAGTTTGTGATTACATAGGCATTCACTGCTTTAAGAGCTGATCCTTAGCTGGATGCAAATAGCTAATTTCATAAAACAGCATAGAACACTCACCCTGAAATCTTTCTTTATGTCATGGGGGGTTGCAGGGACCCCGGTTCTTTGAAAACCGTCATTAAGATGCTGACTTAATATATGTTGAAAAAATGCTTTAATAACAGGGGTATTCACCAAGGTTGGTTTTTACAGTGAAATCGTGGTTTTTCTAAGCCAGCTCTGGTTCCAGTCCGACTACATTAGCCTTAAATTTGAATTTAACGTTGAATTCACTTTCAAGGCTCCCTTTAATAAATAACCCTGTTAGTGTCTTTATACAACAACGTTTCGACCAATCAACAGCCATTGTCAAGCTTTAATTTTCAGACCTTATATTGATATATTTACTAAGTATAGGTATAAATAAACATAAAATAAGTGACAATGTAAAAGCACTTATCATCCTATAGCGTTAGGAATGTCTTATCATTTTTGCATTATAATCCCTGCTGCAGAATTCCTAAATAAATATCAAGTAATATTTCTAACACAATATAGTACCCATAAACCCACCGTCGCCATGACAGGTGCATAGTCGCAATATGGGCAGGGGGAGAGATACATGAACCTAAACCCAACCCACCCAATAAGACAACGACACTCATGGGTATGGGATACCAGATACCCCTAAACCACCGAGATTCTGAGCCACCAACGGACTCGAAACCTACCAAAACATGTACAAACAGTGTACCCTTTTAACCAATCAAATAACCTTAATCCTATATTAACTAAGGCCCATTTTTCCTTAATGTTCCTTACCCCACCCCACCCCACCAGAAGCTCAGACTTTGAAACCTTAAGCCGTCTGAGCTCTGCCACCCCGCAGAAATAAGGCCCTGACCAAGCCTTCCTGCAATCCTAAATTAAACAGCTCTCACCCCACAGCTGAGAGATGGACCCCATCAGGAGAGAAAAAGCCCGCTAACACGCCTTCCAGCTCCCTGTGCCAGACCACCACTCCCCCCACCTTCCTGACAAAGCTAGCCATCAATCGCTTTACTTTTGCTCAGCAGTGACCAACCGCTGCCGGACCCCGAGTGTGCCGTAACTGTTTCAGACCAAACCAATTGCACCCCAGGGACCCTTGCCCTAATAAGGTTAATATCCTGCTTCATCCGCTTAACCAGGAGATGCTGCGGGATAAGCCCGATGTCATTACGTGTAAGACCAGTAGATCCCCCCCGCCACTATCCTGAACACCTCACTGCAAACCTCCTGCCACCCTTAGCCCCTGTAGCCAGACCAGAGCAACCTCATCCGATCCTCAGGAAAGCCCAGCTGCTGACCCCAAAAATGAGCTGCAGCTCTCCTTTTGGCCCAGAATATGAACAAATGGCACACAATCCAAGCCACTTGACCTACAGGAACAAGAGAAACATGTCAGCCTAGACACAGCCCCCCAAGCTGACCCCCCCCAAGCTAGCCCTCACACCAGTTTGTCAAGGTGAACGTAAGACTGGAACTGAACCGATTCCCACCTACCAATCTTTTTCACGAGCTCATCCCCCAAGCCCAACTTTGGTTCCTCCGTCACGGCCCCTATCCTGAATGAGTGTGTCCCGAACTGGCTTTGCTGGAGACTCATCCTGCTGAGCCCTATCCAAAAGACCCTGAGCAACTGAAAATGAGAGAGTGAGGAACCATCAACATGCACTAAGAATGAGCCGCCAGTCGTCAGACGCCGAAACAAGTATTGAGTAGTACTAGCCACTGGGCACAAGGGGGATCCCAGAAAAGCATGTAGCACCACCTCGACACCTTTTCCCATGACATCAGTCTTAGACCGAGCCAGATAGATCACAACGCACATGGTCTCCACCCGAACGTCCGAGAGCAGTATCCCCCTTGACTCGCCCTGTTAGCGCTGACCAGCTCCCCGATCCAGAAAGTGCTGAAGAAGGCCAGCAAGAAAGTCAATTCAAACAACTCTGTTTCATAATCATCAAAGCAGATGTCCCGGAGTGAAAACACGACTTTTCCAAGAGCGCGATGGAAACCGGTTTCCTGACATCCCAGGTCGTGTTCCCTTTCCATAGGCCCTTGAGCGTTTGTCTTATCACAAATGCTTAGTAAAATCTACCCACCCCCGCAGTTTAAACCAAAATGCCAGTGCAGCCATGTGCCTATCCACCACCGCTGGGGAGTAGCCCCTGCTTAGCAGTCAGAATGTGTAGCAAAGCACGCATCCAGCCACCTGCCATGACCCTATCCAAACCCTCCAGTGACCATTCCCATGCATTCCAAACCTTACAATATGCCATCCAGGTACCCGAGGCCAACGATGCACTCAGCATTCCCCGAAGCAGGACGTCAAGAGCTGCCACATCTCCGCTGTGCCACATCTCCGCTCCCCAGCCTCCTGCACCCCAGGTGCCTCCTTCTGAAATCAGGACCACTGCAAACGAGACAGAAAATCAGCCACCACATTCAAATACCATGGTACGTGTCGCGCGCAGAACACCACATTGAGAGACATGCAGAGCAAAACAAACTTCCGCAACAGGCGCACCACTGGCACCAAAGCGGCCAACATATTATTAACTGAATGCACCGCCATATTATCCATATAGAACACCACCTTTCTATTGCTCAGGAGTGCACCCCAAAGTAACAAGGTGACCACCAATGGGAACAGTTCCAGGAAAGCCAGATTCCGCACCAGTGGGCTACCCACTCCACGTCCTCCCTATTACCGTAGAGGCTTAGCCACGGTAGCATCGCAGCGAAGCTCATTGGGGTTCTGCCCCGGGGCAGCAGGCACGGTCCCCAACAGGGCCGCAGTGCTGCCAGATCCCCCTCTTCTCTTCCGAAAACACTGGTGGAGTCCGTGCCAAACCCCCAGCCTGAGCACTCATGCTTGTATTTACAAGTTGCCCCCCATTTGCACTGGCCTTCATTGAAGAGCCAGCAAAAACCCTTCCTGTGGGAAGCCAAAACAGGTGACTGGCCTCCCGCGCTGGCCTCCTGCTGAAAGGGAGATGCTTTTTGAGCTATCATGATCTTCATCCATAACAGCAGGTCCATTTGATCCAACCGCATACCAGGATTAGCAGCGAGTCGCTGGCAGAATTGCTCGTCATATTTCCACCATGCTATGCCCCCATATGTCCTATACGCTTCCCAGACCCCATCCAGGTAGCAAAACAAAGAAGAGCAAATTCCCGGGGACCTTTCACCAAGAACACTGGCGAGGATACAAAAGGCCCACAGCCAATTCCTGAAGGACTTTGGTATCTTGTGATACCGTTTCTTCTTCTCCTCCTCTTCCTTCTTAGCATCTTTTTTGTCCTCCTCCTTGAGGTCAATATAGACCTCCAGAAGCAACAGGGCAAAAACCTCCACATACTCACCCTTTTATATGCACTCCTTAACGTCAGGTTTCAGATGCACGCCCAGGGGGCTTGCACAGAAGACATAGGTATTCTGCTGTGCCGCATCAAGGACGCCGCCCGCCAGCTCCGCCCTTTCACTCACCATGTCGACCGGTGCCACTGCCAGGAGCCCGTGCCCCGGCACCCCCAGCTACCGTCCCTGCCTAACCCGGAGTCACCAACCTGGCACCCTCTTGCGCCGTCCCACCCAGACCTGTCCCGCATCTGATTGATGAGTAACTCCTAGTCCCAAAGAGTCATTAAGGTGTTGTAAATAGGATAGTAAGCCCAGTGAATGTGCATTGGTTCCGGGAGCTGCTCCTTGAGAACCCTGGGAATCGGACGAGGAAACTATCAAACTCTTCACTCCAACCGGTGGAACCCTCCGGTGCCGGACACCTTCATGGGTGGACTCACTGGAGGACCTGGAACAAGAAGGAGAATTTCTGGGCAGATTGCACTGTTCCGTACTCACCTTCCCTGCATGACCCAGGGATCGCCGGACCGAAGCCTTGGCATCCTGCCCGTGGTCACAACCACAGTGGCCACACAGGGACTTGGAAGCCCTGCTAGCCTTCCCTCTGGGGCTACGACTACGGCTGGGCCCTTGATGAGGCCTGCGCTGCGCACCCTGCTGGGGAGTAACCAAGCGCCCCCCAGAGGAGCTACTAGTCTCCAATACCAACTCAGAGACGTAGCCGCCACCCCTGGATGCACTGCTTCCCGACTATGATGAGCCGTCGTCTCCTCCAGCCAAAGGACTCCCTCCCTCCCCCCATTCGGGTCTAAATGACCTATTACTCCGAGACCTACGCCCGGCCGAGCGTGACCATCGCCAGCCCTCGGTCATGTCCCTTGTGCCCCGTGAGGCGCGGCCCTGTGGTCCACCTGCCCACTGCGGCCGGCCGCAACATCCAAGGTGCGAACCTGGTGGCCCACCTGCTAGCTTAACTCCTGCACAGCACCACACGAAGCCCTGGCAACCCACTCCCGTGGAAGCCATCGCACCCGGCACCGCGTCTGCCCTGCGACACTGTCACCAACGTCCCGTGCGATCTGGAGACGCTGGCTGGATGGGGACACTCTTGTGAACCAGGGAAGCCCCTCCTGCACCCGAGAACGCTCTCTCCTGGCTGCAACCCCCTTCCGCGAGAGGCCTGCCGTGCTCCCCCCAGTGCACATTCCCAAGGACCCACTGCCACTGGCTGCCAGGTGCCGCGAACCAGAGGGGCCCACTGCCTGCCTCAACCCTGGGGAATCCGAACTGTCTGCCTCAACCCTGGGGTATTCGAGTGCGTCATGGGTAAAGCCTGCTCCCACCCCCAACAGTGCCCCCGGTAGTGTAGGGGTCTGCTGCTAACCCATCAGGGCCAGTACTTGCCTGAGGGCTGCTTGTAGCTCCAGGGACCCGGCGCAGTCCAGACCTAGGACTCTCCTCTCGGCCGCATGGCAGAACACCTCCAGGGGCCCCATCTCCACCAGGGGGCCCTGTCACTGCTGGAACTCCCAAGCCTTGCCCGCCACCCGCGGGAGCCTGCTCTCCAAGCACGGCACCCTCTGGACCGGATGCCGCTCTGCCTTGGGGTGAGGGGCATGAGCCCACTGGCGCCCACCTTATGCGCGGGTGGAACACCTCACGGCTGACACCAGCCAGGCCTGCCGGTCCCGTGGGGGTCTTCTCTGTCTCGTCCCTTGGCTAAGGCGCTGTGGTGGCCTCTGCATCCGCGTTGGGCGCCCTCCCATCTTGTCCCGACGCCAACATCACCGCCGCCAGCTGCTCCTGCAGCCACACCATCCCTCTGCTCCTTGCAGCCACCCGAATGCCGGCCAGCAGCTCCTTCACCGACCGCTCAGCCGGCCTGAAAGACAAAGAAAAGCTTACCAGTCCCAATCAGTGCACAACAAGCGTGCACCAACTCTGCAAGGTAAGAAATTAGAGTGAGGGATCACAAAATGGCTTACCCTTTATATCAGCCAACTCCCAAACACTGACCCACCAATCCCCACTATTGCTCCCGCCCCTAGCCTGCCTCCTAGCCCTGTCAGGGCCCTATCCCCTAAGCTGCACTTTCTCCATGGTCTTCATGTGTTGAAGTCTAAAAGCAATCCACATCTTAACTACTTTTTGCTTTAATTTCTTCCATCTGACTGCAAATTATTCTGTTGTTTCCATTAAAAATACGTTTGTCCTATTTTGTACAAAGCACGTCAGCCCAGATTGCAAAAAGTCGTGGTTAATAAGAGAGAGACAAGTAAATCTGTTTACCTCTGTGATCAGCGTAACAAAAAGATAAGACGGGGAATAAGGGAATTTGGAAAATTGCACAGCTTGCGCCTGATTAGGACAGACACATTTTTCGTTCTTGGCAAATAAACCCAGATTGTGCCTTGGTGCGAAACTGATGAAGATGTCTCAGCAGCTAACCAAAGAATAGACTTTTGTTTTTATCTTCTATCGAGTGATGGAAACCATCTTTAAGTACAGAACAATTACCAAAATGGATCGAGACGCTCAATAGGACTCTGGCACGGAACAGGTGACCACTGTGTTAGTTTATTGAAGATACAACTGAAAGAAAACATGTTTATTATGAACAAACAGAGTATATTGTAATACAATGAAACAATGATAATGAACATTATTAAAATTTCTGATGATAATGCAGAATGTTTTGTTTACTTTTTGTTTGTTTGGTTTGTGGATTGGATTCTTATTTTGTATCAGTTGTTTGTTCGTGAATGTCACTAATTTTGGACATTTTACCATTGTTTAAAACATTGAAACTTACTTATAAATTGTGTTTAACAATTTTTTTTCTGTATGACGCTTCATTTTCATTTAAATGTTAATATTAAAGATTTTGAAACTGACATCATGAGCCAGTTTAGTTCTGGCACAACCAGGGCACGCGTTGCATTGAAAAAGGAGGAGCAAACACATTGCAACGGGCATCTTGGCAATTTAATTTGTGGAAAAACAGTGAAATAAAACATCAGCCCTGTTTACATTGATGCAGCCAAGTGCAAGCTTACTTAAACTGAAACAAGTAAAAAAAGTCAAAGTCAAAGGCCCACTGTAGTGGTTATGGTGGTAGGTGTACCCTGGCGCCTTCCTCAGGAATGGGTCAAACTAGGTGCCTGGTCTCCTCTTCAGCAGGCTAATGATATTGGCTAAGCGCATCAGTTGATCAATCAGCCAATTAATAAGCACAGAATTGTCACTAACCAGTCTAATACAGAAAGGCACACACAGACAGAGACAGACACACACAGATAGGGACATAGTCACATATTTGAATACACAGGCACTGACGGACAGGAGCCGACAGGTAAACATACAGTCAGGCACACATACACAGGTACACTGAGACATGGACAGGTATATACAAACACAGACACGCACACACAGGCACATAGACACACAAATATAGACAGATAAACACAGACACAGTAAGGCAGACAGACAGTCACATACAAATACACAAAGATACCAACAGAGAGAGAGAGGTACACATAGACACAGACATACACATAGACACAGCTAGGCACAAACAGACAGACAAATACAGACAGGCACATGCAGTAACATATAAGCATAGACAAACACAGATAGGTACACACAGACACAGAAGGGCAGAGAGAGGTACACACAAATATAGGCAGTCAAAAAGAGGTACACACAGATACAGACAGATACACACTGGTATGCTTACACACTTATGACGACAGGTGAACATACAGTCAGGTGCACATACACTGGCACACAGAGACACGGGCAGGCATAGACAAACACATACATGCACACACATATAGACAGGTAAACACAGTCACAGTCAGACAGACAGTCACATACAAATACACAAAGATACAGACAGGGAGAGAGAGGCACACATAGACACAGAACAGCAGAGAGAGGTACACACAGATATAGGTAGTCAGAAAGACGTACACACAGATACAGGCAGGCACACACTGGCATGCTTACACACTTATGCATACCTAGACAGAGACAAGTACACAAAGGCTTATTTACATTCCATAAAAAATGATATTAGGTGCCTGATCCTTGGTTCTTACTCCATCATACAGGAGTTGGAAAGAAGGCAGGTGGCCAGTCAGCAATCATTTCAGTGCCAGCAGCCGAAAGCCTGCTGCACAGTGAGTGGACAGCGGTCTATCGGCATGGCTCTTTATTGTGCAGTTCCCCTGTCCCCAGCTGATGTGCAATCTCCCTGTCAGGAACACCCCAGTTAGTGCCATATTCCCTATATCACTGCACTGCTTCCTCTCCCAACTGACTCATATCTAATGACACAGAGGGGAAAAGTATTTGGGTTTACAGGGCTCCACATTGGGGGCTTTAGCCCTCCAGCCCCTCCAGCTACATGTCTGTTTTTTGAATCCCACAAAAATGTTTTCCCATCAATAATGTCTCTTCAGTTTCTCTCTCAACCAGTCTCTCTTCCCCAAACTTATATTTCTCTATCTCTCAATCCCTGTCTCAAGCTGTACTTACCCCAGTACTTACCTGTTCTATTTAACTTCCTCCTCTCCTCAGTCTCTGTTCCGCACCGGTCCTTCACCCAATGCCTTTCACACAATTTATCGGCCAGTCCCTCCTTTTCATCTCCATCTGTGAATTTCATCCTATGGCGCTCTGTGATACACTCAGATACACTACAAATTGTGTGTTTTATAGCTGTGGAGCTCTGTGACACTCTTATACAGATGGCGCTTAATTGTGTAACATTCTTCCTCACCTTGCAGTCTCTGCACCTAGCGGCCGTGCGTCTGCATGACTGACAATTTGCAGCATGTTGGTGGATGCTGGCCACTGCGGATCCACAACAAAATATACCCCCACGTCCGCTCACGTGATTGATGACGTCGGCGCGCGCGACGTCACGCACGCGCCACACGCACACGTTTTGGGCTCAAAGACCGATTTCAGCCAATCAGACGACTTGAACAGGTATTTAAGCCTCATTATACCTGACACTCATTTCCCTGTCTTGGTTTCCCTAGTGGTTGTCCGAGAGCGCGTTATTGATTCTGGTTATTCTGGTTATTTGACTTTGGCATTGGTTTTTACTTCCCTATTTTCTGGCATCCCTGACCTCTGGCTTTCCTTTATCGTTGTGTCCCTTTCTGTGTCCCTTGACCTCGGCTATTCCTGACTATTCGGTGGTACGTCAGTCCGGCCATTCTAAGGCCCAGTAATGCGATACCTATCAGTCTACTGTGCTACACAATTCTACGTGCTGGATCATACAGTAATCCTGACAAACTGAGAGTTGTATTGCTGTGGAACTCTGGGATACATTTAAATACACTGCACATTACTGCGAGTTCTGCAACTATTTTTTTTTAAACAAATATAATGAGGAACACATTATCTATGCAAAAGCACACTATCAACCGTTGTTTATTTCCAGTATAATAAACTAATTATCGGCAGGACTGCATCTACAAATGGCTACAGCAATAGACTCCAGCTCACTGCTTTTTTCTGCTGTTTTAATCACAGAAGCGGCTATTCAAGACGGATATTATACAGAATTCTGCTTCAGGCTTGAGTCTAATCATTACCTACAGTTTTATTTTGTTCTCCAGAGGCCCAGCAGGAATTTATCTAATGCCAGCATCAATGAATATTTAACAAGTCCAAAAAGGGGCAGAACAAGTCGTTTGGATGCAGAATTTTGGAATACATATCATTTAAACATTTCGAATCACTCACTGCGGCTTGTTCCTTTGTACTCCATGTATCCCAAAGCCCCAAATATTGGCTTTGTTTCATCCTGCCCTGGCGTTCAACGGTCCTGGGATTCCCCTAAATAGTAATTATCACTTAATCATGTAAATTGCTCTGGTTTTGCTATGAAATGCTGCAGGTACTCAGTTTAACCCTTCTGCAGCGTCAGTGGCACAAGAACTGGGCTGTAGCCCATGGAACAGTGAAACTAACGGAATGGGCCTTGACTTAGCTAGGAGGCAGGCATACAGTGGGATAGGATTTAATTGGTTTGGATAGGGTGACGTGGCGAGGCCTACAGGAATATTAATAACAGACATTATAGTGTAGGGGCCATTTTAACTAATCCCTAACTTACTTGTTGTTGTTGTTCCACCCTCCCTCCCTTTTTCTGGGTTTGTCACTTTTGTTTTCTGCTAGTCTTAACGGCAGGGGATGGATAAATATTGGGGGTAGGTAAGATTGGTAGCTGGGATCTTGGAAGTTCGGTACCAATATTCACTTGGTTGGATTTGGTATTTGGTAGGCTGGAGCCCGTTGGTGGCTTTCAACCTGGGGGTGTAAGGGTATCTCGGTATACCCCTACAATGTTAAATCTGTTATATTATGATGCCTATGGCTCTGTGTATTGTATTATGTCATTATAATACTGTAATTTGATTATGTCTGGTAAGATATGGCATGGGTCATTGTCAGAGGGTATAGTGGTTTTGGAGGTTTAGACGTATTTAATTGGATATGTACAGAGTTAGGTCTGACAATGCCCCATTGTG
The DNA here is from genome assembly GCA_933207985.1 of Pelobates cultripes. NCBI lineage: Eukaryota > Metazoa > Chordata > Amphibia > Anura > Pelobatidae > Pelobates > Pelobates cultripes. Next base: position 138,318,972 of record OW240920.1, on the reverse strand, counting down.
TTAAATATATATTTATAATTTATTAAAGCAGTGATATTTACCCACTTTAATTTAGTGTCTATCATTTTGGGAAAGGAGTATGTTCAGGTTTTGTCACTGCTTACCTTAGTGGGAGTCCGGTATGCAGAGATATGCTCATCCTTGAAATTAAACACAGGCTAAGGTGGTCAGGGAAGAACTCACCTGGCCTGTGAGTCTGTGCATGGGGGCTGTGCAGGATGATGCTCCAATCGCAGTACAGATACGGACATAAACAGGAGAATCGTCGTGGATAAGCCAAAGGTCAGTGGGTGCCAGAAATCAGGATAAACGATATAACAAGCCAAGGTCAGGAATCAACAGGAGAACACTGGAACATGAAACAGCAATACGGGAACCAGAGTCAATGAACTGACACTGCCCTCATGGAGAGGCAGTGTCTTATACCTGTCTAATCAGTGATCATCCACAGGTGAACCATGAGTGACAGGAGCAGTCTCAGAGAACGTCTAGCCCCCAGTGCTGGATACAAGACAAGATTAGATTTCAGGTAATTACTAGAGCTGTATAGGTGCTCAGAGGCAAAATAGCAGGTCCAAGACTGCTAAGTACCCAGGTTCAAATCCCTCATTGGGCACTTCTGGTGCGACCTCGTCTGGATGTCGTGGTGAGAACCGTGACACATATTATTTATCCGCATGCACATGTCATGTCTAATATCAATTCTCTGTATATTGGATATCTGTTGTCCATGTCTTCCCCTCAACCTGTTCTCAAAACAGCTAGGGGGAACAATACTAGTGGAGAAGGATCAGTGTGGGAGAACTTGGTCTTAATGCTGAAATAGAGGAAAGATAATGCTTTAATTTTTTGAGTTAAGGGCAGGTGGAAAGGGGTAGGACTGGAAACGTTATTCTAACCAAAATCTATGTTTCTTAAAAACTGTTTTTGGTTAGAGTAGGCTTACTTCTATCTGAGCTGCTCACTGTTTGCTCTATGGAATGTATTAACTCTAAACCTCAGTATTAATCTAAGTTACTTACCTTGCAGGACCCCTTTCAGTAAGTGCACATGAGGGTTCCAGAGAGATCAGGTAAACAATATTCATCATGGGCATTTTAATTAAGCACAACATGGTTCACCTGCCTCTCTTGCAGTAAGCACCTGGAGATATAGGTCACTTAATATTTCAAACTTTTGCAGCCATAGATTTGCAATTGAAATCTCAAGTGCATATACCTTTGCCGGCCCATATCGTGTCCCATGAATGGGAAGGGGTTGTCTGTGAGAAAATGTAATGGAGCTTCCTGTCCCCTGGTTGGGTACCTCCGCCGATGGATGCTACCTGGTGGAGGCCCCCAAGCACTCCACCAGACACCATAAGCACCACAGTCCCCCACAGAACTCGCTGTCCTCCACGCACCATGGACCCAAGAGCAGGATCCAGCTTCCAGTAGGTGAACCTCTCCTCCAAGAGTGCGTAACAGGAACAACTCTTAAAAGAGCTTAGTGATTATAATCCCAGGGGAGTATAGTGATATAGCAATCTCCTGGGCAGATACAGCCTTTTCCATCACACATGAGACGAGGCTCTATGTTGAGGGTAAAACAGGAACAGGAATTTTAATGGAGGCACACTGGCCTTTTATACAAGTTTCCCAACAAAGGTGACGACAAAGTGAACAAGCCAATAAAAACAATGTGACAATGAAATACACTCCCACATACAGTACACAAACCCTCCCTTCTGCCTGTGATATAATTGAGGCAGATAATGCATTAACGTTATTATCCACAGGCATAAAAAACATATATTTTACAAAGTCAAGTTGCTCAGTCCTAGGATAGTAATGTACATTTATTAATGTACACTTATTTTAATATTAAAGGGATACTTTAGTGCCAAGAATACAAAACCCTTTATTTACTTACCTTAGCTCAGTGACACTGTCCGTCAGCACTTGGTCGCGGTTCTGCCTCCTCCGATGTTACTGACAAGGGGGGTGCTAATGTGCATGCGCAGCAAGTACTGCGCTCACATTAGGCCCTCCCCATAGAACAGCATTGAATAAATGCTTTCCTACAAGGAAATAGCTGACGCTGAATGCCTTCATGCACAGCCCGAGGACGTCCAGGATCAGATATTGGACCAAAAGTCCGTTAACATCCAGGAAGCATCTCTAGTGGCTGTCTGGTAGATTTAGTGTTGTGAACATTGAAGTTTTACTAAAATGCTATTTTTTACATTGCAGCACTAAGTGCAATAGGGGCACTGCACCCAGATTACCTCAATAAGCTGAAGTGGCCTGGGTGCCTATAGCGTCCCTTTAACTATTCGGGAAAACCATGTTTTCCCTTTAAAGCAGTTATGCATTATGGCCAAATACAAATACTGTAGGAGCAGGACAAGTCCGATCTGTTCAAAAATACCATTGTACAGCACTGTGGAATTTGTTGGCGCTTTTTATAATTTAAATAATAATTATAACAGGAGGTACATATCTCTTAATGGGATCTGGCAATTCTACTTATTCTTAGCTGGGGGTGCTTCAATGGAACTAGGGTGATATTTGTTTACTTTAGTAAGATAAAAATTATCTGGGGGAAAAAAATCGTAAAATCTGGATTGGATAAAATATATTCTGTCCAGGTTAATGTTGCGTAAGCGATGTAATCATTAATATCCTGTCATATGGATCCTCAATGAACCGCTGATACAATTTGTTCTTGTGGCTGAATGTAGGTGAAATTCTCCGAAGCACATTAGGTTGGCCTACAGGGCAATGAAACAGTTAAACATCCTCGGTAAAATATAGCCAGTGCGTTTTGTGGAGAATGAAGCAATTTGCAGAACACTTTTCTGCAGGTCCGGGCCTATTGAGATGGTTGTTACTCAAGACACAATTTTCACCTCCCTAAGCTAATGCTAGCTCAGCTGTTTGCAAAACAATAGTAAGAAAATGTAATTTCTTTTTTTTGGGGTTTAGCAAGTTAGACCGGGGATTTCAAAGCTCTAATGAAAGATGAAAAAAAAATAATAATAATAAATAAATAAAGTGCACAATAAAAAAAAATTATAAAGGTGTAAAAAAAATAAAATAAATAAATTCCTGCTGTGCATCTCATTATTCCCCCACCATGGAGTCAGGATGGAATATAAACTCATTTTACAATATTTATAAACCCGAGCAAACAAGCCATTCTGTTACTGTGACAACAGATGCACTTTGAAAACAGAATGAAGGGGGGAGTGCACAGATACAATGCGCAGGAAAAAAAAAAAAACAACGGCATATTTAAGTCGTGCTGTATATGTGAGATTGCAGCTCTGTTTGTGCATTTTTAAAGAGAATTGATGTATACCACCCATTATAGCCATTGGCTGTTTTTTTTTTACTTTCAGGCATCTGTCGTTCCTACGTTAAGCATATATTTGATTATAGAGAAAGATGTCCCAATTTCTTCTATAAATTTAAATAAATAAAAAATTCATTGCATACATTTTTTATTGGTAAGACTTTAACAACTCCAAGGAAAAGAATTGCCTATTTTTTTTCCACGTCAAACAAAAATCAAGCAATAAACTCATTATGGTGCCTTTTTCCCCCTAAGCTATCACTCTTCCTCTGCACGTTAGATAAAAATATCAAGTACCTTTTTCCTGCAATGATACATTGAGATTTTAAATGTGTAACTTTGTGTGTAAATTCCTTGCAAGCGTATTAATTTTCGCAAACAGGGGAGATTGCTGTGTAATATCCCTGTTAGAGTGTCTCTTATTGACTGTTGCTCTAATATCAAATCTAGGCCAGTATTTGCACGAACATTCATCATACGATGTGCATGTGAAGCTTTCAAAATCGTGTTCACGAACCTATGTCACGATGAAATTATACATTTTGCTATGTCTGTCATCAACTGACAATCCTTCCATTTCTTCTGAAAGGGTCATCCTGGAAGATTAAAGACAATCCCTTTTCGATGTTATCTATTTCTTTGCTCGAACAACTCCCTGCAATCTGTAACTCCTGACTCATTACTAGGTTGTTGCGTGACCTTCTAAGAGGTGGTATGTATACTGAGATTAGGCAAGTAGTCTTGTGACAGATTAAATTCTAGCGGGGACCAGAGGTTATTTGGAAGAAAAAGCTTAACACGGCAAGTGTGACAAAAATAGATAAATAAAAATGGCAAAAGACCCTGCTTGCGAGTATTTCAAAAGAAAATGGTGGCATTTTTGGGACTGCGGCTTCCTAAAATTACAGCGGAATGTAGAAATATCTAAATACTGTAAGTACAGTCACACCAAGAATGAGAAATATATAGAGCTCTATATTCATAAATTGCAGCCTACAAATAATCCCTGTAGTATACTCAAAGTGCTCAGAGATTTTCCTCCCTAAATGATAGAGGGCAACGATGATATTTGACTTATAGGTATAGATAGCTGGGGCAGTGGTGCCATTTGCTGTCTCTCTGCAGAGATACAGAGGCATGTAGGTAGGAAATAAACATGTGTCTCTGCAAAAACTAGCAATGGAGTAAAGGAGGGGGTTAGTGGGACTTTGACGTGTGTATAATTGTTAGGAAGGAAGGGGTTAACTCGAAGACGTTGCTTTAGGTACTTTTGAAACAAAGCAATAATGTAATATTTTTTCCCCACTAATATTCCAGCACTACACAATACTTTTTTATGAAGCAATAAAGGTACAATAAACGCGCCGAGAGCCTTGTTTTGTTATAGATCGGCTTACATACTATACACAGTCATGTGTTTTCTCTGGATCCAGATCGCAATATGTCATCCCTTGTGCTTTGTGGAAAATGCAGAGTTTGTATGCTTTTACACTTTGTACATAAATAAAATAGTGCCGGCTGACAAAATTCTCATATTTCTACATTTTTAAAAATGGCATAGTTGAGAAAATGAGCTTCTTAAAACTCGCCGCGGCGTCTACGGAGCGCAGTTTCACGTGAGGTGAAAATGAGGTTAAGCCTCTGGATCATTTTTGCGCAATATTAGAAGTTCAAATTTCTTACCCCTGTCTGCGTACTGTTGGATACTCTGTATTCTATTTTAGAATTTCAGAAATTGACATGAGGGCCTTAATCAGCAAGAAAAACAGGAGCGTTTATAGGGAGAAGTGCAATAACCTTTGAAAACAAATGAATGTTCGTGCCAATAGGTCCAACTTCAGCACTTTGCCCCAAATTGATCACTGCTGCATTAGCAGTTAGATTGGTACCAAGTCTATGGGGTTCTCTCTGTACGAAACAGAATATATTGTGTTACCTACTGTGTTATCCACATTAATCTCCTGCTATTTTTATTTGCCTACAAGTGAGCAGAAACACCCTGTAAGGTAATTGCAAAGTCCTAACAGAGAATAATATTTAAAAGCAGCTTTTACACTTTTTTCAAAAAGAGTTTGAGTTGTAAATTAAGTATACACAAACTAATTTATATTACTTAAAGAGATGCTATCACTTCCCATGCTTTTTTTTTTTTATGTTTGCTTATTTATATTTTTAACAAACATACATTTGTTAGGTGTGAAAAATAAAATTAAAAGTAGAAATTCTCCCTCTGCCCTGCCTTTATGGGGTGATCAGTCTGATCTGCAGATGGTATAGGTTCTCTTTGTAACATTTTTGAGACCAGAGCGTGGACAAATCAAAGGGCAAACTACTGAGTTTCTCTACGCTTCTGCCCATTCTCAGAGTTCTCACATCCTCAGTTTTTGTTGAAATTGACTCCTCTTTATCCTGCGACTGGGCGCCTCCATCTTGGCTCCATGTCAATCACCGTAACACGTTCTGGCCTTTACACCTGGAAGTACATAGAGAATGCATTCAGGAAAAAGGTAAAATGAAACGAGAAAAGGAGAGAACAATCTGTCTAGGAAAATATCTATCCTTAGAATACAATTACAGGTTAACCCCAGAGAATTAAGAAATAAATCAATGTTTCTTTTCCGCCTCTATATTTGCATTGGTTGACTTGTTTATGCCTTGCCTGAACTGGAATTCACTGTTATTTTCTAGATGTTTAATGTAAATTTAAAAGAAAACAGCATCTCGTGAAAAATCCTTTAACCTTTCCTTGTAAGTTTTATCCCACAATCCATGAACCAGTTTAGTAGCCCTTCTCTGAACCCTATCAATATCCTTCTGAAGATACGGTCTCCAGTACTGCATACAATACTCCAAGTGAGGTCTCACCAGTGTTCTGTACAATGGCATGAGTACTGCTCATACCTCTCTCTATACAAGATAACAAACTGGGGTAATTTTAGGGTATGTCTGTGCGCACCTGGAACACTCCTTATGCACTGCAATGTGATACACTAAAGAACCCAATTGACCCACCCTTATTTTGTCCCTGTGAATTACTGCCATCAGTTTATGGTATGCTGTAAAAAGGAAAATGTGAAAATCCACATTTTGGGAAGTCATCTCTTATGTCAAAAGTAAGCAGATAATCTCATCATTGACAACTGTGACTGCGAAACATTCTTTGGAAATACTTGTTATAAAAATAGAAAACCGCTTACTCGGCTTTATTACCCATCCTGCCGTATTTGTTTTTGATTTATTTTTTGATATTTTAGATTTTCTCTATCAAGTTGCCGGGAGCTGCAGTAACAGGCAATCCTCTGTACGATAATAAATCTTTCATTGTAAACAGCAGTTTGGAGAACGGCAGACAATTCTGTGTGTCGGAGAAAGCTCAAAATGTTCAAAAAAGCTGACATCTTTTGCAAAACACCAAAATGACAATGGCGTTTATTCACTAAACTGGCCATGGTGGGGAGCATGGGAAACACAAATGTCAGCCCAAAATAACCAACCTGTAACTTTGGGAGTAGATGTATTAATGCGTGGGGTGGACCATAACGAAAATAACACTTTGAGGTTTATTTTCTAAATCTGAGAAATGTAGAGAGTTGACAAAGGAACAGAAAAGTATCATAATGGATATAAACTATAAAATATATAGTCTAATATATATGTCTAAAAAGGTATGTCTCCTAAATTTTTCTCTATAAACCAACATTTGAAAAATTACAGGTGTGTAAATTTACATAAGTGTTAAGAAACATATTTCGCCTGAATTTAGGCTATTTGTCATTCGTCCACATTTCAGAACCCTGAAACCCCATATGGACCTATCACACAACAAAAAACATGGGCAATGGACAAGCCTTTTTTATATACTTCATGATTTGGAGTTCTGCCAATGGCACCAGAAAAAGAAGTAGGGATGAAGAAGGAGACCTTTTTTGGGGGGCGAGAGGGCAGATAAGCAGCATTATTTGCCATGATGGACAGGAAATCTACCCAATGATTAAGACTGCATCTTCTCTCTTCTCCACTAACAAGAGGTCAAGTGAGAAGTGATAAATAGATGGAAAAAATGAGAAGAAGTAAATAAATATATATGGCAAGCAAGGTTCTTCCAGACACTTTGACTTCAGCTAAAGTGAGGGAAAAAGTTAATTGATCCCCTGCTGATTTTGAACGTTTGCCCACTGACAAAGAAATGATCAGTCTATAATTTTAATGGTAGTTGTATTTTAACAGTGAGAGACAGAATAACAACAAAAAAAATCCAGAAAAACGCATGTCAAAAAAGTTATAAATTGATTGGCATGTCCATGAGTGAAATAAGTATTTATTTTTAGCCGATAATATATATATATCTAACTTTTTTTTTGTAGAGACTCTGTATATCATGCTGGCACTGTATATACACTGATATGGTAGGAGGTCATAGGCCGGCTGAGTTTTGAAGCATTGCAGTAATTCTAGTTTTCGGGTTTCACTGCATTATTGCGATCAGTCAGTCAGTGAAAACGGAGCATTGTAAAGAGACTTTGCTTATTTAAGCACTCAATAAAGCAGGTGATATAGTCACAAAGCACAGTCCCATGACTACATTCTGAGTATGTTAAAATGAAAGTATTTTCACAAGCTATCTGACTGGCTCTGTACCGAAATAATTCTTACTGAACTAATAGTACATTTATTTATTACAAAAGTATGTTTGGAAATTAGACGGGCATGCCACTTTCAAACACGTTAGGTGCACTGTGTAGGTTAGGTTACAGTTATACTGGGTGGGTTTATATTATTAAAGGGACACTCCAGGCTCCCACACACATTAGGTGCACTGTGTAGGTTAGGTTACAGTTAGTTATACTGGGTGGGTTTATATTATTAAAGGGACACTCCAGGCTCCCACACATGTTAGATGCACTGTGTAGGTTAGGTTACAGTTAGTTATACTGGGTGGGTTTATATTATTAAAGGGACACTCCAGGCTCCCACACACGTTAGATGCACTGTGTAGGTTAGGTTACAGTTAGTTATACTGGGTGGGTTTATATTATTAAAGGGACACTCCAGGCTCCCACACACATTAGGTGCACTGTGTAGGTTAGGTTACAGTTAGTTATACTGGGTGGGTTTATATTATTAAAGGGACACTCCAGGCTCCCACACACGTTAGATGCACTGTGTAGGTTAGGTTACAGTTAGTTATACTGGGTGGGTTTATATTATTAAAGGGACACTCCAGGCTCCCACACACGTTAGATGCACTGTGTAGGTTAGGTTACAGTTAGTTATACTGGGTGGGTTTATATTATTAAAGGGACACTCCAGGCTCCCACACACGTTAGATGCACTGTGTAGGTTAGGTTACAGTTAGTTATACTGGGTGGGTTTATATTATTAAAGGGACACTCCAGGCTCCCACACACGTTAGGTGCACTGTGTAGGTTAGGTTACAGTTAGTTATACCGGGTGGGTTTATATTATTAAAGGGACACTCCAGGCTCCCACACACGTTAGGTGCACTGTGTAGGTTAGGTTACAGTTAGTTATACTGGGTGGGTTTATATTATTAAAGGGACACTCCAGTCCCACACACGTTAGTTATAGGTTACAGTTAGTTATACTGGGTGGGTTTATATTATTAAAGGGACACTCCAGGCTCCCACACACGTTAGGTGCACTGTGTAGGTTAGGTTACAGTTAGTTATACTGGGTGGGTTTATATTATTAAAGGGACACTCCAGGCTCCCACACACGTTAGATGCACTGTGTAGGTTAGGTTACAGTTAGTTATACTGGGTGGGTTTATATTATTAAAGGGACACTCCAGGCTTCTACACACGTAATGTGCACTGTGTATGTTAGGTTACAGTTCGTTACACTGGGTGGGTTTATATTATTAAAGGGACACTCCAGGCTCCCACACACATTAGGTGCACTGTGTAGGTTAGGTTACAGTTAGTTATACTGGGTGGGTTTATATTATTAAAGGGACACTCCAGGCTCCCACTGTTGTCATGGAGCTTGCTTTGACCCTCACTCACTGACACAAAAGAGGCTGGAGCAGGAAATTAAACCCCCTCGATACTTTTTACACTAAAGGGCTGTGATCATTGTAACTTTGCAAAGTGCCATATATTAATATATACTGCTACAAAGTGTGAGAAGTAAATGTGTAATGATAGCTGCCCTTTTAAAAAATGCAGCGCAGGCTGGTCGGCCACACGAAAGTTGGATCAAGACCATGACAGGTGCACTTTAAGCTGATTCATATAACGGGCAACGCATACAGCGTGTTCTAGGGCGGCAATAAAATATTCCTCACTTGATATTCTCTGTTCAATCCTGGTTTGAATGTAATGAAATCTGCAGAGCACAGACTGATCATTCAGCTGAAATCTTTATATAATAACAAATGAATGGAATAGAACGAAATGCTATTAGGATAATTTGCTGTGGCTTATGAATTATTCATTGCGCAATTTTTCCCTATTTACACATCTGTAAGTCTGATTCGATTTTTTTTAACTCCATAGCAAAATGCGCTTGTTTTGTGATATTCTTCCATGGGCAATAGATATGTGTTCTAACTTGGTTTATTTTAGTTGTACTAAGGAATGCACATTTTAGATAAACACCTCAATTCTGATATATTGGAGTTCTAGTTACATTCTTAAACATGCCACTAGTGATGTTGCGAACCGTTCGCGAAATTCCCGCGAACGGCTCGCCACGGTTCGCCACAAACCGTTCGTGGCGAGCTCCGGTCAGCTGACACATCCCGGCCAATCTCCAGCAGACCCTCCCTCCCAGACCCTCCCACCTCCTGGACAGCATCCATGTAGAAGCTACCTGTCCACTCACGTATTCTTATGTTTGAGAACACTACCTGTCCACTCACGTATTCTTATGCTTGAAGACACTACCCATCTACTCCTGCACTCCTAAAATGTTTTTGCAATATAAAACAAACCATAAAAACAGTATAGTCCGAATAAATAGTATTGCTTGCCGGGACGCATTTCGCTGAATTGTTGCTTCATTGGACCGATTTAGCGAAATGCGTCTCAGCAAACTGATTATTAAGGCTTGCATGTGGCCAAAGGAGGCATACCTGCTATACCTGCATGAGTGTGAGCTGCTTTTTCCACAAAACTGATTTAACCGCTTGGTAAAAACACAACATTATTACCTCTAGGAGAGCATTTTTTCTACTGTGACCTTTTTTGTTTACAATAAATGTTTATTTATTAAGATTTGCCTTTGTCTGATATAAGAGTCATGTTATCAAGGAGACTTATTGAATAGTATTGAAAAAGACCTCTTAGCAGGTCTAAACTTTGCTGCTCTTTTTTGTGCCATTAAAACTTCCTGCGGCTTTAACACCTTGAGTGCCTAGAGAATTTCCTGTGTTGCCTTATCGTTGTGGGATTGCTGGTCCTGCTCCAGAGCAGCTGCTGGGATTGAGTGCGGCTCCTACTATCACTTTTGCATTATTGAATAGTATTGTGATTTCATAAGTATTTCTGCTAAACTGTGCTTTGTGGCCGAGAGCACTCAGCGCTTAGTCCATTGGAGCTCCTTGTAGGAAGCTTCTGGCTCCATGAGGGGAGGTGACATGCGGCTGGCAGATCCTGGGTAAGTTGTCAAAATGTTCCTCAGAGCAGGATTAACCACAAGGTGATCTTGGGCGGCCACTTAGGGCCTAGGGGTTAAACAGGGGCCCCATAACCATGAATTTGATTGTCCCTAGTAAGTATCCCTATGTGAATGAAGTATGAAGGGAGGGGGGGCAAAATGACTACCTGCCTATAGCCCTGTATGATCTTAATTGTTCTCTGCCTTAAATGGTTTAACTAATTACCCTGGAAAGGTGTCAGGACTCTCCTGGCACAATAACCACTACAGCAGGCTGTAGCAGTCATGGGACTTTAAAATTTTGTTCCTTTAAATATCAATCTGAGTTTTTGCAAATCTGACAGTCGAAGAGTTAAACATAATGAAGTTGAGCCAAATGCTCTCACAACAATTTCCACATGCAGAGTAACCCACACAATGTCAGTGACGGCATATTGCAATGGGAAAAAAAGCAAATAAGTTTTGCATAAAAAATGTGGTACATGATGGCATGAAAATTAATAACTGTAAGGGACCAGAAGGTGAACTCCTCGTAATTACCGCGGCGGAGGTGCAGAGAGGCGTTCTCATCTCCCAGCCAAACCTGGAATTCATTACCTGTAATTTATTCTGCATTCCATCAGAAGAACAGTTTAGAAAATGTTTATTTTATTCTATAGCCGCACACATATATATTTCTTTCTTGTTTCCGTCAAAAAAAATTCTAAATTATTCATCAGTCAAAATGCACAAACTGCTGGTGCCAAGTTGGAAATCAAATCATGAACATTAGAGAACGGAGGATAAAACAGAGTCTCAGATACAACGGAGCAATCGTGACATCAATTTTGTTACCTTGGGTTTCATAAGTATAAAAATTTAAAGCAACACACGCGTTATTTTTCTTCATAAGCAGATCCGCAGTGTTTTGTTTGCAGCTTGGTACAATTAATCAACAATCTGTCCGTACTGTTTGTTTAATGTTTTGTTTGTGCTGTTTTGACTGCTTTACTCTATGGATCTTCTTTATAAAATTTGGACTTTTCCCAGTAACAGTGCTATTTAACTTTCAGTGCTTAAAGGGGACCTCTCACTATTAAGTATTTCATAAAGATATATTCAGGTAAGTAAAACCTTTCCCTGCACCCCACAGACCTGGGACCTGCATCGGATCTGACACTTTGAAGGTGACACATCAACTTTTAGCCCATCATTCTGACTATAATGGTACCTTGAACATCGGCTATTGTAACGGGCCGTTTTGCACACAAGAGGTTAAAAACTGTATAGGCGATATTCCCCTTTTCAGATGCACAGACAGCTACTGCAATCACCAATCTCCCGAACTGCAAACACATGAATTCACCAATCTCCCGAACTGCAACCAGGGGAATGCTCCAAACTCCCGAACAGGAAACACAAGAATGCTGTAAACGGCCAAACAGGAAAAACCATACGAACAGTTTACACTCCTGGCAGTCGCACTGTAACAGCATACAATCCAATTCCCCCCAAGAACGAGACGACACTTCGTTTGAGGGTCAAGCAGAACTGATTTACTGGGGCTACCTGCTCGGCTTTTATGCAGGTCTCCCACCTGGTGGACACTCCCCTAGGGGACCAGATGGAAGACTGGGAAACATATTGGACATTGACCAATCACAAGTTTACAATCCCACAATGCATCACAATCCCTCCCCTCTGTCCTGGAGATAATTGAGAAGTAATCCAATTATCTCCAAGGACAGAGGCAAAACTCCATTAACCACATGGCAGACAAAGCACAATAAAAGACATAAAAATACATACTGTTACATTTATCACATAGAACATACACATTCTACCTATCCCCAGATAGCTTAGATCTGAGTGCACATTACTACCAGATGGCGCTCAGATCACATACATACAGTTCAATCGCCATGGAGCCAAAGTCTTTCATAAATTCTTTCAGTATACGGCTGGGCTCCATGGCATAGCTATCTGGGGTAGCATGGTTTAAACAGTAAAGTACCGAATGGACCGTTGTTTGGATAATTAAATGCAGGTAGGAGAAGGTAGGTCGGCGGCTCAGCGGTGTTCGTGACTTTAACAGTCCACAGAAAGGCACGAACCAGCCTTTCTACAGGGAAAAAGAACAGTGTTAAACATGGGGCCATAGTCCAGCGGCAGGAGGCGGGCGACCAGGCTCCTCCAGTGGCCAGTGGTGAGGTTGGTTCCGCCACAGCTATCCTCGGAGTTTCAAATTGTTTAAGGCTCACTGGGAAATATCAAAGGCCGATATATATATTTTGGGGGGTTCTGTGAAAAGTTTGGGACGGTGAATAAATGTTTGCTATAGCCAGGTCACCAAATGCCATGTTCATTTCTAAAATGTTTACAGATGGTAATAATTTTGCCACCCTATTTTGCAGTTCTGCATTTTCTCTGTTGATCTGCTTCTGAGGAGATCCTTGAAAAATCACTTTAAATCAGCCATGTCACCCCTCCCCCTAAAAAAACCCCAAAACATTAGAATCTTTATGAAATACTCATTTGGACTGTGTTGGAATTTCACTGAAATTCCAACCCAGTCAAGAAATATTCAGAGACAAAGGAGGGACTGGTTTGTCTCTGGATATTTCCTCCACCTGACTTTCTAAGACATTGTCATGTATTCATCCGCTTATAAAAATGTGGTTAGTGACATTTACTGTCCACACAGGAAAAGTTGTGCCGAGCAGCAACCAAATCCACAGAAGTGTTAATGCTGAGCAGCAATTATGCAAATGGGACCTGGTAACTGCCTTTGGATTACAGCCTATTAGATCTAGAGGAGGGGTATTTAGGCCCAGTTCTCATCCTGCTCAGTGCCCTGTCGTGGTTTCCCTTGTGGTTGTCCGAGAGCGCGTTATTTATTCTGGTAATTCTGGTTATTTGGCTTTGGCATTGTTTTTGACTTCCCTGCTTTCTGGTATCCCTGACTCCTGGCTTTTCCTTATCGTTGTGTCTCTTTCTGTTTCCCTTGACCTGGGCTATTCGTGACTATTCTTTGGTACGTTAGTCCGGCCATTCTAAGGTCCGGTATACGGTACCTATCAGTCCTCTGTGTTACACAATTCTACGTGCTGGATCATACTGTAATCCTGACAGACATTGGGCGGATCTACAGTGTCAATCCTGACAGCCATCACCAGTGACGGCTGCAGAGAATTGGCTCTGTCTATGGAGGAGGTCCAAAGACCTCAATGCTGTACTCTCATGGGTGCGTGAGAGTACAGCAGTGATGTCGGCTCCTGGTACTGAATACGAGCTGAAGAGGACTGGCCGGAGGAAGATGGCTGTACCCACAAGGTGCAGTTTAAGGCCATATTTAATACTTATTGGACCTTGCCTCTACCCTCCCTCCCACCCCCTGGCATCTATCTACCCCAACCCAGTGGCACAGGAGTGATGAAAAGATAGATCCCTATCTGTCATACTTTGCTTGCTGTGGATCTACCATTTGGCCATCCTTGCAGGGCTGTGTGTTGGACCACCTGGGACCCCGATCAGGTACCTCCATCAATCGCTGCTTACTAGTACTTGCGAGCACCATAAGCACTGTACTGTAACACCATAACCACCATAAACCCCACGCATCACCGCAGCTTGATTGGGGTCTTGTTGTCCTCCACCCCCCATGGACCCAAGACCAGGATCCAGCTTCCAGTGGCTCTTTGTTGATTTTAATGATGCCACACTTGGCCTTTAATGACAATCCCCATGCAAGTGGCACTCCCACATGGACCTTGTTGGGAACTCCGTTACAAAGTCACCAACAATAACAGTGGTACAATGCATGACACTCCCACATATGATACAATAAGGCTTCCCCTTTACTTAGGAGATAATTGAGTCAAGCACTATACTAAACTCAATTATCTCCAAACACAAAAAACACACATTCTTACAAAACCCCCAAAATACCTTAAAACACATAAAATCCCCACAAAAGTTACATCCCCTGATCTCGGTGACCAACATATCCAAAAATCACCCAGATCAGTTCAGGGGTTCAGGAATTTTCTGGTAGTCATGGTTCTTACCGACTGCACGCATTTTCCCATGCCCAAAACGTTTCCATAGAATCACGCATAAGTGCCGCTGGCGATCGACCAGGATCCGCGAAGTCTTCATGCCGAAAATAGTTCCATAGAATTGCGGCTAAGTGCCATTGGGGGACCGATCGGGAACTGCGAAGTCTTCATGCCGAAAATAGTTCCAGGGCATTAGCGGCTAAGTCACCCTGAAGTCTATTTGCGGTTTTGGTCCATGCAAATGGCCGCCAGGGAGCTAGCGTTCGGTTCTATGGAAAGTGACGAACCAGGGGAACCAGGGGGAATAAAATATGGGTCTTTAAAGTCATTGACTTGGCCCATAGTCTTTTGGTAAGAGGCTGGCCAGCAGGCCCCTCCAAGCACCCGTGACAAGGTTCAGTTAATCACAGGCTGTATTTGTGAGCACTTTTTGTGCGTTTGAATATAAGCATGTTTTTGTATAGAGTATAGGAGTGCGTGTAGGGATGTATTTGTGTGTACTGTTACCATTGGAATGCAGTAATGTGTGTAGTTTTGTGTTTGAATCCAGGGATGTGTGTGTTTGTATATAGTGTTGACTTTTAAATGCAGGTAGGCTTCTGTGTGTAGATTTGGTGTTTGTATATAATTTTTGCGTTTTAATACAGGGGTGTGTTTGTATGTAATGTTTGCATTTGCATGTAGGGGTGTTCACATTGACACACAGATACACACACATGATGCATATATACACACTGATAGACACACTGACACACAGATACACACACACACACAGTGAAACACACATTGGCACATCCACACACACAGATACACACACACTGACAGAAACACACACTGGGCACACCCTAATCCCTGCTGTATGCCTCCATGGGCCACTGGGGAGATCAAAGATTTCTCTCACCGGCCCAAAGGCAGGAGAGGACCTGGGGAGCTCTAGCCAGCAGCTCCGTTGGGTTCCTCTTGCGAGGTCGGAGCGTTGCCGCGACAGGCTAGAGTTCACTCACCAATAGGACCACCGGGGATGGCAGCAAGGATCCCCCTTCCCAGGCAAAAGGTAAGAAGGGAGGGGGGATATTTCCTAATCTGTCCCCCCCAACCCCACACACAATCACTCCACACACACAGCACACACAGCACACACAGCACACTAACAGCACCCCCTCACACACACAGCACACTAACAGCACCCACACACACACACACCAGACTAACAGCGCACTAACAGCACCCTCTCACACACACACAGCACACAAACAGCACCCTCACACAAAGCACACTAACAGCACCCTCACACACACACATAGCACCCTCACAGCACACTACCAGCACTATCATACACACACAGCACCCTCACACACACACAGCACCCTCACACAAACATAGCACCCTCACACAAACACAGCACCATCAGACACACCCACACACAGCACCCTCACACACACACAGAACCCTCACACACACACACACACACAGCACACTACCAGCACTATCACACACACACACACACAGCACCCTCACACACACAGCACCCTCACAGCACACAACCAGCACTCTTTCACACACAGTACCCTCAAACACACACAGCACCCTCACAGCACACAACCAGCAGTGTATGTATGTATGTATATGTGTGTGTGTGTATATATATATATAAATATATTTATATATATATATATATATATATACATACATATACACGCGGCGTGTGTTTATGCTTTAGGATGCACACCCTAATGCAATAGGCTGCATATACACACTGAAACACACGCAGATACACACACTGACAAACAGACATACTGACACACAGCGATACACACATTGGCACATCCACACACACAGATACACACAGTGACATACATAGACACATACATGTTGTGATTTTTAAAGTTGCAGCCACCCTCCTGTTAGCATGCCTTTTGTTTCCGGGGGGGTTGGCTTGCTTGGGGTCTTGGTGATACTGGCTGAGGCTGATGGGAGTGAACATGAGGGTCTGCAACAGCTCACTCCTGCCTCTCTTCCTCCATGCTGCCTGTGTGTGCCGCAGCCACCTCCTCCCTCCTTCTCACGCAGCTATCTCTGTATGAAGCTGGGAGGAAGTGATTGCCTGTCACTTCCTCCCAGCTGGCTGATACTACAGGGGCCCCGTCACACTCTTTAAGAGCTGCCCCACAAATTGAATTATTATTATTATTGCCATTTATATAGCGCCAACAGATTCCGTAGCGCTTTACCATATTATGAGAGGGGGGATTTAATAGGACAATTACAAGAAAACTTACAGGAACGATAGGTTGAAGAGGACCCTGCTCAAACGAGCTTACAGTCTATAGGAAAAGCATCACAGATCTGGAAATGTTAACTAATACTTATTTACATCGCCATATTTCTGAATTGGGTATCAGTTCTGTTTACGGGCCCCTTGGAAAATAAAAAATGCACGCTTGGCTTTATGTTTATGACAAAACTTTATGTCTCACCCCCCCACCCCCCCCCTTCCATATCTATACATGACGACTAGAGAGATAAAATTGTTAAAAAAATATATATATTTATGAAAAATTGTGTTTTGTTTTTTTAAAACAAAATTCAGTTTTGTAGATGAGGCAATAAATCGATATTCGAGCTTGTTCATTGCATCATCCTAAAGCCTAAAGCCTGTGTATTGTTACATTATTACAGCTTTCAATTTTTGCTTATCATGCAAGCGGAGCATTAAAAACCCAAATAGCCCTGAGCACAGACAATTCTGAGAGCTAAACGTCTTGCCTGGACCATAAATGCTAAGACGGAATTCTCAGGAAGCTGAGCTTGCAAAAGGAATCTGCACTTCAGGTTCGGGTCGTCAAAGAGCCTGACACATTAGGAAATACGATGTCATATTAAAGCAATTATGCAACGGAAATGTTTGCAGAGGAATTGCTTCTCAAGCCGTCTCTCTGCAATGCTGTTGAAAATGAAAGAATGCTGGGTAGATTTTCCCTGTGGGAGTGCTATCCCACTGCCTGATGTCTTCCTAGTACTCTGATCGACTGTTTGTACACAGCTCTGATTGTTCGCTAAGCACTTTGGGCAATAAAACCTGTTGGGAAATTTATCAACGTAAAAGAGGTGCTGTTCTGGGTGCAAAATGCTAATGGTTGACATTCTATCGGTTTCCATAGTAATTGTTCCTTATTTAGCACCTGTTATTCGCACCCTCCCCCACTACGTATTTTAGGGGAAAAAAATGTTTTTTTGTGATGCTCACCATCACGACTGTTTAAACCTTAGTTCGTTGTTTGACTGTTACATTGCTCATGCCGAATGAGTGTCATTTGGCCAAAATGATTATGGAATTGTGGAATAACCTCCCACTGTTTAAATATCGATGAAACCTGCGTTTGGACGTTAGTGCCATTAATTTAGGTTTTAGGCTTAGAGTCCCTGTCAGATTTGGGGTCAGGATTTTTTCCTCCTCCTTCTTCCCCTCCCTCTCTCCGTTCCTAATCGCTTCACGGCTCCAGCTTATATGTCCACAATTCCAGGCCTTTATTGCACCTGTCATCAGTAATTTTTGTCTGTATTTTTTTAATACTGTTTTCTAGCTGAAGTTAGGGATTATTTTCTTATGCATGGATTTTGTTGTAAATTTTAAAAAATTTAATTCGAAATAAATCACACTGTTTAGTGAATAAATAAATGCCAATTTTCATCCGATTTCTAAACATTAGATGGTTATTCCACAGGCCAGATTTAATCCTGTACTATCAGAACCAAAAGCTGTGGGATAGGGGCCCAAAACGGGGACTTGCCAGGCATATTTGGGACTGTTGACAAGCTCCGATGACTTCACTAAGGAATCTCCTAAATGTTGTTGGACTAATTATCCCATAATCACCTTTTAGTCTATAGCTAATTAAGAATTGTGATATAGTAATCCTCCAGCTGGTCAATAATTTTATCTTAACCAACTGCTAGCAAATTACCAGAAGCTGAGATGTTTAAATAATAGTTTTTCTCTCTGAAACACTCTCTTTGTAGTGTCAGGGCTGTGGGTCTCGATGCGCATGGGCTGTTTGCTGTCTTTGAATGCCACGTGCGCGGAAAAATCGCAGAATCCGTGGTAGAGCGGTGTTGTGATATCAGCAAAGTCATTAGTGTTTTGGCTACTGCCTAGGAGAGTGCATTTACAGATGATATTCAAATCGTTTTTGTTTTACTATTAGAACTAGTTAATATCGTGACCCTTGCTTCCTGGCTGTATAAAATGTTAATTGACTATATCTTGGGTATTAACTCGATTGATGGCTGAAGTCAGGCCACAGTCAAGTTACATGTATAAAGTAGAAATATATAGATAGAATTAGTAGAAGAGTTTTATAATTTAAGAAACACAAAACAAGCATGACATATCCAATTTAATGCACTTTAGACAACAGTTATCGTCTCATGGGTTCACCAGAAGCTCTGTATCTAGCTCTCGACCATTGTCCTCATCTGTTCAGTTGATACATTTACAGTCAGAGCGGCATTCTCCAAGGCTGTCTCTTGTTTCATGATAGCAGCTGCTGTTTACCTGAGCAGCATGCTAAGCATGTTAGTAATCTCAAACCTCTCTGACATTGTGTTAGGCTACTGTGTAAAAGGTGCAAAACGAATGGCCTACATTGCGTGCTGAGCTGCAGACAATGCATATAATTAACTGAAAGATGGTGATATTCAGTATTTTTAAAAATTATGACATCTTCCACAATTTTCAAAGCTTACCATTTAGATCAGATCTCATCTGGGGCAGCCACCCCAGCTGGATTTGAATAACAAATGCTCTCCATTAATTAACACTACTGATCTGGTGGAAGTAAGGTGGGCAGTCTAAGCACCATAATCACCAAGACAGCAGTGATTATGGTGCCAGGAGTCCTCTGGCGCTGTCCCATGGGAAAATGTCAAACTGTTTTCTAGTGGTTTGATGTTTACGTGGGCTCGTGGGTGAGTCCCTTATGGACCACAGCAGATAAACCTAAAGCAGTATGTTCTATTTTGCAATAGATCTATCAATTTCATCCCTTTCTGGACAAAATTAATTTACTGTCACTGATCCTTAACTGTACCACCAAAGCGAGAAACAAGAGGAAATATTATGAGTGACTTCAGGACTGCTGGCAACTACTCCTAATATCCCAGAGATAGCTATGTACAAAACAAAGCCATTGTAACAGAGTGCATGGACTTGTTTTTAGAAAAAAAAAAACTAAAGATTTCTCACCATGCAGTTTGGAGCTCAGCTAACCAACATGGCAAACAGACAAAAAACTCAACAGGTGTCTACCAACGAGACCTCAGGATAATAGGAAGCCTGATAAACAGTTGTCTAGTGTTAAAGTTAGCTGGTTAGTTCCCATGTCTTTTTCTTTATACCTATTTAATTTTTTCAGTGGTGTGTAAGGCTGTGTAATGGCATGTTTTATGTCTGAAATAAATAGCAGGATCCCACTGTTAATTGTTTCTATTACACAATTATATTGTCTTTAAATAATGCTGGCACACAGATCTCTAGACTAAGGGGCAGTCCACCTGACATGAGGGAGCAAGGAGCAGTGTGTGTAACAAGTATTGTACTGACAGACCTCCTGCATCTCACACAATCCAAGTTTAGTAAATATGGGCTTGTTAAGAGATAACTTCAGATCTCGTGCTGTAGGCCCATGGCGGGACCTTCCCCCTCACTCAGTGGGCCCTTGCTAGGCCTAGAAAAGCCTCAAATCTGGCTCTACACTCCATGTGTATTACTACAACCTCATAATGAAACTGTGGCGATAAGAATGCTATGTTATACTCTAGTTGAATTAATCCATTCTAAATTACATTTACAATTTATACTCTTGTAGAGAAAAGAGAAACATATTGGAAATATGGCAACTGCATACCATTGTGTGGAAATCTATTCACAAATCGGACTTTAAATAGGACACAAAGTCATGCGTTTAGACTGGAAGAAAGAAGATTTCATCTAAGTCAAAAGAAAGTGTTTTTTTACCGTAAGAGTCCATACAGATGTTTAAACATCAAGTAGATGCATACTTGCAAAAACAGAATATTCAAGGATATAATTTTTCAATGTAGGGTAATAACTGCTTAATCCAAGGATAAATCTGACTGCCATTCTGGGGTCAATAGGGTATTTTTTTTTCTAGTTTGTTGCAAAATTGGAAGTGCTTCAAACTGGGTTTTTTTTGTCTTCTTTTGGATCAACAGCAAAAAAACAAATGTGAGGAAGGCTGAACTTGATGGACATGTGTCTCTTTTCAGCCTATGTAACTATGCATACCCTCCAAGTGTCCCTCTGTTTCACTTTTCTATCGTAATGTCCCTCTTCTATAGGAG
The DNA here is from genome assembly GCA_933207985.1 of Pelobates cultripes. Taxonomy (NCBI): domain Eukaryota; kingdom Metazoa; phylum Chordata; class Amphibia; order Anura; family Pelobatidae; genus Pelobates; species Pelobates cultripes. The sequence continues at coordinate 138,297,616 of OW240920.1, read as the reverse complement.
CTCCATATTGTTGGTGTGTCTGAGTGTATAACAGAGATCCACAGCAATAATACTCCCAGTAATGTGTCTGAGTGTATAACAGAGCTCCACAGCAATAATACTCCCAGTAATGTGTCTGAGTGTATAACAGAGCTGCACAGTAATAATACTCCCAGTAATGTGTCTGAGTGTATAACAGAGCTCCACAGCAATAATACTCCCAGTAATGTGTCTGAGTGTATAACAGAGCTCCACAGCAATAATACTCCCAGTAATGTGTCTAAGTGTATAACAGAGCTCCACAGCAATAATACTCCCAGTAATGTGTCTGAGTGTATAACAGAGCTCCACAGCAATAATACTCCCAGTAATGTGTCTGAGTGTATAACAGAGCTCCACAGCAATTATACTCCCAGTAATGTGTCTGAGTGTATAACAGAGCTCCACAGCAATAATACTCCCAGTAATGTGTCTGAGTGTATAACAGAGCTCCACAGCAATAATACTCCCAGTAATGTGTCTGAGTGTATAACAGAGCTCCACAGCAATAATACTCCCAGTAATGTGTCTGAGTGTATAACAGAGCTCCACAGCAATAATACTCCCAGTAATGTGTCTGAGTGTATAACAGAGCTCCACAGCAATAATACTCCAGTAATGTGTCTGAGTGTATAACAGAGCTCCACAACAATAATACTCCCAGTAATGTGTTAAAAGAGAACTCCACATCAATAATACTCCAGTAATGTGTCTGAGTGTATAACAGAGCTCCACAGCTATAATACTCCCAGTAATGTGTCTGAGTGTATAACAGAGCTCCACAGCAATAATACTCCCAGTAATGTGTCTGAGTGTATAACAGAGCTCCACAGCAATAATACTCCCAGTAATGTGTCTGAGTGTATAACAGAGCTCCACAGCTATAATACTCCCAGTAATGTGTCTGAGTGTATTACAGAGCTCCACAGCAATAATACTCCCAGTAATGTGTCTGAGTGTATAACAGAGCTCCACAGCCATAATACTCCCAGTAATGTGTCTGAGTGTATAACAGAGCTCCACAGCAATAATACTCCCAGTAATGTGTCTGAGTGTATAACAGAGCTCCACAGCAATAATACTCCCAGTAATGTGTCTGAGTGTATAACAGAGCTCCACAGCTATAATACTCCCAGTAATGTGTCTGAGTGTATAACAGAGCTCCACAGCAATAATACTCCCAGTAATGTGTCTGAGTGTATAACAGAGCTCCGCAGCAATAATACTCCCAGTAATGTGTCTGAGTGTATAACAGAGCCCCAAAACAATAATACTCCCAGTAATGTGTCTGAGTGTATAACAGAGTTCCACATCAATAATACTCCCAGTAATGTGTCTGAGTGTATAACAGAGCTCCACAGCAATAATACTCCCAGTAATGTGTCTGTGTATAACAGAGCTCTACATCAATAATACTCCCAGTAATGTGTCTGTGTGTATAACAGAGCTCCACATCAATAATACTCCCAGTAATGTGTCTGAGTGTATAACAGAGCTCCACAGCAATAATACTCCCAGTAATGTGTCTGAGTGTATAACAGAGCTCCCAGCAATAATACTCCCAGGAATGTGTCTGAGTGTATAACAGAGCGCTGTGTCTTTAAACTACAATAAATGTGTTTAGACGTCATTGTGAAATGAAAGTGCCCCTCTTTGTCCATTTGAAATGTTGGGAGGTATGCAGTTGGTCAGGTAACTCAGTTAATTACTAAAACCAAAAATAACTGTGGGAAAAAAATGAAGTACAATTTATAACTGTATCCATTAGGAAAAACTATGGATTGCCCATCTCTGTGTTTGACATTGATGGATTTAATAATTCAGAACAGAGTTCATTACAGAGCCAATTCACCCTGCATCAGAAAATACATTAAGTCCTTTATGTGAGGAAACTGGGCCAAGTGGAACAATTTTCTTCTTTTTTTTTTTTCAGTGAAACAAAAAAAAAGAAAATACTCCATTAAATAACCGAAAATAGTAATTTTGGAAGCAGTTGTTCTTTAGTTTGTGATATCAGTTAGAATAATTCTCTAACTTAAATAATTGCTTTCTCTACACATAGGAAGAATAGATGTTAGTGAGTGGGGGTTAGACCGTGAGTTATTACGTTTCCTGCTAATATCTATGGATATTTAGAGATTGAGAACAAATTACTCTTCCTGCAAACATCCGCTCAAAGGTAGCCAACTAGTCACCACTTGTTTGCCACTGAACTACTGGATCAACATAACTCACAGTTTTGTGAATATGCCTTAATTTTTCCTAGATTAATCCAAATAATATAATATATAATAATATTGCTTTTATAAATTGTATTTTTAAGTGCTCTTTTCACACTTCGTTCCTTAAAAAGATTTTTTTTTTTTACTATAATCCAAAAAAGTTTACAGTTAATTAAATAGTTTGATACCGATTTAAAGACATATTTTGTAAATTGTATAACTGCTATTGCGGACCTTGTATGTTTCTTAAACTTTATTCAAATGATAGATATAGCATTCAAAAAAGTAAAAAAAAAATAAAAAGCTAAAAAAAAAACAAGTAACAATAAATCTTGGCTTACACATCAGGAAAAAATGTGGACAAGTTAGATAGTCCAGAATCTGTTACTAAGTAACAGAGATTTCCACTAATTCCCAAAGGATCTTTCTGTTAGGCTTGTTGTAAATAATCCTAATATCACAATATCTGCAAAGTAAAATTCATCAAAATATGCAAAATATAAAAATTAGCTAATGTTAATCGTAAAAGAACCCTTTAGCACTTTTATTCCTAATGCTATAGTGTTTTGTTAATAAAAATTGGGTAAAACAGGGGTAGCACTGAAATCAAATCCTGCCGCCACTTATCCTGCCTCCCCAGTGGAACTCCTGGTGGTGCACAGTACCGGGACCCGCACGTTGGAGGGGCCCATCGGGTGGCCCATGCACTTAGTATAAGAGTGTGAATGGGCCTGTAGCATCGAAAGCAGGTCTCTTCCTCTCAGCTTGAAGGGGAGAGCCTGCGCTGGAGGTGGATACAGCGAAATACATCCCTACATGCACACACATACTCTGTACAGAAACATGCTTACATTGAAATGCACAAACACTTCTAACAAATACAAACCTGCAAGCATGGGCAAATGGTAAATCTCCAGCGGCATAGCGTTGTGGGAGTTGTACGATGATGGGGATCTACCTTTTGGCCACTCTTGCGCTAGAGGGGGCCCAAAATAATTTCTTGCACAAGGGCTCTCTCTACATTAGTTTCACCACTGTGCCTCCTGCAATATCATGCCGACGCATCTAACAGTTGAATCCATTGGGGACTAAATGGGCATGCATGGCAGCACTGCGCTCCAATTGGAAACTTGCTGTGAAAACCAAAATTGACCCGGTTCTCGCAGCGGAAGAGTCCCAAGTGGCTGTCAGGAAGACAATCACTAGAGCAGTATTTAACACTGTAATGTAAGTATTGCTTAGGGACAGGGAAGGGAGGGGAGAGGAACGCTAAAAGACATGGAGGGGAGAGGAACACTAATGGACAGGAAAAGGAGAGGAGAGAACCACTAGGGGACATGGAGGGGAGGGGATCACTAAGGGACATGGAAGGAAGATCGTCCCACAGGGGGGCCTTAGTGGGGAGAAAAACACACAGAGGGATATGAGGGGGGAGAAAGACACACGAATGGGCCTGGTGGTGAGAAAGACACATAGAGGGGCTGGGGATGAAAGAGACACACAGAAGGGTATTGGGGGTGAAATACAAAGGGGGGAGACACACAAATGGGGTTGTAAGAGATACACAAGGGAGGTGTAAGACACACAATGGGGAAAAATAGGGGATAAGATACATTAAAGGGGGTAAAATATTTAGAAAATGGCAAAAGAAGCAAAACGGGGGGTTAAAAGGCACACAGGTGAAGATGCTTTTTGGGGGGGGGCGCCACAATCATCTTCACCTGTGTACCCAAAAATCCTTGCACCGGCCCTTGGTGTTTACTCTGGTGTCCTCCTTCTGGGACATTAACATACCTCCCAATTTGAGCAGTCCCTGAATTAGGACAACCGTGGGAGGGCGTATCCACCTCTTTTGTCACTTGCTCTGTCCAAAAGAGGTGTATATCCACAGAAAGGGGTGGGTCCACCCACATTACTGGCTGGTTAGTCTGGTGTGAATACACCTCAGGCTGTCTGCTAATCTTCCAAGGGCTATACTCTCTGCAGGGTCCCAGTGCCTTGCACTAAGATTGTTGGGTCAGTTTCCTGGTTTTCTCAATAGCGGGGACAGATAGTCGGAATGGCCGGACAGACCTGAAAATCGGGACTGTCCCTCCGAAATCAGGACTGATGTGAGCTATGCATTAGAGAAAATCAGCAAATGAGTCTAGACATTAATACTATGCCATATTCATTCCACGAATAAGCCAATACTATAGAGAATTTGTGAACATTTTTAAAGCAAACATTCATGGAACTTAATGTTAGAGAGCAAAACTGGTCTCTGAGGGGCTTGATGACTAACAGTGGCTTTGATGTGTTGAAATCGAATGGAAAATATCCTTAAAATAAGTGTGTAGAAAAAAATCGACTGGCTATTTCCACCTAAATATATATATTTTTTTTTACGCCACAGCTCAATATTTAATGACCCTGCGTGTAAATACAAAAGTACAATTTTAGATTTAACTGATTTCCTGTTGCAGACTCAGTGCTGGTATGGTTTTTAATGTTCTCTTACCCTACAAATTGCAAGCATTCTTTATGATAGGTGACTTACAGCCACCAGGAGCCACATTATGTAATATAAATGGCTGAGCTGTGTTGTACATTTCCAGTTTTTCTACTCTATGTAATTGTAATATACAGTACTTGGTATGACAGAAAGGAGTTAGATAGGGGCCGTGAAAACATTTGCTTGGCTGCATTAACCATCGCTATGTGTAGAAAAAAGAAAGTGTCCCAAACAGGTAACCTACATAGGGCCCTACAAGATCTTCAAGGGACACTCCAGACCCCTAAAGCAGTTTAGCTTGCTTTAAAACTTTATGTGTGAAGAATGTGTCCTCCTTTTTCATTTTGGTAAAAGTGCAGATTTCAATAAAAATTTACACTTTTATAAATTAACCTGGTTACACCCCCTTGGCTGTCAATCATACAACTGGTCCTGTTACTTCCTGGTTAAGATAGCTCAATTAAGCTAAACTCAAGAGGCAGCAATTGCCCTGAGCACATGCCTTGCAAAGACTTCTCATTGAGCTGCATTGGGAAGTCTGTGATTGGAGAGCCACATAAAGTCTGGGTGCAGTCAATAGGGGAGGGCTTGCAAAAGGTCCAGACAAGAGAAATGCAGGTCTTGCAAGTGGTTTTACACAAAACTCCAATGGAAAAATGCACAATTAAAAGCATGCATGTTGTCTTTTGGGGTATATCTACTAAACAGTGAATTTTATTTATTTCATATTTGGGCAGTGGAGTGTCCCTTTAATCATTCTCTGGCTGTACACCGCATTTCTTAATCCTCAACGTGTGTATTAGTCATTCCTGGCTTTACCTGTGGGGGATATCCTGGATTGGGATTTACATCTGGTGACACTGTGTGAGGTAACAAAAAAGCACTCTTCCATTCCCTGATACCCCGCAAAGAATGAAAGGGGTCTCAGGGATAGCAAATTTTCATTTATTACGCATCTCATGGTAAAAGTGCAGATTCTCAAACAGAAAAGACAGGAAGAACAGACATTTATTTTAGTGATTCAAGATAAATTAGCAGGTTCTCAGGGTATCTGGAGAATACCTGGACAGATTCTTAGAGTCTCAGGGTAAATGAGCAAATTTTCAAGGCTTTAGTGTAAATGGGCAGATTGTCTGTGTGAAGGGACAGATTCTCCACCTGAACGGGCAGATTCTCAGAGTCTCAGGGTAAGTGGACAGATTTCTCCTGGTTGCATTATATATCGTCAGAAAGTCATTAATTTTATATGATTATTGCAAGAACAACATTATTTAAGGAATTTCTATGACCTAATAATTTGTTTTGGTTGTCACACATTTACCCAAGATGTAATAACCTTGTTTAAATTTTTAATTAATTAGTAAAGATTACAACACATTAAATGCTCCGGGCTCTGTTTTTTACATTGAATATTCTCATTAGGACTTCTGGTGCACACAGATTTACCTTTGCCAAGTGAACCTGGCCTTCTCACATGTGTCTGTCTATCTGTCTGTCTGTCTCTGTATATTAATTCCTCATCTCTTTGATCCTCGTCTCACACATGGAGAACGCCCTTACAATCTTATTTTATTTGTTTTAAGATTAAATGGCCAACATGCAGGTCCACAGCTGTTTCTAGATTATCCTGGACACCCCACAAAAGGCTAGACAAAGGGAGAATTTTGGCCAGGTTACATATTTCTCTATTCATCTTTGATTTTATAATTAATTAATGACATACAGCACCATTAAATAGAATAATCTGTATTTTAAGTTCAATGTCTCCTCCCATGCAGGGACAATGAATTCGATAAAACATTGAAAATGACCAAATTGACCTCTTTACTGCCTATTTTATACAGTGTTCTACTGGTAGCGTTCCTTGTGGGAGGGCAGAAAATAAAATGAAAATCAAGCCACTTAGTATTTTTTCTTGTTAATTCTGTGATATCTATCTCTGAGGAAAAGATTATCAGTGTCTTTGTGTGTCTGCCAGTGTGTGTTTGTGAGTGTCTGTCAAATCAGTGAGAGTATGTTTGTCATGGAGTCTGTGTGTGACTATCAGTGTGTCTGTCAATGAGTGTCTGTCAGTGTGTGTGTCTGTCAATGAATGAGTGTGTGTCAGATCAGTGAGTCTTTGTCTGTCAATGACGTCTGTGTGTTTGTCATTAAGTGTGTGTGTGTGACTGTCAGTGAGTATCTTCCAGTGTGTGTCAAACCAGTGAGTCTGTGTCTGTCAGTGACATCTGTGTGTTTTGTCATTGAGTATGTGTGACTGTCAGTGGTTATAGCGTGGCGGAGCGGAGCGCGGAACAATATCTTCTGTTTCCTGTACCCGGCCAGACTGGTAGGAGGTCCTCACTGAGAGAGCACCTCCTGTCAGTCCGGCCGGGTACCTAAAATGGAAGCTCCTGTACGGGGATCCGCTTTGCTCGGCCACAGTACAAGGGACGTAAGAGGCACATCAGGAAGAGGAGGGGACCACTAAGGGGGTGGAGAGTGCACCAAGACAGGGAGAGAAGAGAAACACTAAGGGACAGGGAAGGGAGCGGACCACTAAGGGACGGGGAGGGGAGAGGGGCTCGATGTGAAAGAAACACACAGCGGGGATTGAGAAGGGGAAAAAAAGAGACACACAGAGGGATGGGAGGGGGGACAGATGGGAGTGGGGTGAAAGAGACACACACAAAGGAGCTGGGAAGAGGAAAAGACACAAAGGGGCTGGGAGAGAAGGATTTATACAAAGGGACTGGGAGAGAAGGATTTACACAAAGGGACTGGGAGGAGTATGACACACACAATGTGGGAGGATGTAAGAGTGATGCAAAGAGAGACACACAAGGGCGATTGTAAGAGATAGACAAGGGAGTTGTAAAACACACAATGGCAAAAATAGGAGATAAGATACACTAAAGGGGGTAAGACATTTAAAAGAGGGATAAGAAACACAAAAGGTGTCATGGTACCTGAATCACAGACCTTCTTCTCCTCCAGCATTTTCGTCACTTTAGAGGCCGGCCGCGATAGCCCTGCCCCCTTGTATGACGCGGCGCAATTCCGCCAACGTCATGACGTCAATGACGAAACGAACCGCCGAAAAAGTCAAACCAGGAAGTTTTGGGGGCATGGACATCAATTAAAGAGCCAGGCTATAAAAAGTACTCACTTACAGTGAGTCATTGCCCTGTCGTGGTTTCAGCTTGTCTGTTCCCTCAGTGCATCTCTCGTGATTGGTTTTCTGGTTAATTATCTTGGCTTGTATCCTGACCTTGCTGTTCTCTCCTATCCTTGTACCCGGCTTGACCTTCGCTTACCTGTCTTCTCGTTCCCTCGACCTCGGCTTGTCTCTGACCATTCTTAGTTTATATGACGTTAGTCCGGCCACTCTAAGGTCCGGTATACGTCTTTATAGTTTCAGTACATTGCGTGTTGGCTCCCTGTCTTGATCCTGACAAAAGGGAGGTTAAGAGGCACACATGTGAAGATGTTATTTTTTGGGGGTATGGGGATTGGAAAAATACATCTTCGTCTATGTACCCCAAAATCCTTGGACCGACCCTGTGGATATTATTTAAACTGGAAATTATAAGGAAATTTTAAATTTAAAATCAACAGAACCAAATTAGAAGCCATTCTGCATTGCAGTTAATTTTCAGTCTGAATTTTGTTGTTATACTGTAAGTGTTGAAATTATTAGACTACGGATTTATAGCCAAGAACTGATGTAATGACCCTAACACCCAGTAACTAGCCCAGGACACATTCCTATGGTATAGTAACTACAACAGGGCACCAAGCTACAGTGAGTAACATGCTCAACAATATGACTACCCAACGGAGTCAATTTAACTTTGCCGGAACCGCGAGGATTCATTTTCATTTGAGATTTGGCGAGGCACAACTGAAATGAGCTTAGATAATTTGTTATTGGAGTCACTTTAGAGTGAGTAGCATGTAACGCGCAGCCTGCATCATCAGACACTGCCCGTGGCGGCCATGACAGCTAATCGCAAAACAAGGAATTGTCAGGAGCCTAAGGAATTTTGTGGTTTTGTCATTTTTGGTTTCTTATATGCAAACTAAAATATATATATACGCACAAATATTGCAGACTGAAAACATAAACCAAACTCCAGCAACACAGACAATTTTGTAACAAATTTTGTCCTAAACTTTTCAAAAAGGATATTAAGGAGCTGTTTAGTGAATGAGATCGGTAATTTGATATGATTTCTCTAGACAAAAGCTAGTTAGGTTTCATTCCTGTTTGGTCGTAACTACAATACGTCCCTTTGCGATTCCTGCATCCTCCCAAATCATTTGTTGACATATTGAATTAAAGTGACATTTGCGCCATTAGTAGATTATTAAACTTACTAAAAACTGCAGTAAGCTTAGCCTACAAATAGCCCTGGGAACAGTGGCGACGCAGAGGTGGCAGTCATCTCTTTAGGAATTCATTCACTTAAATTAACTGCCGGAGGCTAGTTCTGTGATGAAGAAAATACCATGCATGGTGGGAGAAATGTTCTCTTATGCTGAGTGACAGTAAAGGTGCATGCCTTCTCTTTAAATGATCCTTTTAATTGGCTCTTGAAGTGTGCTACTTTTCTGGGAGCTGTTTTATAATTCCTTTGGCGCATCGCGGTACAGCATCCTCATCCTATACTCCTGTAGGTTTCATACAAGCTTCGAAAATTCACTTACCTTCTTCCTGTTTAGCTTGATGGGGAAAAAAAATATTTTGTAATTTCAGAATATTTTAGTTTTTGCAAATAAAAAGTTATTAGTAAACAATTTTTTTTTTTTTTAAAGTACACAGGTTATTAGTAAATCCATAAAGGATTATTATATTTTACATCCATTTTGTATTTCTGATAGATAATTGTGTTCGTTTATCCACAGATTTTTGTTTTTGCAGAACTACAGACTGCTACGTTGCTTTACCAGTCACATGACTGAACAAGCATCATCACAGTTGACGTTCTGTGGACTTATTTGTTGGCCACACCTGCTCTAAAGGTTACAAATATGACATATTTATTTATTTTAGTTACAGTCCCTTTTCTTTTTTTCCTTCTTTTTTGTGTTTCAAATAATTATTTATTTATAATAGTTCATTTAATTACTTTTGTCAGGTCTTATTGTAAATGAAACATATTCTTTTGGTATATTTTAATGTCTATTTATCTTTGTAATACTTTGCAATATTACTTGCAAGGTATATTTAGGTCATATAGCAGGGGTGCCCTATATCTGATGTTGGATCAATGGCAAATCAGGCAAAACAAGCAAATACAGACATTTAAAAGGAAGTAACCCTAGCCGCATATAATATCAGACACGTAAGGCACTAACTTTTGGCTTTGAACTTTATTTAATAAGATACATTTCAATTATTACAAAATTGGTGAGCCAAACCGTCATCTTTTTTTATTCATTAAATTGTGAATTATTAGGAATGAAAAGAGAATAAATGTTTAATTTGTAATAAAAGCTTATTTTTTTTACTAGATTTTTTTGTTTAAATGCTTAATATTCATAACTGAAATCAAAGAATTTTGGAAACGTTTTGATATATTTTATCTATCACAATGCATGTGTTAAATATATTTAACAATTAAAGGGACACTATAGTCACCAGAACAACTACAGCTTAATGTAATTGTTCTTGTGAGTATAATCATTCCCTGCAGGCATTTTCATGCAAAGACTGCCTTTTCAGAGAAAATACAGTGTTTACATTTTCCCCTAGGGACACCTCCAGGGCCACTCCTCAAATGGCCACTGGAGGTGCTCCCTGGGGAAGTGCTGCACAGTAAGCAGCACTGACATTCAGTGTCTCCACCCTCTGCATCGTGAAATATCCTCATAGAGATGCATTGATTCAACGCATCTCTATGAGGAGGTGCTGATTGGCAAAGCCAGCATTTGGCCCCACCCCCATCCCGGCTCCTTTCCGATTTCAGCCAATCCAATGCTTTCCCTGGATAAAAGTTACATTTTAACCCTTTCTAAGGTGGCTACAGGGGGTAGGGGGGTGTGCCTAAATTGTGCTTTTAACACTGAAGAGTTTGTGTTCTGTTTTCTCCCTGTAATATATTAAGGCAGATCATGACTGCTGCCCAGGGTTGGGGGTTGGCCTAAGAAAGATACTAAGTTGCAATCTGCGGGTACTGAATAAAAGGGGGCAAGGAAGGAGGGGACTTACGAGTCAGCAAAGACAAGTTGAGGGATCCTAACTTTCCCACTCTCCCGTCCATGAGTGGATTGATGTGGTATTGTTTCTGGTGGTTGTGTGTCTCTTGTGTTCTTGTTTTGTCACAGCTTGCGGTTCTTCCTGGCCAGCGTGTATACAAGGGGTGGAAACGCCAACGCGGCTTAAAGAGTCGCAGCCTGCCAAGAGCTGATGATGGGTGGTAGCATAGGCGTGCGCACGGGGTGTGCCGGGTGTGCCTGGGCACACCCTAATCCCCGTGCGCACCCCTATGGTTTGAGTCCTGCAGGAACAGCGTTCCTGCACTCTTTTGAGCAGGAACGCTGTTCCTGCAGGCACTCAGTGCCCCCTGTCTCACCTCTTGCCCTTGTCATGGGGAGGGCAAGAGGTGATGGATAACCCCCTCTCTGCAGGTCAGCGCGCGGCGAGGGAGCTCTCTGCTCTCTGCTTCCTCTCGCCGCGCGCTGATGCCGGGAGCCGGAATATGACGTCATATTCCGGCTCCCAGCTCCAGCAGACAGCCCGCGCGGCGAGAGGGAGCAGAGAGCAGAGAGCTCCCTCGCCGCGCGCTGACCTGCAGAGAGGGGCCCGCCCCCACTGGACCCCAGGGACAAGTCCACCAGCACTCCAGGTAGGAGGCTGGGTGGACATTTAAAAAAAAAATTAAAATATAATAATTTGTGTGTGTCTGTGAGTGTGTGTCAGTGAGTGTGTGTCAGTGAGTATGTGTCTGTGAGTGTTTGAGTGTGTGTCTGTGAGTGTGTGAGTATGTGTCTGAGAGTGTGTGAGTATGTGTGTGTCAGTGTGTGTGAGTGTGTGTCTGTGAGTGAGTGTGTGAGAATGTGTCTGTGAATGTGTGTCAGTGTGTGTCTGTAAGTGTGTGAGTATGTGTCTGTGAGTGTGTGTGTCAGTGAGTGTGTGAGTATGTGTCAGTGTGTGAGTGTGTGTGTGTCAGTGTGTGTCAGTGTGTGTCTGTGAGTGTGTGAGTATGTGTCTGTGAGTGTGTGAGTATGTGTCTGTGAGTGTGTGAGTATGTGTCAGTGTGTGTGTCAGTGTGTGTCTGTGAGTGTGAGTATGTGTGTGTGAGTCTGTGAGTGTGTGTCAGTGTGTGTCTGTGAGTGTGTGAGTATGTGTCTGTGAGTGTGTGTGTCAGTGAGTGTGTGTGTGTGTGTGTGTGTGTGTGTGTGTGTGTGTGTGTGTGTGTGTGTGTGTGTGTGTGTGTGTGTGTGTGTGTGTGTGTGTGTGTGTGTGTGTGTGTGTCTGTGAGTGTGTGAGTATGTGTGTGTTTCTGTGAGTGTGAGTGTGTGTGTCTGTGAATATATATATACGTGTATATATATATGTATATATATATATATATATATATATATATATATATATATACACACACACACGCGTGCGGCGTGTGTTTGTGCTTTAGGGTGCACACCCTAATGCAATAGGCTGCGCACGCCTATGGGTGGTAGGCTGCCATGGACTATAATGGATAATGGATTATAATGGATAATGGATTGTTATATTGTTGTTAAATAAAGCTGTGGCAGCTTAAGGGTTAAAGGTTATGGTGGGTCAGCGGTCATGAACCTATAGTGTTACTTTAATAGTTCTGACATTTTCAAATTTCAAGTCAATGGCAGAACAGGAAACAAAGCTTTGGTGGACATTATTTGGAGGAATGGATTTAATGTAGCTTTGCAAGTATAGAAAAATGCTTCAAAGACTGATATTGCCCAGGGGCAATAACAAACAAGCAAGTCCTCTTCTGTATATAATACAATTTGAAATTCTAAAACTCTTGCACCAAATCAAAGCATCCAGGGAATTGTAGTTTAACACAGGAGCTGGTGATCTACGTTTTGTCCCTCCTTACTCTATAGAATATGGTATCGTAGAACATGTGCTTACCATCGTTTGTGGAGCTCAGTGGATGGTTTAACAAAGTGACAAAAGCATATGGAGACCCAATTATATCGATATTGCCTTTACAGTGAATTCCTAGCGTGCGTCTAGCTAACTTTGACAGCTCTGGATGTGCAGAACGTTGAAAAATCAACCGGCAGGTAATGAGCTATGTTAGCAGGCAACACAAGGCCAATTTTACTCCGTAGCCCGAGGCATTTCTTCCTTCATTGTGGCTGTTTTTGTGAAGCTATATTACTTGGCTGATATATAGTGCAGCTATTTATCTGTGATCTAGGTCGTTATTCCTGCAAACAGGATGTTCGGGAAGGAATGGGAACGAGATCTGGAATGACAAAGATGTTGCTCTACATTCGTCTGGTCAGCTATTACTGTACAGCTATAACACCCCCGCGACGGAGCCAGGAAAAGAGAGACTGGCACGTCAGAAAGCCCTCTGCTTTTTAAACCTGGCTGAGAGTTTTGAGAGCTACAGTTACACTAGCTCTCTAGTGTCCACAAGGGATTTTTGGTTTACCCTTCATGCTCGAAGAATGTGAGAATAATGTGCGGGGTGCACTGTGGCACCTGGCTGCACTCCTTTTTTTTAGCTCTCTTCCTAAATCAGAACTATAGCAACTAGGACGGTCTGTCAGAAAAATACATAGATATAGATCCAAGAAGACACCAGATGATTTTTCTGCGGTTGTTAGGCAAAAGTACAACTCCTCAGCCAGCCAAAGAAGAGGAACAAAACATGTCATAAATAAATGGACCTTTAATTTGGCTCTGGATCTTAAATTTGATTTAAGAAACCTCTTGACAATAACCATCCAGAATCTATGTCATCATCACACATAAGCTGACTTGGAGTGATTAGAGTTGCAGTTCATGACCTGTACAGACAAGGAATTGTGGAGAATTGAGGAATTACACATTGTAGGCAAAATAATTATATGGAAAAGAAAGAGTTAAAATGCAGATACTATTCCAATTCCCATTTTGGTTCTCCTAAAATTTTCAGTTTATTGAATAAACTCCTTTGGCATTTCTTTCATTTGCAAGAAGGACAGAAAGAGATGGCTCAGTTTAATGATGAATTTTCAGCAGTCCTGAGGAGACGGGGAAATTGCGAATGTTGGGGATGAGTTAAAAATGTTAGCGAGAACAGAGTGTAAATGTAAGCGTGGTTTGTAAATCAAATCTGCCGTTCCCAGTCCATTCGGCACCATAACACAGCCCGCCATAGCTCATAATGACTGTAATGTCCATTTATGTCCCTTCTTCATTTTTGTTCCTTCGCAAGCACAAGGCCACAATGCAAGCTCTTCAGAAAACTGCTCAAACGCAAAATTTCATAAAACTCCGGCCAACAATTTATAGCCATTTTGCTACAAAATGTATTGAGGACAGCTGCGCAAGTAGAGGAATCCGAAAGTCCATAAACTTTGTAACGCTCTCTGCTGGGTATGGACACTATCTAAGATATTTTGTAAATAATTCCTTTTGTGATGAGGAGGGGCATATTGCGTATCTAAAATTAAACGAATGAGGATTTATGATCATACCAAAACATTGACAGTATTATTCGATGACGTGTGAATTTTATTTCAAGACACGGAGGCTCACATTGTGCGTTAACTCTTTCTTTACTCCCCAAAGCAGCAAAGAAAAACATTGACAGATTAGGGTAAAGTAAATCTGACCCACATGACAATCCCTTTTACCTTAGACCATAAAAGCCCCAGAGTAGCTTCTCATCTTTAAGGGTCAAAGAATAAGAACATTAAACCAGAAGAATGGAACCCAAAGAACATGATATCTGGAAACAGGTAGACATCTGCTGACATGATCCCAGTCCAGATGGAAAGTGAGCCTCCGTGTCTTTCATAAAATCACGGCTTTTCATCATGAAATAGCAAAATCACGTAACTGTGGGGAATTTTAAAGTGAATTTCAACTTTCAGGCCAAGTTAACCGAGCCGAGAATTTATCCCTAGGAAATCTGATTTTGCTACATCACCCCCAGTTCATGATTTGCCTTTATTCTGCTTGTCTTCCATTCTTCCACTATTCTCTTTTTTCGAAGGATGGCTCTGAAGGAGGTAATTCATTTCATATATTGCAAAAGTCTGTTTGTATTTGACATCTGTTTCATCTCTGACCTATAATCCTTGGAGAAGTTGAATGGGGGGAGGGCACAGTGTTTCCTCAGATGCATTCTCTGTCCATCTGCTACTATGTCTACATCCTGAACCTCATTCGACACTGTGTCCTAAAGTACACAATTATTAAAATGATGAAGTTGTTCAAAAGTTATTGGGTTAATCATAAGCTTGACATGCTTAGCCAAAATATCAGATTATACTGAAATATGGCTCTTGATCCCAGCATCACCGAAAAGGTCATCAACAATCACATTATAACCCAGCGTTTGCTTTCTCCATTTCTTTGGGACAGCTTGTTGCCATGACATCTCTTTTCCCCGATCTAAATTAAAATTGTCCACGCTGGAGCACTTTATTGGTTACTGTCAGCTGAAAATCCATTTGTCAGTATCGGTCTGCCTGCATGTGTATCTCTGTCGATGTCTGTGCAACACGAAACATGCCATTTACAGTCCCGATACACACTAAGTACTTTATCTATCAGGAGGCTAACAAGGCATTTGCCTTGGGTGGCACTTTCCAGAGGGACAGTAAAAAACTCAATCCCCAAACCTCCTCGGATGTGACTGCGACCGTGCGCCATGTGTTCCGCCTGTCATGGGGGGCCTAAGAGCTGGTCTGCTGGCCACCTTTGACTCCTTCCCAAGACAGGCGGCCGTGCATAATGGGCAGCGAGGAAGCACTGACATCTGTGCTCTTCTTGCTCTGCTCCCTCATGCGCCCTGCATTGATGCCGGGAGCCAGAATAGGACGTCTCTTCATAGAAACATAGAATGTGACCGCAGATAAGAACCATTTGGCCCATCTAGTCTGCCCAATTTTCTATCAGCCTCTGCATCTCTAAATGGTGCAAGAAGTCAATCACAACAGCCACACTGGACCCCAGGGACAGGATCAACACTGGACCTATGGGAAAGGATCC
Source organism: Pelobates cultripes (assembly GCA_933207985.1). Taxonomy (NCBI): domain Eukaryota; kingdom Metazoa; phylum Chordata; class Amphibia; order Anura; family Pelobatidae; genus Pelobates; species Pelobates cultripes. The sequence continues at coordinate 138,281,694 of OW240920.1, read as the reverse complement.
ACTCTAGCTCTTCCAAAGGCTGGGTGGACTTCAATAAAAATAATAATTTGTGAGTGTGTGTCTGCCAGTGAGTGTATGTCTTTCAGTGAATGTTTGAGTGTGTCTGTCAGCTAATGTGTGTGTCTGTCAGCGAATGTGTGTGTCTCTCAGTGTATGTGTTTGTCAGTGAATGCGTGTGTGAGTATGTCTGTCAGTATACGTGTGTGGCTGTCAGTGTGTTTATCTGTCAGTGTGTGTGTGTGTGTGTGTCTGTGAGTGTGTGTCAGTGTGTGTGCATCTGTAAGTGTGTGTCAGTGTGTGTCTGTAAGTGAGTGTGTCTTTGAGTGTGTGTGTCTGTCAGTGAATGTGTGTGTCTATGAGTGTCTGTCCGTGTGTGTCAAATCAAAGAGAGTCTATGTGTTAAGTAAGTGTGTTTGCCAGTGCATGAATTTCAGTGAGTGTGTGTCTGGAAAAGTGTGTATCTCCGTCAGTAAATGAGTGTGTGTGTCTTTACATAGTTACATAGTTACACTTGTGTCCATCAATTCAGCCTTCGAGTATATGTCTGTCAGTGAGTGTGTGTCTGTCAATGGGTGTGCATGTCTGTCAGTGAGTGTAAATGTATCAGTGATTGTGTGTGTGTCTGTCAGAGTGTGTCAAATCAGTGATGGTGTGTGTCTCTCAGTGAGTGTGTGTAAGTCAGTAAGTGTATGTGTCTCTGAGTGTGTGTCTGTCAGTGAGTGGGTGTGTCAGTGTGTCTGTCAATGAACATGTGTGTTGGTTAACCAGTGTGTGAGACAATGACTGTATGTTTGCCAATGAGTGTATATAAGTGTACGTGTATCAGTGAAGGCATGTGCCTGTCCCTGCCATAAGGTCTACTTATATCTAACTGTCTGTGTCTGTCTTTCTGTCTATTCACATCTGTCTGTCTATGTTTGGGTGTCACTGAATTTATTTCTCCATCCCTCCGTTGTTCTTTCCATTTTACTGTCTCTGGATCCATCTGTTTCTGTGTCTATCTATCTCTGTCGGTCCGTCCACTTTGTGTTGCAAATGACAGACTGTTAGAAATGACAGATAGACCATATTTTTAGTAATCTAAAGAAAGAAAAAAGTGTATATATATATATATTTTTAAAACATCGGCATATGTGTCAGGGTACGGCCATTTAATAGAGCAAAAAATAGGTCGCGCCACAATTAACTGTAATGTAACGTAAACTGCAATAATGTACTTACATATATTTAGACAGAGCAAGGAAATATATAATACAAAAGTCCAGATAAATATACAGGGAGTGCAGAATTATTAGGCAAATGAGTATTTTGACCACATCATCCTCTTTATGCATGTTGTCTTACTCCAAGCTGTATAGGCTCGAAAGCCTACTACCAATTAAGCATATTAGGTGATGTGCATCTCTGTAATGAGAAGGGGTGTGGTCTAATGACATCAACACCCTATATCAGGTGTGCATAATTATTAGGCAACTTCCTTTCCTTTGGCAAAATGGGTCAAAAGAAGGACTTGACAGGCTCAGAAAAGTCAAAAATAGTGAGATATCTTGCAGAGGGATGCAGCACTCTTAAAATTGCAAAGCTTCTGAAGCGTGATCATCGAACAATCAAGCGTTTCATTCAAAATAGTCAACAGGGTCGCAAGAAGCGTGTGGAAAAACCAAGGCGCAAAATAACTGCCCATGAACTGAGAAAAGTCAAGCGTGCAGCTGCCACGATGCCACTTGCCACCAGTTTGGCCATATTTCAGAGCTGCAACATCACTGGAGTGCCCAAAAGCACAAGGTGTGCAATACTCAGAGACATGGCCAAGGTAAGAAAGGCTGAAAGACGACCACCACTGAACAAGACACACAAGCTGAAACGTCAAGACTGGGCCAAGAAATATCTCAAGACTGATTTTTCTAAGGTTTTATGGACTGATGAAATGAGAGTGAGTCTTGATGGGCCAGATGGATGGGCCCGTGGCTGGATTGGTAAAGGGCAGAGAGCTCCAGTCCGACTCAGACGCCAGCAAGGTGGAGGTGGAGTACTGGTTTGGGCTGGTATCATCAAAGATGAGCTTGTGGGGCCTTTTCGGGTTGAGGATGGAGTCAAGCTCAACTCCCAGTCCTACTGCCAGTTCCTGGAAGACACCTTCTTCAAGCAGTGGTACAGGAAGAAGTCTGCATCCTTCAAGAAAAACATGATTTTCATGCAGGACAATGCTCCATCACACGCGTCCAAGTACTCCACAGCGTGGCTGGCAAGAAAGGGTATAAAAGAAGAAAATCTAATGACATGGCCTCCTTGTTCACCTGATCTGAACCCCATTGAGAACCTGTGGTCCATCATCAAATGTGAGATTTACAAGGAGGGAAAACAGTACACCTCTCTGAACAGTGTCTGGGAGGCTGTGGTTGCTGCTGCACGCAATGTTGATGGTGAACAGATCAAAACACTGACAGAATCCATGGATGGCAGGCTTTTGAGTGTCCTTGCAAAGAAAGGTGGCTATATTGGTCACTGATTTGTTTTTGTTTTGTTTTTGAATGTCAGAAATGTATATTTGTGAATGTTGAGATGTTATATTGGTTTCACTGGTAATAATAAATAATTGAAATGGGTATATATTTGTTTTTTGTTAAGTTGCCTAATAATTATGCACAGTAATAGTCACCTGCACACACAGATATCCCCCTAACATAGCTATAACTAAAAACAAACTAAAAACTACTTCCAAAAATATTCAGCTTTGATATTAATGAGTTTTTTGGGTTCATTGAGAACATGGTTGTTGTTCAATAATAAAATTAATCCTCAAAAATACAACTTGCCTAATAATTCTGCACTCCCTGTAGAAAAGTAAAGTACTCACATTTGAGTGAGCAGGAATATACTGCTCACTGTGATAGTGTGGTACAATCCCCACCTGGGATTCTTGAGTGGGTAACTGCTCCGAAGTCGCTGATGACCAGGTTAAAATAAATGAAATTAAATAATACTAAAAAGGTATATGGCATAAATGGGTTAAAAAGCCAATATTCCTTTATTAATAAATTGGCTGTTCTTAATTGATTTTTTATGTGTATTTTCTATATTTATCTGCTTTGTTAAAACTACAGTGAGCACTTTATTTTGTTTTATTTTTTTCAAGTACTGAGGTCCTCCTTTTGACTATCAACACTCATATCCTACCAGTGGGGGATCGACGCCACTGAATGCCAGTTATACCCGAGCTAGTTCTAGCTCTCCAATAGGTGAGTGTTCCTTTTCTGGTCATTTGTCATCTACACTATTGGAGTTTTTTTTTTTTGTGTTCACATATTCCAACCTGCACCGAGAAAACTCGACTATCTCAAGACCAACAATCCATTCAGATTCATATCAAACTCAAGTACCTGCAAGCCTACTTGGTCCTCTTGCTATCCATTCTCTATCTGGACTTTTGTATTATATATTTCCTTGCTCTGTCTAAATATATGTAACATTATTGCAGTTTACATTACATTACAGTCAATTGTGGCACAACCTATTTTTTCTTTTTTGCTCTACATTTCTGTTTTGAGGGTTTGTGAGGGAACCTCATATCCATAGGTTGCAGCCGCACACTTATCTTAGCTTCAGGTTGATCACACAAGCGCTGATCCAACGTCTATCTCTACGGCCATTTAATAACTGACATTTCTCTTTATTCTTTAAGATGAAATAAAAAAAAACATGTTACATATTTCATGCTTTGCTCAGTCTTGACAAGAGGCATATCTTTAATAAAATAATGTAAACGAAATATTTTATTAAAGTGATATTAAAGTAGGCTCACATTACCCATTCTTTAGCTGAGAGATGAGTAAATGTTACACTCCAGAGGCTTGCGTACTGCATTCCCCATGATTCTTAGTCAACACCAAGATTAGCAAAAATCATTTTATACTGTAAGCTTGGGATCAGGACCCTCTCTCTATATATCTGACATGGTATACACCATCGACGATTAGATTACACATCATAATTTGTGTCTATAAATTGTGCTTGTAAATGTAGACATTGTAAGTACAAATAGATTAATAACGTTGATTCATCCTCTGCCTGCCAATCAGTTCTTAGCATAGACCTCCAGTTACATCGGACTTCACACACTGAATACATTATAACGAACCCATAACAATCTCATAACAACTAAATATTTCAGTTCAATATATGATCATTTCTACATTTGTCACTTTAGAGGCTCCTCTCCATTTTGGAGAATCTGCCATAACAGGTGTAATTTTAAGATAATGTGTCACACATACTTCAAGGGTTACTCCTCCTACTTGATAAGAAACTATAGGCAACTAAACTGCTTAATTTAATTGAAGTGGTTATGGTGTCTGAAATGCCTTGGAGCTGTCCTTCCATTCAGCATTAAATAATTTTTCATGTTTTAATGCTGAATAAGTCCAGAGCAGTCCCATCCACTCTGTCCTGCTTGGGATAATGAGGCTAATAAGGAGCTGTGACTGGCTGTATCAGCTGACCACTTTCAGTCTATCACAGCGAGCATCACTGGTATGAATTGGTATGACTGAAAGGAAGTGTGTAATCTCAGCCTTAGCGATACCTACAGTAGGGGCCAGGGCTGTGGATGGCCAGTGACCCTCATTCAGTGTTAAACTGCTTGAAAATGGTTTAATACTGTATGGAGGGATAGCCCCAGAGGACTCCAGGCACTATAACCAATTTGATTAGATAAAATGGTTAAAGTGTCTAAAGTGTGCCTTTATCTTCTACAGGTAGAGATTTAAGTAAAGAATTGTCCAGCTGTTCTGCCTGTTATCACAACATGAAAATGGCCATTCTTCACTGTGCGTTTTGGAGTTCCATTATGCCATTTTTCATAGTCACCACTATGCTTTTCTTTACAATACCTTTCTCTATTGGTCAGATATGACTCTTCCTACTTGACCCCCATTAGCCCACCATTTTCAGACTTTCACAAGCTTAAACATGGCTTCCAAAAGACATAGGCATAATTATGACTGCCGATGACACTATCTGGTTCGTTGAATGAACAAGCTGTCTCATAGCCTCCAGCCACAGACTCATTGCATTTATGATGACATCTCAACTCTCTCTACAAATATTCAATACCTAGCAAAAAATCATAATCTATGGTAGGCTGGTAATTACATCTCTAGGACTTCTACAATTCATTGGAGATTAAAGCCCACAGGTCCAAGTCCTAGTCCCATTGTGGGTGCAGATTCTGTAGTCGAATCTAAATATCCATAGACAATGGACTTCCAGGTTGTGGTTTTGCTAACAGGAGGTATAGCCAAGATCAAGGCAATTGTTGAATGCATAGTGCATATATAATATATATCAATTGAGATAAAGAACTATGTTTTGTGTTGGTAGGTATAGATTTAGTTAGAGATCTCAGTATTCTGCTGCAATATATCTTTTTATAGACTGGGATATTCTGGTGTAGGTGTTGGGGGATTATTATAATCTGACCAGAAGGTAGATGTATTTAACAATGTTAAATAAATGCTAAGAGTCATGAGAAATGGTCCCTCTGCCATCATCTGAACTTTGATGTCACGCTCCAGTTTTCAGTGGCCCATTGGACCTTTGCATAATTTCGCATGCATAGCAGGGGTTCTTGATGTCTGATGAATGGAAATGTATGAGTCCTGTATCACTCTACCAATGTCTGGGATAATATTGCTGTTGTTCTCCATCTTGACCTACCACTGCATCAAGAGGGCATCAGTGGCTACAAACCTCAAAGGGGTCCATCGGGATAACAGGAAATTTCCCTGTGGGTGGCAGCACCTGGGGATGGACAGGCAGCTATAATGCCATTTAAATTACTTTTTGCCCTCAGACTGTCACAGTGTGTGTCAGCATGTGTGTATCAGTGAGCTTGTCTGTAGTGAGCTTGTGTGTGTCAGTCAGCTTGTCTGTAGTGAGTGAGTGTGTGTGTGTGTTTGTCAGAGAGTTTGTATGTAGTGAGCATGTACGTGTCAGTGAGCTTGTGTGTGTGTCAGTGAGCTGGTCTGTAGTGTGCTTGCATGTGTCAGTGAGCTTGTATGTAGTGAGTTTGTGTATTTGTGTCAGTGAGCTTATCTGTAGTGAGCATGTGTGTTTCAGTGAGCTTGTCTGTAGTGAGCTTGCATGTGTCAATGACCTTGTATGTAGTGAGCTTGTGTATGTGTGTCAGTGAACTTGTCTGTAGTAAGCTTATGTGTGTATACCAGTGAGTTTGTGTGCGTTAGAGAGTTTGCCTGTTCAAATTTTGTGTGTGTTTATCAGTAAGTTTGTCTGTGTGTGTCAGTGATCTTGTGTGTGTGTCAGTGAGATTGTATGTGCCTGCATGTGAGAATGCTTACTGTATATATTTATATTCATAATAAGCAAGCACTCCAGAGAGATCGATAAGATAGATTTCCTTTCTTGTTATTCTGAAGAGATTTCCACAAATAAAGTCAAAAAGTTAACGTTTCAGTTCTGTGTAACAACTTTAATCAGGACATAACCAACGTCAAATTATATCTTTGTTTAGGTTTGTGTAGGAGTGCAAGACCTTTTGTACGTATATATATATATATATATATAAACTCTTCACACACTTAAATATGGCAATGTCTTGCTGATTGAATCATTTACATATATAGATTTTATATGTATGCATTATCCTGATCAGCGTGTGTGTATATATATATATATATATACACACACATATATTTTTTTCCAAGTCTGCTTTATATTCCCAGTCTGGCCCTGCAAACGGGTGGTGAAAATGAAAGGGCAATTGCGCCAAAAATCCCAGGGGACTACAGTTGACATTTTAAAACAAATTATCATAATAATAATTTTCTGAAAATCTTATTTTTTTATTTATTTTTTTTTAAACCCTTTTCCTTTTCCCTGTCATGCATTCTGAATTGAAGCTGACATTGTGGATGGGTTAAGTTAATTAAATATAATGTCTCTGCTCAAACTGAATTTCTCTAGGTTTGTATTAATTGGAAGGTACTGCATATAAATTCAATGCTGGGATAGCAATCATATTTTATAGAGTATAGTCTGGAGGTATTGATGAATTATGAAATTAGTGACATTTATAAAGAAACAAACAGGTATACAAGAGGGTAGATATGTGTATATTGTAGTATAAAGAATATAATACACCAGATTGCAATTCTTGATAGCTTTGTTTAGTAATACTAACAGTAAAATGATTATATTTCAACTGAGAATTCGTGCATTTAAATCCCCCTTAGTGAGTAGAACATTGTCTATTCGAAAACGTACAGTCTACTGTAAATGTGGTGGTCAGGGTGTTTTTTTTGTTTGTTTTTTACGCTTGGCCTAGGCCCCTTAATGTTATCTTAATGCTGTGGGATACAATGACATTTAGACAACTCGATGCTTCCATTTTTGTGGTAGCAGCTTGGCAAAGGCTCTTTCCTGTTGTGGCATAACTGTGCCACCTGTACCCAAAGTGAGTTCCATGAAGACATGGTTTGATGAGTTGGTGTGGAGCAGCTCAAATGTCCTGCGCAGACCCCTGACCTCAACCCCATCGAACATTTTTGGGCTAGACCTTCTTGTCCAACATCAATGCCTGACCTCACAAATGCTCTTATGGTTGAATAGACACACATTCCCACTGCCACAATCCAAAATCTTGTGGCTGCAATGGAAGGACCTGTTCAATAATAAACTAAAGACCATGAATTCTGAGTGGGATGTTGAAAAACCTCATATAGATGTGATGGTCAGATGTCCACATATTTCTGTCAATATAGTGTATTGTCAGACAGTTGCTGCAGAGATTCTTCCAAATGCCATCTCCCATCTACCAAAGGACATGTGCAAGAGGCACAGAATACTAATTTAAATAAAAGATTTCCATTAATTATCCAGAAACATCAATGTTTCATTTTACTTTTACGATGAGAACAGTACGGTTTCATCCTTTACTTAGATGTACTGTGATTGCATTCCGCAGAGTCCTTCTCTTATTGTTTATTAATAATTAAACTTAATTTATTGTGGCTGTCTTGCCACTAACATTCTTTTAGCATTTCTGGAGGTTTAATAATGGGACCTAATGAATCTAATTGTACATATCTAATTTTGTATATTGCATTTTATCTTACCTGCCTGGCAAACAGAACAAAACAAATGTTTTTATAAAGTGTTTCTGGCCCTTAAAATGTCTAGGTGTAGCCAACTGCCACCAACTGGACAATTAAAAAGGATTTTAAAGGTGCCATGCTTGCGGTTTTCCTGTTTATTACAATTTTAGAACCAAATATATAATTAGAAAGCATTATCCTGGTCATTATGAGTATTTTAAAACTGCACCGAATGAATTCTGAAATCAGTTTAACATTTGCTATAAGACATATTAATTGTCGTATCTGATCATGTGGCTAGAAAAGAGTCCTGGTCATATGTCACAAGAAGAAGGTACTGATTGGCTCCATGGATTTCAGAGGGTTTATTTATTAGACAATGCAATAGAACAATCTTCTTAAAGGGTTACTGCAAACACCATGTCCACTTCAGTGATTTGAAGTGTCTGTAGTGCAACATTTTGTTATGAAACACTGCACATATGAAGATTGACGCCTCTGCTAACTCCACCTAGAGTTCCGTGTGGCTAACGTGACTTCTGTGCAAGATTGTTGACTGATGCCAGCATTCTGTGACCAATGGTGGCATGCCCACCCGTATGTGACACCAATGTCCTCTCTTCCATCTTCTACGAGTGACTTCCATGGATGAATTCTACAGGAGGACATGCCCCCCTTCCAGAGGGTCTACTTCTTTGAGTGGAGACAGTGAAATGAATTGTGTCACTGGGCAACACCCTTTGATCCCGTAGCACTGAATCTCCACTTCGCAGTAAGCCATCCTTGGGAGGTGTGGTCATTGTTATAAGCTCTGTCCCTTTCCTTTGTTTCGACATAGTATGTGAAGGAAGTGAAACAGAAACACTACGAGATATCTATCAAACTTTTCTGAAAAAGGACAGTTAAATTACTTCATTATTTTTGATTGCATTTATTTTAGTGATCTAAAAACTTATGGTTTTCTTCATAGTAAATTCTGACAGTTTTTTGCTGAACTTTCCTTTTCAGAAGTCTGTCAAATTTACAGTGGAGGGGAAAAGGAAAACAAAATAGAACATTTTTGTAACTTAAAAAAAAATGGTGATTAAATTTGCGTTGGCGAAGACAAAATAAAAAATCAGGTGAAAAGAAATCCAGACAGATTAAATAACTTGCTGCATAAAGTTACCAAAAATTTGATGGAAAAGTATCAGCGATATTTTGATAAATCTTCTCCAATGCCATCTGTGCCTTGGCTGTGCCAAGACTCAACTGGATTGTGACATAAAAGATTGCTAAATCTTTAAGATACATTTAAAATAAAACAGAGCATCGGGTTAACACGAGTTATAAGTGAATATCAATGTTCTATTCAATGATGCAAGTTCCAGGGTAGTGTTAGTTCCCCTTTAACAGTAGAAAGAATTCACATTTCATCAAGCAAAAAAATAAAAATGAAAATTAAATCCGATGAATTGCGTTCTGCTTTCTGCACCAGTAAAACTGTTGTGTGTAAAAGGTTTTGCAATGATTTTGTTCATCCATTAATCTTTTCAAACAAGAATCGAGATACTGTTCTGGTACTTGCAGTAAGGTCAACAGGATGCACTTTTAAATCAACCCCGACCAGAAACAAATAATATTTGCCATCCTCCATGCATAAATACTCGGGAGCATTGATGAATCAGTAATTGATTTCAGCTCCGCTATAACGTGATCTATATGTCAGCATACACAAAGTACAAAAATATACATATTTATTACTTGATTTGAACTACAAACACTGGTTGTGATGTGTTTATTAGCTGCAGGATTTCCCCAAGGTGTAATGCATAATATGTTGTTGTTCTTGGCTTTTTTATTGTAATCAATATATTCAAGTCAGGTTTCCTGGAATGGAAGATGAAAATGTTTTCTGATTGGTCGGTCGCAGACACCCGATTGCTTGGAACATTGCATGCATTTGATAATATCAAATCCATAACCAAAAATTATAGCCACAGGGTTTAGAATCAATGAGGAGAGAGTTAATTCTTTTGGCTTTTCAGAAAATAACAGTAAGTTGATTCTCATGTCGTTCAATAACTTTTCCAGATCTTGATGGTAGGATCTTTTTTTTTGTTTTTTTTCTTTAAGATGCCAATTTACAAATACAGTGTTATCGGGTTATTTATAACATTCCATTATATTATGGTTGTTCTATGGGAAGACAAAATCATAGGATAAAATCATATAATCAATCCGCCATTTTGAGTTCACCCTCCATTTTGATGTTTACTACTTATAATTGCTTAGAAATATTATCCGTATAATATTAAATAGTAATCGTATAAAATATTTGTAATCATTTGCCTAAATCTGCTCTTAACAGATGTCTTCTTTATAATATATAAATACTTAAAAAAATAAGTAACCTACCAAATCGCAACTCTTCCTGTCGTTGTAGCTGATTTTGCTAAGTTCGAATTTAGGCAATTAACGATAAATGAACCATGTCTTGAGACTATGAGTAATCTTTGACAATTATCAGTCTCTATAATATGATGTAAGGCGACATGATAAGATTCTATATTATACCAATAAACTCAGAATTGATTTGGACCTCACAGCGATGTTGTGTCTGAGTCTATTCTCCAGGCCTGTAAGGATGGTGTGCTGATTGGATCATATGGAACTGCAGCCAAAATATTCCCAGCTAAAAAGAAATTATCCATAACACGAAACATACAAGTTTTTGGTTCCGAAAGCAAATTTAGACAGTGAAGAACAAAGTGAGAGGAGGTCTTACCCAAAGTGCTTACGATCTATAAAAAAAAATGTTTTGGGGGTTACATAGAAATTAAAAGGGCAGATTGAGGTGGTCCTGTACAAACATATGCCCAGTAGAAAATATACCGGTAGTTTGCCAGGTATTATTTAAACCAAGTATATACACTTGTTGATTTTTTTAACAACAACAAAAGAAGACGGTAGTTTAAGGAGGCACTGTCACTTCCTATATCTTAGTACCACCATAGCTGTGTTTAGACCCCACCACAGTGACACGTTTACCAGACAGATTTTTGCCAAAGGCATCTATTGTGCATCACATGAAAAGGTTCCTGTTCCCATCATTTGTCGCAACTGAATGATAATGGGAAATGGCAAGATGGAGCAGTTTCTTAAAGCGTCTCAATTCACCATGAATCATGAAGAAATCTCTGTAAAAACCATATTCAGGCAAGACTAGTCTAGGTGTAATGCTTACAGTTTGGTAATACTTGAAAAGTTTTGTAAGTTGGAGGAGTTATTAGTCTGTAGGAACTGTCAGATTGATGACCAAGATAGTGCTTGACTAGAGTTTGAATGGGAACCAGTGTGGACCAGGATCTGAATAGCGTCTTGTCTACAAAGGTAATTTACTTGAGAAATATCTGGAACAGAACTTTACTTGATGTGACCTGGGACAGGATTGGAATAGTATCTGGATTACATGGCTTGGAATAGGATCTGGATTATATGGTCTGGGACAGGACTGGAAAAGGATCTGGATTATATGGTCTGGGACAGGACTGGAAAACAATCTGGAACATAACATGACTTGAATCTGGAATAGTAGTTGCATTGTCTAGAAAGTAATATATGAAACATGACTTCTTTTAACAGAAATCTGTTAAAGACACATCTTTATTTGAATCTAAAGCAGGACAAATTGTACAAAAGCCTTTGTTTAACTACCATTTCTCCATAAAGTAGACTGAGAAGTCCATTTTTCTAGCCATGTTTTTGCATTGACAAGCTGATTTCCATAGCACTTATATAACTTGGAGTCTAGCCAATCCAAGGGATGTGGATCTTTCATGGGACTAGACAATAGGGCGGTCCTGGACCAAATGGTAGATAGTGATCCACATTTTAAGAAAAATACCCAACCCAGAGATTAATGTGATATAGCAGGGGTATGCAACCTTCAGAAAATCATCTCCCATGCTGATCTTCCATTTATGGGAGATGTAGTCCCTTAACATCTGTAGATTGTGAAGGTTACCTACCCTAGTGCTATAGTGTAATATAGTGTCAAACTTGGAGCCTCCAGACAGAAAACAGCAAGAAGACAGGCCATAATATGGGCTGTTAGAGTGCACAAACACTCTAAGATATTGTATGCGTGGTGAGCAATATGTAAGCAAAATGCAAAACTACTAATATTCTTAATGCAATCATGCCATTTTTATTTATCGAGTACGTTCCCATTAAACTCAAACAGCATCTATCACATACCCATTTTAAGATTTTTGTTTTTATTTTTTTTATTTATTTATTTATTTTTTTTAAATTCTTTATTTTAGTTGTGCATAAGAAATATCAAGAGGACAAAGACATTCTTAAATTATGCATGTACAATATAGCTTAGGTATGTCTAGCAGTATGCACATTTGTTTTTGTTTTTTTTCAACGGTTAACAATTATATACAAGGTCAACATGTTAGACATTCTGTAGACAAATATATAGGAGTCGTGAAACACAGAGAAACATTGTCGTGTGAGTGATTCATGGAGTTTGGGTAGGTAACCTGTGTCAGCTTATGTGATGGTGTTGGTTCCCAGTTTGGGTTGTGGTTTGTCAGTGTGGCCTGTGTGCATGGGCTGTTTCAGCGGTAGCTGATATGCGTGGTACCCCTAACCCAGGGGGTTGCGGGGGGGGGGGGAGGAGGGGTGTGGCCCCATTGACTCTCTGGTGTTGTGTTCAGTGTGTCGGTTGGAGTGTGGTTTGCTTATAGTCAGGATAGGGGTGTGAAAACATAAAGAAAAAGAAAAATACATATAAAATATAAAAAAAATAAATAAAAAAAAAATAAAATAAAAATTAAATTCTAATAACTGCGTTGCGTCCGAGTACGAGGTTTCCCTCGTATATCAATGTCCTCTCCAGGTGGGTCGAGGCCAGAGCCTTCCAATGTGGGCTAGATTGTGTAGCCATAGGTGCCGGTTTGGGCTGTCACTGTACGGGTGGTGGTGTCCGTCTGGTGCGTGGGACAAAGGGGATGATGGTGGCCGGGTCTCTGGCACTCTCAGGAAGCGTATGATTATCGGTTGGAATGGGTAGTCCCAATTTTCTCAAAAAAGAGGCTGCGTCGGCCATGGTGTGGAGGACATGCGTAGTTCCTTCCGCGGTGACCGTTAAGGAGTTGTCGGTTCCCCATCTGTATGGCAGTCCTGCCGTGCGTAGTTGGGATGTTACCGGTGCGTAGGTTTTCCTCCATAGCAGTGTTGCTTTAGTGAGGTCTTGGAAGAAGTTCAAGGTGTCATTCTCAAATAAAAGAGGGGTTTTGCCCTTCACGGCTGACATGACATGTATTTTGTCTTGTACTGAGTGGAAGCGCAGGATGACATCCCGGTTCAGGTTGGTATTAGTGTTGGTGGTATTGGGGATGCGATATAAACTGTCCACTGTGATTTTGCGGGCCAGCGTGGGAGGTAATATAGATGTCAAGAGGCGTCGGGTGTAGTGGGGAAGTTCCTCCGCGGATATTGCCGTAGGAATACCCCTTATTTTGATGTTTGCGCGGCGTTGTCTATCCTCTAGTATTATGAGTTTTGCGTTCAGGGTAGTCTGGTGCGTTTGTAATTGGTGGATAGAGTCCTGCATGGTTTGCATGGCAGATTGTGTATCTGCTATAGCCCCCTCTGTGGTCTTGACTCTCTCTGTTACGGCCTGTAGCTGTGTTGTAAATACAGCTAAATCTGCAGCCAGGAGCTTGTGGATATCAGCTAATAAAACCTTCAGGTCTCCCCTAGTTGTTGGGGCTGATTCATCCAGAGGGTCCGCTTGTGCGGGTCTTACCACCTGGGGGTGATGTGGTACCTCCATCTCGTGGCGGTCCGGTTCCGGTTCTGTGTCCGGTTGGTCTACGGCCTGAGTGTGTTTGGGCTTCTGGAGTAGCGCCCCAATGTCCCTGGTATCCGACCCTGTGGTGGGTCTCTGTGATTTACGGCCCATGGTGAGTGTGGTGGGCGATGTTTGTGATGGGGACGCCCTCGGCCGTTCCGCAGGGTCTCCGCCAAAGAGTGACGCGAGGCTGGGGATTTGGAGAGGGTGGTAGGCCTCGGTTTTCCGTCGCCGCTTAGGCTGTTTTTGCGGCTGTAAGAAGGGCATCGACGCGTGCAGCTCGGGTAGCAGAGTCCGATTTTATGCTTTTGGAGGCTGATGGGCTCGTGTTCCGCTGATATCGGGCAGATTTGAGGTTTGTTTGCAGGAGCTCCAGCCCCCATCTTAAGATTTAATGGCTTAATGTGCAGTAATATAGGACTTTATATAGTCAAACAGTGTGTATGCCCAATTTTGGTTACAACAAACATTATAAAAAAATGTTATGAACCAAAGTTATCTTGAGCAGTAACTCAGAGTAGTCTCGATACATAATGCTGGTCATTATTTTCAATGCACTCGTAAATATGTTTCTGAAGAGCTTAGGGAACTCTTAAAATTCTCTTTTCTGTAACATCACCAATGGATGTAATGTCATTTCTTGCTTTTTTTTCCTACTACATACATTAAAATGTGCAAAGCTTTTGAATCTTTGCCACATGAAATAAATTAAAAGAAATTACAGCATTAAATTGATTTCCCAAAGAGACTTCTTACATATATATCATTTTAGATATTGTGACACCTTTGTGATCAAAGATCAAATTTGTGTTACATGTCTCTAGCTATGAGAGCCTTGAGTTTAAAAACTGGTCCACATTGATGTATTACAGACACTGTATTATTTCAACACACACACACAGCCCCCTCCAACCCCCAAATCTTAGGTATTTTTGAATAAGGCAAGTTTTTTTTTCTTTTTAAACTATAGAATTTTGAGCTTTGTAGCCGAGTGAATGAGTGAGTGTCCTGGATCTTATATGTTTTAATAATTGTCCCCAGCATGGCCCTTATAATGTATGCATGTTTAGGTGAGTGCAGCCTTCCTGGGTTCATATGTAAATACATTTGGGAGTCCAGGTCACCTCACTTGGTTTTGCACCCTCATTGTTACAGGTGCTTCATTCAAGGGCCTTACTTAAACTTGCATCGCAGAGAGTCCAAGGGCAAAGGATTTCCCAAGTAAGTGTATTAATCCCATAAGAGCAGGCAATAGGTTGCTAGGATAGGACCTGCCAAAAATGGGGTACATTTGTATTGTGTCAGTGACAATGTATGAATATACATTAAATATATAATATAAAAATTTAAACATTTTTTAACCCTCCTCCTTTCCCACCCCTCTATTGATGACTTCTTGCTTGATCGGTGAATAAAATCAGCATTTATTGGCTGTCCCCTGTCCATTAATCATATATTTTTCCATCAATCATCTTTTTGTTTGGCACCATGGACAGAATTCCAAATCATGAAACAGACAAAATGCTTGGTCCATTTCCCATTTAAATTGTTCCATGATTTGTCCATATGGTGATTTGGAGTTCGGGACGTGGATGAACCATTCATCGCCCAATACTTAGATGAATTGCGATTAGTTTTCAAACAAATGTCTAGTATTATAAATTTTTAATATAAGATTCTTCATGTTAGTAACAAATTACAATGTCCGATTTTAACCGATTTGCTGTTTTGTTTTTTTAAGTTTGGTCTAAATATGTGGATAGTCACTTGTTATACTTTTATACCAGGCTGATTATCCTTTTAACCAAAACTGACTTGATCCTTAACAGAATTTTGAGTTCTTGCAAAGTTTTTTTCTTACTCATTAACTTAAATATAACCCTTTCTCTTTAAGGTCTTAGTTCTTAGCAAAAGTAACTATACATCCACTATAAAGAATAAATCTATACTCCTTGTTTTCTATTTTGACCGAAAGAACAGGAGTCATGCCGATAAAATGGTGTGTTGACTTCTATAAGATGTTGTTTAAAGAAAAATAATGAATATCTTCAGTCAATATATCGGACTGAGTGGAGGCAGGGGGCATCTCAACCCCAAATATTTAATTCTTCTCTAAAGAAGTCAACACGCTCCAGGGTTGGTTTTGTAATCAGATCAATCACAGCCAGACTTCGTTCTATCAGCAGGTAACAGCTAAGAAAGGCCTGCGGCTACAATATATATATATATATATATATATATATATATATATATATTTATATATATATATATATTTTTTTTTTTAAAGAGGAAGAACAAGATATGATTAGGAAGAATTTTGTATATTTTCATAACAACACAGCGTCCTGAGTTTAATGCACAAATACCTTATCCAATACATTTTTAAAACATTTTATATTTGTGTTTTTCTTTTTACATTTTCACTTAAAAGTCAACACTGTATATATAGATATATTTTATTTTTTTTTCCGCACGTACAATATGTTTTTATTTATTTATTGGCTGCGAAATTCAAGTTTGTAGGGCAGATGCTGTTTCCATGGCAACCCTTACTTCAATCAGCCGTTGCAGGAATAAACTTTTTCTGCCTATTCCTTAGAGCAGCTCACGGCAAAAGATGCTAGTTAAAGGAGGGAGCGAAGGAATATATCTAAGTACACCATGCTTTTTTTTTTTATTATTGGCAAATCCCAGATGTTCCAATTAAGATTAATGCTCTGAGTTTTTTAAGAAGTTTAGATGTAAAAAAAAATAAAATAAAAAATAACAGGAAAACATTAACACGTAGTGACCTAAAAAAATAAGTATGCAACTGAGCCGTGCTGTTATATAATAATCACTGTTGCATGGTCCCTTTGCTTGTGGCTGTAGGCCAGAGAACCATAGTAGGTCATTAGTGGCTGAACCCCCTTGCAGATGACAATGACAATAAATGTATTTTTGACAGAGGACTTTTTTTTCTAAGTATGCATAGAAGGCAGCCATAGATTGAATTATTTGTGGAAGCAAGATTTCAGTCTTGCTTAAAGACTTTGGGATTTATTCAATAATTAATGAATAGTAGTGCCCTGAAAATGAAATTGTAAAATGTATTCAAAAAAGAGCGTTGATTTGGAAACATTCTTCGAGTTACCTAATATAGCTTGGTTAATTAAGCCTGCATTGTACAATTCAGTTTTTAATTCAGTACAATTTGGTGCTTAGTAAACGCGCGTCTTTAGAAAGGTTTTAGCCAACCATTGGAAGCAATAAGTTGTTACACACAAATATCGCAAGTAGCTCAGACATGTCTCTTTCTATTTCAGCGGTGATTGTACTCAAACTCAACTGATGTAAAATTCGAGCTAGGTTTCTGGTGCATTGGCTTCTCACAACATAAACTCCAGGTTATCATAAGTTCTTAGAATTCCAACAGAAATCAGGAACCCTAGTTGCTCCACTAAACTCAACAGCATTCCATAAAAGTAACGTGATGGTAAGTCGGCACTGTAACAAGGGCAACTGCTGAATTTAGGAACATTGAAACTTACCGTATATACTCGAGTATAAGCCGAATTTTTCGGCACATTTTTTGTGCTGAAAAACCCCATCTCGGCTTATACTCGAGTCAGTCTGTATTATGGCAACTTACATTGCCACAATACAGACCAGGACCTGCCGGGCTCATTACAAGCCCGGCGGTCCTGTTGGGGGCTGGCAGTGAGCTCTTACTTACCTTCCTGCAGCTCCTGTCAGCTCCTTTCTCCTCCGTGCAGCTCCTCTGTCAGCTCCGTTCTATTTACAGTGTAAGTCTCGCGAAATAAGGCCAAATAAAAATCCATAATAACCGACGCACTTTAAAAAAAATTTAAAAAAATAATCCATCTTCACCCATGGAGGGCTCTGCGTAGACTGAGCTCTGCAAGGCGGGGGAAGGCTTATAAAGCCTTGCCCCACCCTGCAATTAGGCTCAGAGCCCTCTGATTGGTGGGTTTAAGCCATCCAATCAGAGTGCTCTGACAGGTAAATGAAGAGACTGACAGGTAAGTCTCTACATTTACCTGTCACAGCACTCTGATTGGTTGGCTTGAAATCCACCAGAGTGCTCTGTGTCAGTTTACACAGCGAGGGAAAATTCCAAAGAACTTTCCCACGCTATGTAAAATGACACAGAGCACTCTGATTGGATGGATTTCAAGCTAACCAGTCAGAGTGCTCTGTGTCCTTTTACACAGCGTGGGAAAATTCCAATTTTTTTTTTTTTTAAGTGCGTGGGTTATTATGGATTTTTATTTGGCTGAAAAAAGAAGAGTTTAGAAGAAATAAGACATCAAATGGTAAGTATATACCTATTTTTTTTTTTTTACAGGTATTTAGATAAGGGTCCCCTCTCATTATTTTTAGGCTGAGGGAGGTAGGTAGGGGTAATTTTTTTTTGAGGAGGGGGCTGACTAGGGGTTTGGGGATCCCTAGTCACCAGGGGAGGGTAAATTCTTATTTAGGGCCCCCACCAGCCGCTCAGGGGTGGGGGCCAGGGGGGAGGACAGTAGGTCCCCCCCTTATTGTTATTTAGGGACCCCACCCATTGCACAGGGGTGGGGGCCAGGGGGGAGGACATTAGGTCCCCCCCAAATTCTTATTTATGGCCCCCACCCACCACTCAGGGGTGAGGGCTGGGAGGGAGGACAGTAGGTCCCCCCCTCCACATTCTTATTTAGGGCCCCCACCTGTCGCACAGGGTGGGGGCAATACTTTTTTTTTTTTTTTTACAGTGAGCAGTCCCTGGCTGCTCACTGTTTACTAGACACGCCCTTACTCGTGGTATAGCGAGTAGGGGCTGAATTTACTAATACTAAGTAATCTTTACTTAGTATTAGAAAATTTGGCTGAAAGACCAGTTTAGGTCTGTCAGCCTTTTGGTAGATATTTCCCTAATACCGTGGGAATTAGGGAGTTATCTACTAAGCGGCTGCTTATTTTATGTATTTTATGTTATTTTAAGTGATTTCCCTATCCACATTTGTTTGCAGGGCACTTGTCCTACTCTTACCCCCATTTACTTCTACCCTCTAGCCCTTTCCAGGACTTTTTTAGAGTCATTTTTGTGCCCAAAAGTGGGCCCCTATTGACTTCAATGGGGTTCGGGTTCGGGGTCAAGTTCGATCCTGAACCTGGACTTTTTTTCAAAGTTAAGCCAAACCCACCGGACCTGAACATCCAGGTGTCTGCTCAACTCTAATTTTGACACCTCTTACCAATCTGTAGATTTTGCACCTCTTAACCCCCCTTTTTGAAGGGCAATAACAAGCACATACTCACATTAATATACATATGCACATCTATATACATAGACATTCATATACACACATACTTTCATGTATTCATTTAAATTCATATATACACACCCACACATACACAGACACACAAATTGATATACATACACACTGGCTTGTATGCAAACATGCACATGGGCACACATACATGCAGAGACTCACAAAAACACACATTCATACACACAGAGACTATCTCTCTCTCTCACACACACACTATTCATTTTACTTAATTTCTTCTTTTCTTTGAAGGGGGTGTGGGGGCAGGGGGGGGGAGGGAGCTGGAGTGGAACTTCATCCCAGAGGTCTAGTGGTTGGCTGCAAGATCTGTACTGATTTCCAAGCTCACTGCGATTCTGCATTGATGTTGGTGCTGGGGTGACATCACATCCCAGTTTCAGCATCAGTACATGGCACAGAAGAGGGCTAAGAAATCAGGCGCTGGGGAGATAGCGCAGCTAAGCGGATAAGGGCACATGTAGGAGTGTGGGGATAGATACATGGGAGGGACTTGGGAAGTGTGCATGGGAGGGGTTAGGCTTAATGTAAGTTAGTGTGGGGGAGGTCTTACCTCAGTGCCACTTGGGATACTGGCCAGCAAACAGCTTCCCGCCCGCCCACCCCTTTTAGTTTCAGTTAGTCACAGCTAGCCGGGGGTATGTCCTTGCCAATCAAGTTTGAGGGGTTATGTCTAAGGATGGACTAAGTTTTTATGTTTTGCAGGTCTCAACCTCCCTTGCTTCAAAGGTTAAACATTAGGTTGCCTGAGATATCGTGCCCATCGAGCGTGGATAAGGTCGGCTGATGGCGGGCATTGGAAGGATTTTTTATGACGAGTGGGGAGGTGAGAGGAAGTGGTGATTTGGAACCACTGTATGTTTATTGGCAAGGACGGTTGGGTCTCTGCATAGCACGTTTTGTTATTATATGTATATATGTTCATTTATGATTATTTATTTCTATCAGAAAGAAGAGTTTAAGAAATAAAGTTATGGATGTGTTATGCAGTAATTTATTTATGTTATAATAAATGCTGTGGCCTGTTCATCCATACTAAGTTGTCTGTCGTTATTGGGGGGGGTTTTATTGGGGTTATCTATGTTATGTGGTATCGTAATTCCCCACTACGTACATACAAGTGCAGACAGATCCCAGGAGCTCCCTTGGCACCTGCTGCACAGACACCAACAAGACAGTGGAAGAGCCGGTATCTACCACCGAGGACCCCCATCAGGAATTCATTAGTAGGCAGGACCTGCTCTGGTGGAAGGGAAGTGTTCTGTGCCCCCATGCCACATGTCACCTGGGGCAGAGCTCTCTCCCCATTAATTTGCCCCTGTTTTAGACAACGTCACAGGACACAACTAATCAGAACTAACATATCAACCACAAAAACCCTTAAAACATTGGTGGGACAGACATGAGCAAATGTTCCTTTATGTTTCCATCATATGTTTTGAAAAATATAGATAGACAAAATGCTAACTCTACTGTAAGGATAATTGCTGGTAACAATGCGGATGTGCTACCACCAGAAAAGGGAGTAGATGGACCAGCATATAATTGTTTAATATTACATGGGTCAAGCTCTTTGACCTGTCAGGAAGCAACATCTACTGAATCTCCTGGTATCTGTATACTTTTAGTCAATGATGGAGAATTTTTTTTTTTACAGTGAGCAGTTACTGGCTGCTCACTGTTTACTAGACACGCCATACTAGACACGCTATACCACGAGTAGGGGCTGAATTTACTAATACTAAGTAATCTTTACACATTTGTTACAAACTGTTGTAATTCCTATAGTGTTCACCTGATTTGGATGTAAATACCCTCAAATTAAAGTTGAAAGTCTGCAGTTAAAGCACATCTTGTTCATTTCATTTCAAATCCATTGTGGTGGGGTATAGAGCCAAAAAGATTAGAATTGTGTCGATGTCCCAATATTTATGGACCTGACTGTATATACGCTTTACCCGCATAAAAAAACAAAACACTTCTTTCTTAAACTTCATAATGACTGGTCTGCATTAATTTTACACAAGGATTAAGGAAAGCAGGATGTGTTACGGCATAAGTCCATGGCAGCTTAAGGGTTACAGACCCTGTAAAATTCTTATAGCCTAACAGTCAACCACTGGATTCCCCCTTAAGACATCACAGCAGACATTCTCCAGACATTCAAAAAACTGACTCTACCGATACCGAGTAGTACACTTTCTTCACATACGTTGCATACGACTTGTATGAGTAGTGAAGCATTCTCAATGTGATGGAGAATTGCAGACTTTTACGAGTAGCTATTGTTGCTTCTCAAACTAGAATATAGAGTAGAATAGAGCAGTATATATTCAGGAAAAGGAAAATATTTAATGCCATCCATTGCCACATAATCTGTGATCCTCAGACATGGCCATTGTTGAGATAGGCCTCCATGGGATTGTCCATAATTCATATGTCCACAGCAGTTGCCCAGTGCAGCAATGGCCTCCTTGCCTCAAGGTTAGCCATTGGCTAGTATGTACCACTGACATTAATGGGTTTGCAAAACAAGGACAATTAATTCTCTATTTCACATATGGTACATGCTGTAGACCCAGAACAAAGTCACCATTTAATATTACTATTGTTACTGTGAAACTGCTAGTCACGCTCTTTTTAATTTTGCCTTTTGAATGTATTATTGTTTTTCTGAATTGTGTGGTTGTAAAGCTAAGATAGGTAAAGATGCTGAGGCTTTTTACTTGCTGCATCTCTTTCATCCAAAAAATCTCTCTGGTTTATCATTTTGAATGTTACATCGACAGGTATTGCAGCTAGCTGTGTTGTCACAGTTAACGGCAATATTTTTCGTCTGGTACCTCTTTCAGCACAGGTTTCCATCATGTCTTCAAGACACCTTTATTTTTGCTTTGGTCCAAGACTATAAACTAACCCCCTAGTGACACACAGATGCACGATTTACGCACATGGTACAAGACAATGGCCGGACAATCTCATTAACGACAGCTCGACTATTCAAAGAAAGGCTAGAAAATGGACCTGATCAGTAAACAAAGGAACAACGAATCATTAGATTAACATCCGGCTCAACATTGTAACAAACAACTAATCAGGGACCTATATTTCAAAGTCTAATCAGTGGAAAGAGCAATTGTCTCTTTGCAGTAATGTATTTTTACATAAAAACTACAGGACAGAGGCAATATATATTGCTTTCTCAAAGTCCCACATGTTAACCTGTTCCTATCCCATGCCTTTTGTTCTGCATGTCTCTATGTGTTCCTCTGATGGAACTCTAATGATAGTTCACTGATGACATTTGAATGATTTTGTTTTTATTTCCGCTGTACAATGGACTTGTGCATGCTCAACTGAACCAGGACACGGAAAGTTTTACGGGATCCCCGATTTTTGCCCAAATGATTTTTTGGCTCAGCAGAAATTCGATAACGGAATTCCAATTTGGAAACGGAACCAGAAGACAAAAATAAAAGTGCAAAAATTTGCCATTTGCTGTTCTGAAAATGATGTATATAAATGTAATACATACAATTTAATATTATGTATATATTTTTCAGTACACTGATTCGAGCATTTTCCTGACATTTGGTTCACAGAACAATTGAGAAAAACTAACCTATACAGGGAAAAAGAGGAGGAGAGGTAACATAATTTTTATATATATATATTTATATATATTATAGAATTTTTAAATATAGAAAAGAAAAATGTCGATATTATTTTTTAACTGCCCCTCCTTGTTCCCCTCTCATTTAGTATGTGAATTAAATCAACATTTAGTCCCCTAGCCATTTATCATATTTTTCCCATCATGATTCTCTCTTTTTGGTGCCACAGTAAGAATTCAGTATCATTAACCTACCTAAACATGTTTGGTTTTGCGCAGTTGCAATGGTCCGTGATTCATGTACGTCCTCCGCTCTGAATTCGGAAATTCATCCGATCACCCGAACAGCCTAAATTTGTTGAAATTTGAGCTCAGAACGAACCTAATCCTTAAGTTTAATGTAAAACATGTGTGGGTTGGTTTAATCACTGATATATTGGTTTTAAGTTAGAACTTGGTATCATTTTAATGTTTGTTGAAGGCCCGTTGTGCAGATATATTAGGGTGTTACTAACTCGTGGTATGTTAACATTATCCATACCATATATATCTTTATTTGTAGTTTTTGCAAGGGTGCTTCTTGTATAATTGTTTAATTACTGTATTCATATTACTTCTTTTTGTACTCGTTTGCCGAGGGATGATACGCCTGAGTAGTTTTTTGATTGCTATAGGATATGCTAATTAACTGTGTGTTTAATTAGTGAATTTATATAATAAAAGAAGTATTACAGTTAGGGTAAACACTTGGTGTAATTGGTTTTTAAAGCCATGGTTACATTTTTTGGCGCCGTTTGTTTTGAGTTAAGGTTTGGCACGTTTTAAAAAGTTACAGATCACAAACATTAATTAGTCGTGATGATGGTATCTATTTTAAAGATTGGGGTTTTGGGTTCAGTCTTGTGTTTTAGAGTTTTATGTTGTTGCATTAAGGTTAGGGTTAATGTTTAGGTATAAAAATTCTTATCATCCACATTCCACAAGGGATCCAATGTCCAATGTCCATCTTTCAAATAAAATGTAAGTTGATAGTTTGTTGAGTTTGGAGTCAAACACTGTAGCACGTGCAAATCGGACTATCTCAACTGCCAGATATTTTGCGTATACAGTGCTTCAATACCTGTAAGAGAAAGATAGAGATGGGATTTGTCCCCTTGTTGTTTTTCTGGATCTTTTAGGTGCCCATGTGTAGAGTAAGATGCCAGCCCCTAGGTATCATTCTTAGGAGATCTGACCACGTGTACAGTCCTTCATAATTGCCATCCAAATTTATTTGAGTATTTGGACAATGTTAAACCTACAATAATTAGTGTAAAACTGCAAAAAGTCATTAGTCATGCAACTTATATTAAATCAGTTCTTTGAGAATGCGCTACATAAATGATGTTTTTGATTGGACTCTAAATCACATTTCTTGTCCCCGATGATTACTGATATATCACAATCTGCTCTAATTTTACAACACATTAGTTTTAAATGAGGCTATTATAATTAATGAATTGATTACACTGCAGCGGATAGCCACAGACGTAACTCAATGAATCAGATCTGACACCTGTTTTTATTTATTTATTTTATTTTTTTCCCCTTAACATTCTGTTTTCAGAGTCTGTGCTGTGCTTTTGCCACACGTGTGCTCTTTGCAGATTCTCCCTCTCTGACGTTTGACCTTTGTTGACTGGTGGTGGAAAGTCAAAGGCGATCGAAATTTGCACAAATAAACTAAAAGAGAGGTGATTACACCAGGCTCAAGATGAGAGAAACAAACATCTTGTAGGAGGCAGAGTTCAGAATCCCGAGAAAATTCTAAACTGGTAGAAAATTATCCACGGACAGCCAAATCTCAGTCGTTTTAATAGTCCGTTGTGCGCCTTCTGTCACGGATCGTCAGGTTAAATTGTTAAACCATAATTTTCACATGTATCAATTCAGCCTCATTAGAGATCTGTGGGAGAACGATTGTGAAATGCAGTAAATGAATCTGATTGCCTTTACCAAATGAAGCATCTTAAATATACATCAGGACTGAACACTAGTGTTTGTTTTGACAGACTGAATGGGATCTCTGTTATTTCTTTATTTTATTAAAATTATCTTCTACAAGTTCTTACAATTGGAGGAAGTAATCTTGGATGGCAATACCAGGCTGACAATTCAGGCAGTGGGGGGCAGGCCAATGTCGCTGTCATGATTTGACAGAATCATACTTCAAAATGTCAAAATGAAGTTTCTTGAATTTTAGAATGCTTATATTTTCATATAATTTTCACTTTCATTTTTACTCGTTCCTCTTTCCCTTTGGAGTTCTTAAAAGGGAAGAGGGAAATAAATTTTCCTTTGGAGTTCTTTCTCTCTTAATTAAAATCGGGTTAGTCTTCTGCCATCGCCAAGTCTTGGTACAATTGGACGAGTTAACAATCTACGATGGTCATTTACTTTTCGTATCATAGCTGCCAAGATGAACTACCATTCGTCAATGACTCTACTGACTTCCTCTTATGTCATGTAATGTTGCAATGACCTTCTATAGATAGATATCCTTAAATACTTAATAAAAACAGTTTGGAACAAAAATACTAGGGACAGTGCTGCAGTGGTTATAGTGCTTAAAAAGTCCTTAGAAGGCTGGCTGGGATATGTTATTACATATGGGGGGGTGGGTGCAATGTTAGACATCAATACTGTCAATACAGTTGCCAAAGAATTATTAAAGAGCTGATAAATACTGATGTGTATATCTCTTAACCCACTGACTTCTAAAAGTGTGTATAAATGGGCTAGATTTCATTTTGTATGTAACCAAACAAAATATAATCTTTTCAGTTTGAGTATCATTCAGATTATCAGGTATTTTCAACAATACTTTTGCTAAATATCAGGTAACTTCTGTAAGAGTTGCAAAGCACAGCTGTATCTACGTCTGGACTTCTGATACAATGTCAATGTTTTTGAAGATCCCGTTTAGTCGGGTAGAGGAACAAAACGCTGAAGTCCTGCATACTTAATTGCACATGTCATAATCATAATCTCAGGGTAAATGACAATTACATTTTTGATAATTACTGACATGTTAGTTGCCGCCGAAAACCTGTTAACAATTTGAGACATTTTGGCTTGAAAACACTCACGCAACACTTGCCAAAAGTCGGACCATGTCTTCGATTGGATACTGACACTGCGTTGCAAGTTTCGCCCATGTATTTAACATTGTGAGCTCCATAGTATGATAAATATGTACTTCTGACAACCTTGCCTAGTATGTGATATAATAATAACAGGGTTATTTACTGAAGAAATCATTTTAGGGCAACGGAAATTAATTTAAAGTGAATTTTATATTTATTTCAAAATATGTAGACTGGAAATATTCTCCAAAAAAGTCAGCTTTGCTTTTTAGTTAAAGGACCACTCTAGGCACCCAGACCACTTCAGCTTAATGAAGTGGTCTGGGTGCCAGGTCCAGCTAGGATTAACCCATTCTTTTATAAACATAGCAGTTTCAGAGAAACTGCTATGTTTATGAATGGGTTAAGCCTTCCCCCAAAGCCTCTAGCGGCTGTCTCATTGACAGCCGCTAGAGGTGCTTGGGTGCTTCTCACTGTGAAAATCACAGTGAGAGCACGCCAGCGTCCATAGGAAAGCATTGATAATACTTTCCTATGCGACCGGCTGAATGCGCTCGAAGCTCTTGACGCGCGTGCGCATTCAGCCGACGGGGCGGATCAGGGTCAGAGAGGAGGAGGAGAGCTCCCCGCCCAGCGCTGGAAAAAGGTAAGTTTTTCCCCCTTTCCCCCTTCCAGAGCCGGGCAGGAGTGGGACCCTGAGGGGTCCTTTAAGCTATTTTGGTTTAAAATTAAAAGATTTTATTCACTTTGAATTCCAGACAGTTCTCACTTTAGTGAATATGTCTGTGAGATATTCCAGGTGTGGTAGCTATTTAAGTCAATTATTCAAGAAAAACAGACTTTAGATTGTGCCAGATTTTGAATATAATTTTTATTTTATTCCGTTTTGTACTTTAAAGGGACACCAGAAGAACTACAGCTTAATGTACTTGTTCTGGTGAGTATAATAGTTCCCTTCAGGCTTTTGTCATGCAAACACTGCCTTTTCATAGAAAAGGCAGTATTTACATTGCCTCTAGGGACACCTCCAAGTGGCCACTCCTTCAATGGCCACTGGAGATGCTTCCTGTATCAGTGCTGCTGAAAAAGTAGCCCTGACATTCAGCGTTTCCATGCAGAGCGTGGGGAAATTTTGATTCAATGCATCTCTATCAGGAGGTGCTGAATGGCCAAAACTGCATTTGGCCCCACCCCCGTGCCAATTTTAGCCAATGCAATGCTTTCCCTATGGAAATCTGCCATTTTTATGAGGTCACAATGGGGGCGGAGCCAGCACCGGCGAACCCACGCAGAGTTGGAAATAAGGTGAGTTTCAAACTTTTATAGTGGGGCTAAGGGTGGTTGGGGGGGCAAGCCACCTATATGGTGGGTTTAGCACTATAGGGTCAGGAATACATGTTTGTGTTCCTGTCCCTATAGTGATACTTTAACGTTCAAAGTCAACATTTAAACCAATCATTTTTGTAAATGTAAAAAAAAGAAAAGAAAATGAAAGTACACCAAGATGTAAGTCTTTTTAATACCCACTCCATCCTGTCGTGGGGTTGACTGATCTTTTAGCTACAAAGACTAATCTGGAGGAAAAATGCAATAAGCTTGCTTCCACGCCTGCTGAATCATACAGGTAAGTAAATCATAATTGCAGAGCTCACAGGAAACTGGGACAGTTATCTTGGGAATAGGCAACATCCTACTATGCTGTTTGTGTGAAACCACAAATGCACGCAGGATATGAAAGACAGACCACCGTACAGTGATCACAAACCCTACGTCAACATTGTTATTTATTATTCAGTTGTTTCAAAATATTTTATCATAGATATCTAAACATAAAGAAAATCTTTGTATTCTTTTGTATTCTGCAGTGCTGTGAAATAGATCGGGATTACAACCAAGGTGACGTACAGCGTGATGGAACACGGGGATTTATTCACTAAAAGATGAATTAAAAACCAAATTCTAAAAGTTAGGAAGAAATAGCTTGTTTGGAATAATTCTGCAATTCAGCTTGGCTGTAGTTTAACTGAAAGATTATTCCAAATCAGCAGGATTTGCCTAAATGTTGAGATTGGGCTTTTATTTTACAATAATGACCTTTTTAGTCAAAACATAATTTTGTCTTAAAAATGGGACAGACTTGCATATACACTAATCAACCACAACATTAAAACCACTGGCAGGAAAATTAAATAACAGTGATTATATCATTAGAATGGCATCTGTCAAGGGGCTGCAGGATAGAGCTCCCCCGGGTCCTCTCTCCCTCCCCTGCCCTACCTCAGTGCCAGCGGCATCTGATCTCCCCTCCAGTCCGTGAAGGCACAGGAATTAAGACAGCCTCTGCTCTTTACTCTTTTCTCAGGGTGCCCTCCCCCCCCCCCCACCCTTTGCTTTGACAAGGGTAAATAGTGATGATTAGATGGGTCAGTCCATCTCCAAAAATACTTTTGTCATGTTCCTGGTATACAGTGGTTAGTACCTACAAAAAGTGGTGCGAGGAAGGACAACTGGTGAACCACATCTGGGTCATGGGCACCCAAGTTTCATTGATGCACGTGGGGATGCAACGGCTAGCCAGTCTGGGCCGATCACACAGAAGAGCTGCTGTAGGTCAAATTGCTGAAAATCACAATTCTGGTCATGATATAAAGGCGTCAGAAGACATAGTGCATCACAGTTTTGTATGTATGAGGCTGCATAGCCGTAGACCTAATAGAGTGCCCATGATGATCCCAGTCCACCACAGAAAGCATCTTAAATGGGAACATGAGAGTCAGAACTGAACCATGAAGCAATGGAAGAGGGTTGCCTGATCTGATGAATCATGTTTTCTTTTCAATCAGGTGGATGGCCAGGTGTGTTGTTTACATGAGAAAGAGATGGCAGCAGGAGGCAGTGTTTTTTGCTCTGGGCAATGCTCTGCTTGGAAACCTTGAGTCCTGGCATTCATGTGGATGCTACATTGGTATGTTCCATCTACCTAGAGATTGTTGTATAACACATATACCCATTCATGGCAATGGTGTTTCCTGATGACAGTCGCCTCTTTCAGCAGGTTAACGCACCCTGCCACACTGCACAGATTGCTCAGGAATGCGTTGAGGAACATGACAAAGTGTTCAAGATGTTGCATTGGTCTCCAAATAACCCAAATCACAATCTGATTGAGCATCTGTGCACTGTGCTGGAACCGCTTGCAGAACTTGAAGGATCCGCTGCTAATGTCTTGGTGCTAGATACCACAGGACACGTTCAGAGGGCTTGTGGAATCCATGCCTTGATGCATCAGAGCTGTTTTGGCAGTACGAGTGGGATGTACACAATATTATGCAGGGGGTTTTAATGTTGTGGCCTCTCAGTGTATCCTGATATACAAATATGTGCAATGCTTTTGCCATTTAAGGTAGAGGCTGGGGGTTCCAGGTGCTGCTGCCCTTCAATTGGGAGAGTTTTACAATCATTATGAATTACTTTGTCACTATATAAAAAATTGTGGAGAAATGACAAGAACATTGCAAATTGTATCTCAAAATTTGTGAAAAAAACCCCCAGCTTAGCATTTTTTTCAATTCAGCTTTTGTTTGTGTGTCTAAAAACAGTAATATTTTTGTGAGCTGTCTTGGCTTCAGAACATTAACCCCTAAATATTTGGAGACACAGTTTATCAATTTGAGAAAGTGTCCCTTGCAAATATTATAACCTATTCCATACTGTTTTAATTTATTTTGTTACCTTTTTTGAAAGCGTATGTTTATGCAGTGAACACAGACACAGGACGGGAGAAAAATTTCAGTACTTTTCAACTTTCTTTCCCCTCCAGATTTTCTCAAATCAAATAATTTCTTCCCATAAAGAAACTCATAAATAAAAGCAGAACTAGCCTAATGCCACATTGTAAATTTTGTAACAGTGTTCCCAAAGTGGCTATCTTTATTTAATATCACAAACCTGAGAGTGGAATATTACCATATGAAATATGGATCAATAAATAAGATTCTGCATGCCATGTAGCTAACATTTTGATGTGACTTACAGACTTCATAAACCGCTATTTCACTACAGTATATTATAATCCGGCAACACTAGCTGGCTTTCTCTACACTGTTTAAAGGTGCCCTATGTAATTAAATTTTAAAATTGCTGAGGGCTCTAATAAATCTTTGTGGAAAGAGAGCTCTAAGTGGATCAATTTAGTGTTGTGTGCACTAGGGAAAGTTAACCTGTATACAACGTTAAGGCTTTCACTACAGAGGAAGAAAGAAAAAAAAATCTCAGAGGCTTACCAGCATGCTTTGCACTTTAAGAATAATATGTTTACCTTTGCGAAGCCATTCCACTTGGGCAGGTTGCCTTTGATTGTAGCCACTGAATTAATTCTGCCGCAATGGCATTAAAGATTTTTTACTTCAGTGCATTTAAGACTTGAAACTTGTTTTATTATAAATCAGTGATTGCCTCCAGTGAAATAAATTCTTAATTTACAAAAAAAGGTTCCAGTATACAAATAGCTCTATTTGAACTTCCAAATGAGAGAGCGCTTCGACGTGAGCAGCAAAGTGGTTTCTTAAATACACCAGGCAACAGCTGATTGAAAAGCTTTTTATCTATAAAATAATAATGTACCCAGCATGTAAGAAAGAGATGTACTGCTATATAGTGGGTCAAGAGAAAGAGAAAAGTGTTGTTTAGTGGAAGATACAATATATATATTAATTATAAGAGGCATCCTTAAAAATGGAAGTGTCAAGTCTCTATTTTTTAATGTTTTATGGAGTATCTAATCTGTAAGTACAATCATTTTGTATGGTTTTGTCAAATTTAAAGCATAACGGCGCATCATTTTAACTTACATCAGCTGGATAAACAAGGTAATGGGTGCAGCCATTTTGAATAATTTATATACACAATGTTCTATTCTTTATGCAAATCCTTTTTTTTTTTTTTTGCATGATTTGTTTTGTTGCTGAAAGTTGTCGACTCAGGGGATAGGGTGCATTGATTTTAGTTAGAACTTGCGAGAAGAGTTTGTTAAGGTTTTTTTTCAATATATTATATGCCTTTGAGATAAAATAGGAATTCTAAGAAATGTAAGCTCATTTGCATAAAATGCCTCAGCTGTGTTGTTGCAAAAGTCACTTGTCCCATGAGGCATAAATTATAAGAGTCTTAATGTATATTTTAACAAGACCATAAAGACCTGTGAATTTAACACAAGCAATAATTACTTTCAGATACTGGATTGCATAATGCTATTATCTAAAAAGGACAGATCTGCTTTAACAGTCACTAGTGTCTAAATATAACTTGGTTTATTAGTACACTGAGCTAAGATGGAAAAGCTATGAGATGTATTCATTATGTGCTTTATTACATCCACGGGCAGTGCATTTACAGACACAGTAGAGGCAGGTAGAATATTTAGGGTTTATGTACTAAACAGTGAATTGCGGTGAATAAAAAAAAAACAATTGCAAAGTAACTGCACAAGATGAATTATCCAAGGCATGCATGTTTCATTTCAGCTACTTTGGCTTAATTATCTGCTATATGATGTTATATGATAGTGTAGTTCCACAATGTTCTGGATAAAAGGCCTTTATGGACAACCTGATGTGAATGCCCAATATAGCTTTGAATCTTCCACCGTAGCTCTTTTCTTGGAGCTGTGTATCTATGCAAAGCATTCACATAGGCCAGGGATTGGCAACCTTCAGCACTCCAGATGTTGTGGACTACATCCCCCTATAATGCTCTTACACCCATAATACTTGCAAAGCACCATGGGAGGTGTAGTCCAAAACATCTGTGGTGCCGGAGACTGCCTATGTCTGATATAGGCTAAGCGAAATGTGAAATCCCTACAACTCCGAGGCACCCGTCACCCCCAGATATGAGTTTGTGAATCAATACAGAGACACTAGAAGAAAACCCGCCTCTGGGATGTCACAAACATCACACCATTTGTCCCAGCTGTGAGAGAATAATCTTAGTATGAATTCATTGCCTGAACATGACTTCTAGTCTTCTGTCTCAACAATCAGACTTTTGAATGTCCCAATCGTATTTCCTCCCTTCCATTAACTTTAATTTCATTTCCATTTCCTCCCTCCCTCTCTTAATCTTTCAGATGTATAAACTGAATATTGACAGTTTGATAAGTTGGTCGCAACCACCCGTATTCACTACAATAATAATTTTCTCTTGTGTATTTTGATATTCTTAATCTCCTCCATCTATACCTCAATTATCATGCTAGCACACTGTTTGAAAAAGTCTTAATATGTCTATTTGGGTAAAATCATTAAAGTGACTTTGGCAGATGGTAAGCCATGGTATAAACAAGCTATGTACTATTATTACACCATGGTGCCATATCTCACCATCTCCCTTTACCGAGGCCAGTATTTGAGTTGAGACTTAATTATTTCTAAATTTTGTGATGTTGGGGTGCTATTCATAATCCCTTTCAGATATGATTGGTACAAGAGGTGCCTAAAAGAATGTCTCTTTGTTGTTGCAGAACTACAACCCCTATGATGCTTTGCATGCTGGGGGGCATCTTCTGGGCCCGCCTGATTGATACTAATGCCTATTCCAGAATGTACAATTATTTCTGTGGTATGCACATTAATTCTATGTGTTCTACCCAGAAATGCAGTTTGTCTCTGCCTTAAAATGTATGTATTTACAATTATTGCAATAACAAATTTGAATTGAAAATAAATAAAATTTGATATACACTTTGAGTTCACATTGAATTTCTGACAATTCATACATTCATTAATACGCCTTTAAAATGTATTTGGAAGAAGAATTAAGAATAGAAAATGATTGAAACTGAGGCAATTAATAGCGAGTCCAGGTTTCAGTAAACGTATTGTGTAGATGAAGTCATGATTGTCACATTTATTGAGAGGAATGCATTGTGTTTAAAGGCTTGAGTTTGGCTGAATATATATCGCCTTATTGCAGATCTAAGATCTATCAGACAATATCGCTTTGTCTTGATTTGTAACCAGGTAATCTCTTTGAGGTCTGCAATAGACCATTTTGACAAAACTTAAAACTTGGGTTACTTTGACAAAGCACAGTGATTTACTTAAAGTCATTCATCTGTGTGTATGTGCGTTTTATAGCCAAACATGTTTGGAAAATTAAACTCACTGAAAAGTACAAGGTGTTAACACTGATATATAATAGATATATCTGGGTGTTTTTGGAAAATCTCAATTTTACGTCTCATTATCTTTCAATATTTAGTGTAGGACACATTTAAATGTCTCTTCACAGTGGAAAGGTTAACGCATTTCACTCAAATGCCAGCCAAAACTCTCATAAGCTCTCTCTTATGTTAACAATCTGATGCATACACTGTGATTCGACAATGAGGGTCACTGTCCTCTCTCTTCGCGTCTGAGACAAGAGGCTTTTCAATATTTCTTTTCTTTCCTTATGAAAAAAGAAATGTTCCTGAAACGCTGTGATCTCATGCCAATTATTCTCAAGTCGGTCACAGTTTGGGGATCATTGTAAAGTTTAAGGATACTTCATGGTGGTCACAACAATTTTAAGTGAAAGTTTTTATAGCATATTAAACTTTTTCTTTTTTATGACGGATGGATTTCACTACACAAAATTAAATTTTTTTATATATATCACTGACTTGAAGCCTTA
The DNA here is from genome assembly GCA_933207985.1 of Pelobates cultripes. Classification (NCBI taxonomy): domain Eukaryota; kingdom Metazoa; phylum Chordata; class Amphibia; order Anura; family Pelobatidae; genus Pelobates; species Pelobates cultripes. Next base: position 138,247,996 of record OW240920.1, on the reverse strand, counting down.
GAGCAATACAACATTTTGTGTACTGTGTAAAACTAAAATGTATTTTACAAGATACATGCAGTTTTACAACTCGCAGGCTTTCTTACTAAGCACTTTGTACAAAAGAGCTTCAAAGGCTGAATCTCAGCTCAAGGGCATGGGCCTCTTTACCTTTTGCATTGATCTGTTTATAGTGTACACTGTGTCCTTTTTTTTCAGCCTAATTGTACAGCGCTGCAGAATATGTTGGTGTTTTATACATGCCAGTAATCATAATTATACTAATGCAAACTCTCAGATAATAATAGCAAAGTATTTAGCCAGAGAAGGTACATTCAGATTACTCTGGCTTCCGAGTATATCCAGGGGTTGTTACTATTACCATATTTAACAATACTCATTTTACCTACCTTGGAAGGATGAAGGGCTGAGTGAACCCTGCCAGGATTTGAACCTGTGACCCCCAAGAGTTGTACAGATTCTTCTAATGATGCATTAGCCCACTGAGCCTCTTGCCAATGACGTCGGTATGCCACACAGATTATCACAGGTAATACAGAAAAAACAACTCACATTTAGAAAGATTCCAGTCCATTGCTACTGGTATCTACAGGAATAGTGCCAGGACTAAACTGAATTGTGATGTCAGTTGTGAAACATTTAAAATTAAAGAGAGCATCGCATTAAAAAAAGGTTAGTTTTCAATGTTTTATTTAATGGTGTAATTTCCAGAGAAGTGATGGTCCCCTTTAAGACACTGTCAGTCCTTTAACAAAGGTTTATTGTCTCTATAAAAGCTGTTGATTTTTCTCTTCTGAATGTGACTCCACTAATTGTTATTTTTGCCTTGACATCTATTGACTTTCTGCTGTAGGCTATGTCAAGGGGTTATCAACAAATGACCTTGCAAACTGCTCCAGTGATTTACAATTAGTGCAACACAGCAATCATATCTTTATCTTAAGAAGCTTAATGTCTCAAACAGATCATGCAGGAATTTCAATTATTACTTGGGGGAAAAAAAATCTTTTTAACATCCCTAAATGTAATTGTATTCCATGTAACTACAATATCTTACAGACAAAACCTACCGTAACTACATTATCGTGAAATGTGCCTAAATTTACAGTTTACTGACAGGCTAAGACACAAATCAGTTTCTCTAGGGATAATGAATAGAGACATTCTGGCTAGGGGACGTGGTCTGAGAACCGGAAAGATGCCAAATAATTAAAAATCTAATCCAATTCAAGGAGAATGATTCTCATAATGATGTATAACTTCATTAATGACTGTGATTGAACTAATGATTTTTCTGGTAGTTACGAAGAATTAAGACTGCTAGCCCAAAGCACGATAGACTAATCTGTCTCCATTTAAATAGTTAATGATCCTTTTCCGAAAATCAATAGTTCTGAAGAGGGGAATATCAGTGTGAATGTTACAATGGAAAGAGTAGAGGAATAGAGACTCACCAGTCAATTTATTTCGCAATTTTGACACACATTTGATTTTTTTGTATTTTTCTTTGAAAGAATATATTCTGTGAATCAAATGCCCCTTTACATTAAAATAGTCCAACTGAGTAAAGAATGTAGATTCATATATTTGGAGAATACTCACCCAGGAGCTCCAGATATGGTGAGAAGAGGGGGCAACACATATAAAAAGCGGTCATATCAAACGACTTACGCTTCCTATGGTAACTTACCCATCAAATGGATAGATTGTCTCCTGTTGTTAGGGCTCAATTAACCCTCTTCTTTATTCCCAACTCTCACCTGAAGCCCTCTTCTCTCCTACTTAAATCACCTGTTTCACTCTTCCACCCTGCTTCACACAATAGTTCTCCTCTTCTATTCCACCTTCCTCAGTTGTTCACTCCTACTCTTAACGTCTTCCTGCATCTCTCTTTTAGTTTGTCCCCCTAAGTGAGCCTTACTTCTTCCCCAGCAGTGTGGGGGCTACAGCAATAACTGCAGGCAGCCAGAGGGTCAGGAGGTTCCGCAACTTTATGAGATTGATGTCATCTTGGGTAACTCTCCTACAGTTCCTCAGGTTGCCTTCTGGGTGAGGGGATCTGCTGCCGCAGGTGCCAGGTAAGAAGGGTAAAGAGCTGTTTCCCTTCTTGTCTGAGCACTCTTGCTGTACCACCAACTAAGCAGTGTGCCTCCCGAAGGCCATGGGCTTTGCAGCCTTATGGGCAATCTGGCCATGTCTGTTGTCATAATAAGCTGGCAGCTAGACAAAGGGAAAGATCCCAGAGAAATCTACTATTTATATCCAAAGTGGGTACATTCAATTACTGCATCTCATAACTGGTTCCATTTAGTAAATTCTGCCTTTGTTCATGCGCAGAGATGCCATTATATAAACCCGCATAACTATCTCTGTGGTCTCTTGAATTATTGGTCAGTGCATCAAGTCAAGAAGACAGATCCACACTGTCACAACTGATCTGAACAAATCAAAGTAATTATCAAGCTTGCTACTGTGCACATACATCAGTGAATAGTGACTATACATTTGATGACATCCTTTGCCAGACTTTGAAAAGCTTTGCTAGTTTCATGGCATGCATTTAGTTTGGCTTCAAGACAAATGACTGGTCAGTAAAGGTTTAAAATATTCCGAGGTCCTAGACTGCATTGAGAGAGTTAGGTAATTGCAGAGTGAGCTTGGCAAGGTAACGTCTAGACACTACTGTCCTAAAATACAGTTTAGCTGCTGCATAGCAAAATCAGACTCCTGCTCACACACACAGAATATTCTCTTTATAGTCTGCCTGCAAGCAGAAAGATATCCATGAATATTCTGAATTATTTCAGCCTTTTCTCCTGGCTGTATGAAGAACAGCTGCTTTTAGATGGTTGTGATTATCATAAACACTATGAAGCCAAAAGTATGTGGACATCTGCTCATCGAACATCAGACTTTAATGTAACACTTGAAACCCCTAAGGCTGGTCAGCTTGCTGAAACACTTTAGGGGTTACCTGTCTGTGTCCTCTTTCTTATTTTGCAAAAGTGTTACTCAGACATTCCTCATTCACCTTGCATGTTCACTCAAGGCAGAAGTGAGAGCTTCACATTAAAAAGCATTGGTTTTAATGCTTCTCTATGGGGAAAATTGCCAGTCAATCGTGATGATTGGCAGAGAAAGTGATGATCTCTTATGGGCAGAGTGAAACTATGGTGAGAAGATAGACTGGTAAAGTAACTCATTTTTTGTAGACTTGGGGGGCATTAGACCTAAAATAAAAGAGAACCGTCCGATACTAGAGATAATTTTATCTATTTTTAACGCTGGAGTGTTCCTTCAAATGTCATGGACATCTGCTCAATGAGAAACTCTTTTTGTGGATTTCTGCTCATGGAGAACCTCTTTTTTAACCTCATCGAGAGCCTTTTTTTAACCTAGATTACTTTATAACTATGAAACCTCATTGTCAGTCATGTCGACAACTTTTAATGGAGAATCTCATTTTATTTTATGTGGACACCTTTTCATGGAGAATCTTAAATTATAGTATGTGGACACCTTTTCATGGAGAAGTTGGTGGCAGGAACCGCACTCACTCACAACAGCCACAGGTGCTCTGGAACAGGACCAGCAATCCCAATACCGTAAGGCAATAAGAAAGATTCACAGGCACTCCAAATGTGAAAGCTACAGGCAGATTTATTGCAACAAAATGAACAGCAACGTTTCGACCTAACAAGAGGACCTCTTGTTAGGTCGAAACGTTGCTGTTCATTTTTTTGCAATAAATCTGCCTGATGCTTACACATTTGGAGTGCCTGTGAATCTTTCTTATTACCTTTTCATGGAGAATCTCAAATTATAGTATGTAGACAACTGCTCATCAAGGATCTAATTTGATAGCTTGTACACATTTAATCATAGGTAACTATTACCAGGGAATCCCGCTCCTCACAGTCATAACAGTCTCCACTCTTTTAGGAACGTTTACCATAAGATGTTGGTACATGGCTTCAGCAGTTTGTTTTTATTCTACCACAATAACCTTAATGATGTGGTGCAGTTGGAACAATTTATCACAAAGCTGTTAAAGTCAGGGCTCTGTGCAGGTCAATCAAACTCTGCCTATATCTACAATCCATTTGGACATGAGCCTTACCATAAACCAAGCCACGTGTCAGACTACCAAATGGTCACACATAAGCCTTAATTTAATATTTTTTATGTCTAAAATTTTCAAATGATTTCATAATTTTTGATAAACGTTTAAAATAAATTAATAGTTTGAATTTTTTTTATGTTTTACTATTTACTGAAATATCTTTAATATTTAAAAAATATATATTTTAAAATTTTATCCAAAAATATTAAATCATTTAAAAAACGTAGCCAACAATATAAAATTGAGGTGATAATTTGTTAATCCTTAAACGGTTCTTCCACCAGCTGGCATTGTGCATAGTAATTTTCGGCTTGTGTGTGAATGCTTGGACATTGTAACCCGTTTCATGATGCTCAATTTATTCTGTTGACATTCCTCTCGCAGACAGCTTGGAACTCTACAGTGAGTGTTGCATCTGTGGATGCAGATCATTTTTTTTGTGTTACACGCTTGTGTGGGCTACCACTTTGCAACGGATTACCAGTTCTTCCAGCACCAGCGGATATGGTTGTCGGGCAAAATTCTGTCAGGGAAGAAATTTGATGAACCGTAAAATGTATTACTGTGAAAAGTCGCTGAGTTCCTCAGTACGGATCTTTTTTATTGCCAATGGCTGTCACATGCTTTATGGCCATGAAGAGCAGGAGGTCATATGTATGTTGTATGTGTCTACATTAAAGGAACAGAGCAGCTGGTATCTCAGAACTGTAGCTTTGATTCTTGTCAAGGTCTACTCAGCTTTTTCTTCTTTTAAAGTTGATAAAATGAGTCCAGTTAAAGGGACTCTGCGGACAACTTAATATTATTGTTATTATTACAGGGAGTGCAGAATTATTAGGCAAGTTGTATTTTTGAGGATTAATTTTATTATTGAACAACAACCATGTTCTCAATGAACCCAAAAAACTCATTAATATCAAAGCTGAATATTTTTGGAAGTAGTTTTTAGTTTGTTTTTAGTTATAGCTATGTTAGGGGGATATCTGTGTGTGCAGGTGACTATTACTGTGCATAATTATTAGGCAACTTAACAAAAAACAAATATATACCCATTTCAATTATTTATTATTACCAGTGAAACCAATATAACATCTCAACATTCACAAATATACATTTCTGACATTCAAAAACAAAACAAAAACAAATCAGTGACCAATATAGCCACCTTTCTTTGCAAGGACACTCAAAAGCCTGCCATCCATGGATTCTGTCAGTGTTTTGATCTGTTCACCATCAACATTGCGTGCAGCAGCAACCACAGCCTCCCAGACACTGTTCAGAGAGGTGTACTGTTTTCCCTCCTTGTAAATCTCACATTTGATGATGGACCACAGGTTCTCAATGGGGTTCAGATCAGGTGAACAAGGAGGCCATGTCATTAGATTTTCTTCTTTTATACCCTTTCTTGCCAGCCACGCTGTGGAGTACTTGGACGCGTGTGATGGAGCATTGTCCTGCATGAAAATCATGTTTTTCTTGAAGGATGCAGACTTCTTCCTGTACCACTGCTTGAAGAAGGTGTCTTCCAGGAACTGGCAGTAGGACTGGGAGTTGAGCTTGACTCCATCCTCAACCCGAAAAGGCCCCACAAGCTCATCTTTGATGATACCAGCCCAAACCAGTACTCCACCTCCACCTTGCTGGCGTCTGAGTCGGACTGGAGCTCTCTGCCCTTTACCAATCCAGCCACGGGCCCATCCATCTGGCCCATCAAGACTCACTCTCATTTCATCAGTCCAGAAAACCTTAGAAAAATCAGTCTTGAGATATTTCTTGGCCCAGTCTTGACGTTTCAGCTTGTGTGTCTTGTTCAGTGGTGGTCGTCTTTCAGCCTTTCTTACCTTGGCCATGTCTCTGAGTATTGCACACCTTGTGCTTTTGGGCACTCCAGTGATGTTGCAGCTCTGAAATATGGCCAAACTGGTGGCAAGTGGCATCGTGGCAGCTGCACGCTTGACTTTTCTCAGTTCATGGGCAGTTATTTTGCGCCTTGGTTTTTCCACACGCTTCTTGCGACCCTGTTGACTATTTTGAATGAAACGCTTGATTGTTCGATGATCACGCTTCAGAAGCTTTGCAATTTTAAGAGTGCTGCATCCCTCTGCAAGATATCTCACTATTTTTGACTTTTCTGAGCCTGTCAAGTCCTTCTTTTGACCCATTTTGCCAAAGGAAAGGAAGTTGCCTAATAATTATGCACACCTGATATAGGGTGTTGATGTCATTAGACCACACCCCTTCTCATTACAGAGATGCACATCACCTAATATGCTTAATTGGTAGTAGGCTTTCGAGCCTATACAGCTTGGAGTAAGACAACATGCATAAAGAGGATGATGTGGTCAAAATACTCATTTGCCTAATAATTCTGCACTCCCTGTTCTGCTTTAACGTACATAAAGCTGAATACGTACGTTATATCATAAACTTTCACCCATTGTTTAGTTTTATTTTCTTCAGAGGATATTTTCAAACTATTATTGTAGTGTCTGTGATGCGTTTTATTTACTTGATGTTATGTTTAACGGTACTACTGTGGGATACCATAAGCCATTGTTCCAGCAGGTAACGGATGGGCTGCATTGCCTTGTTGCTCGTTAATACAGATTGTAAACCCAGGGAAGACTGTTACATTGAGACATTTGTGCAAAAGATCAGTCTGTTTCAGGACAATAAAACTGCTCTAAATGCTACAAAGACTATTCTTGCAGGTTTGAAACCTGCAATTAGATTAAAAACACTCCCAGACTCCTCAGGCTGAATTCAACCTCACATGCAATTTTTAGAAAATCTATACAAAGTATATATTTACACACACACACAAACACACAAACACACACGAAAAATGTGTGGATGAAAACCCCTTCCACCTAAAGTAAGTGGATAGTTAATGATTGCTAAACACAAATGCACACACCAGTCCAGCCATAAGACTTGCTTCTCCCACAGAAATCTCCTACTGTAAGGGATTCTGGGTAGGCGTATGCAAATGAGCTCAACAAAGAACCAAATTTTTGCCTCGTAATTACCAGATTTTACTAATTACATGACGTAAAGTCATGATTTTATAAAGGACACGGAGGCTCATATTAGGCTTATCTCTTTCTTTATTTCTCAGCAGCAAAGAAAGGATATTGATATTTTTATATGGCAATAACAAGAAAAAACAAAGTAAACCATATAACACTCCAAACATATTAACCAATGGGATCAGTCCTTGTTCTATATCCCCTCATGTGACCTGATCCACTTCCTCTTTCTAGCTGACGCCAAAGCTGAACACATCAAACGGTAAAACGATTGACTTGAACAGTTTCAGGTAGAGGGTTCAGTTCGTGTCTTCCGTTGTATTTAGAGAAAGCGAGAGTGCTCCCGAGTATTCCATTATACGGTTAAGCTGCAGGAGACAGAGAGACATGTGGTAAAATATATTCAAATATCGTCGTCAAACTGTGCAATGTTTTTAAGAAAAGCAGATATATCTTAAATCATTTTTTTACTTGAGACCAGCAAATAAACAAAACCAAATCATTATTAGTATATATAACCCTTCACTTGACCATCCAAATCACTCCTACCTGTTTATCGGTAATTGGGTGGGAAAATAAAGTGTACGACTTACCTGTCATTGGGCGGACTAATACTCGCCTCCGTGTCCTTTATAACATCATGACTTTGCGTCATGTAATTAGTAAAATCTGGTAATTTTATTAAAGGACACGGGGGCTCATATTAGGCTAGTTTAAAGCTGTGAGATGACCATAGCCGAGATATGTTCTGTTGGCTTAAAATAGTATTCTTTGAACGTTGATTCTCGGGACCAATCGGCTGTGGGGAGAAGGTCCTCCAGTTTAGAATCAATTGAGAATGCTTTTGAGGCCATAGCGCCTCTAGTAGAATGTGCTCCGTAGACTGATGTGTCAATGCCCGCGGCTGACATTATCCATTTCACCCAGCATGCCAGAATTACTGTGGATACTGGGTGATGAGGTTTTCTCACCGCCAAGAATAGGTCATGTGTTCTTGGGTTCTGAACTGACTGGGTCCACTTTTCATATTCCTGAAGGCATGCTACCGGGCAGAGGTTAGTACTGTGAGGAAAGGATGGATAGAAGACTGACGTGATTTTACTTTTTACGTCTAGCGATATTAAACAGGACACCATGCTCAAGATGACAAGCAAAAAAAAAAAAGACTACCAAAGGTTGACAGCAGAAGCTCCATCATTTGTCAACTTTTGGCAACCTCGGCATTGCCCATCAAAATGTAATACCTAACATGTCCTACGGTATCTTTGGAATTCATCGGAATTCTGATTAAATTCCAACTCAGGCAGTAGGAATATTTTATCAAAATGTTATCCTTCTGAAAACACTCAAAAGTGACGGCAGTGCTTTAATAATAGAGTTCCATAAAGCACATTATACTCAAGGAAAAACACAATACCTCCAAGCTGAATAACAATTGTCTCATTCCTCGCAGATACCACAAGCAGATGGCAGTGAGATTTTAATCAGGCAAATTGGTATTGTCTCTCGGAGCATAGCATGGCATGTGTCCCGGGATTTGGAAGCAAGACCTGGCGATGGAAAAATTACCTGGCAAAGGGTGTAAGTGAAGGCAGATGTTAATATGACATAATCCCAGTTCCCTCCAATGTCTCCTCTTCCATGGGGCATTCTGATTCTTCTAAATTATGCACAGTCCATTAGTTCTCTCTGCAGGATAGGAGAGTTCAGAATATAACAGAACCGTGTATTCCAAAATATATGAGCACCAGCCATGTTGAAACCGCACGTAAAAGCATTCCTAGTAATAAATGTTGGCGTCTGATACAGACAGATACAGAGCATTTTATTTAAACTCTTGTGTTCTCATCCTGAGAGCCTGTGATGCATATAAAGTCTTTAAAAAAAAAAATGGAATGATGGCGATGGTGCAACACTTTCATCTGAATTCCTTTGTTTACAGAGATCCACAGTGTCATATTTTGTATTTTAGAGATTTTCAGTGATGTAGTTTGGCAGACACATTGCTGAGCAAAACAAATTTTTTTGCTGTTTTATTTTTTATTTTCAACAATAGGATGAAATAGTTCACACAATGAGTGAGTGAGAAAATCCTTTAAAATCTGTCCTGACAATTCTAAAAGACTCAAGAAGTCATGGCAGAGTCAGATAATTTAATCTGTACAGTATTCAAACCGAAATGCTAGCAAATGTGTAAATGTGTAGATGTGCAGAAGTCTAGTGGTTCCGTGTGTGGCCCACACCTCGGGGATTGCTGATCACTATCAGTGAATTGCTCAGTAGTGCACATATCAATCATTCAGAACACCAAATGCTCTGATTCATTAGAATGTGCCATAGAAGCTTTAGAAGTGAGCTGTACCTTCAAAGAAACCATATCACATTCACATAAAAAACAAAGAAACAAAGTTACCTGCGCTCTCCTAAATCCCTATGCATATTTAAACAAATGGAGGTAAAATGAGATAAAATGAGAGAAGATGATGGGTGAGGCAAGGGTGTAGTTGGACTGCCTACACCTAAAACTTGTTTTTTTTGTTCGCTACATCAGCAAATTACTTGATATTCACAATGCATGCATCAAATGTCCAGCAGAGTATGATTATAAAGTAATTTGAGAGCATAAAATAAATTTTTTATTCATAAATCTTAGAAGAAATTGCAATTATTTCTTTCCTTTCCATGACCTAAATTTCATTATTCCCCCAAATTTTGCTAAACTGCTGCCCCTTTACCAGCCACTTACAGGCATAACAAAATTACAAATGATAATTTATTTAGCCTGATTTAGTGTTTGTAGAAAATGGCAATAAGCACACAAAGTACGCTCTGGGTTTTTTTTTTTTGTGAAAAATTATATTTATGTTTTTTTCCATGCTACACAATATCCACGAAAAATTTCAGTTTGCAATCACACTTTCAGTGGATTTCTTGCCCAAAATATATGGGTTACTTACAAAATAGGAATAGAAAGATACTTGGATTACTTACAGCAAAAAAAAAAAAAAAGGATAGAGGCTCTCTATTGGCATTTTAAGTATCAAAAAATCGTGCAAAACATCTTAAAGTTGATAATCAGAGAAGCCATTTGTTATGCCACTTTGCCCTTTAACGTTAGAGTTTAGAACTGTAAAAGTGTAACAGAATCTACTTCATGGAATCCTGATTTGCATATATTTGCATATTATGGTAATGCAGACAGAATGTTATCATTTTAATGTCTATGCTCCCCTAACTTTCCCTTCTTGGCAGAGTAATATTTTATTGTGCTATGTGGTTGCCTGTATGATTCCCCATATGATTATGTTTTAAGTATTGAACAGAGTGTGTCACCAAATGAAAAATGTTTTAGCCAAAGTTACCAAACTGGAAGTATAGTTGACTTATAGATATTTACAGTTCAGCTATTTTTACCCTGAATTTAAAATTCACTTTGAATTCACTTTGTATTTTCACGTTCGTGAATAACCATGTGTGTGTACACTGTCTGGTCGTTTCAGGGATTCCACTAGCAGAGTTTTAGGACCTGTTTTCTGTTTCCCGGTTCCCTTAAACAAAGAGATAGGTATTGGGAGGTAGCACAGATAGAGGGATCAATACCTTCCTTGGGGGAGTAGGATAGGCAGAGGGCTCAATACCTGCCTTGAGGGAGTCGGACAGGCAGAGGGGTCAATACCTGCCTGGAAGAGGGATTACGGGCAGAGGGGTCAATACCTACCTTGAGGTAGTAGGATAAGCAGAGGGGTCAATACCTGCCTGGAAGAGGGAGGACAGGCAGAGGGGTCAATAGCTAACTTGAGGTAGTAAGATAGGCAGATGGGTCAATACCTGCCTGGAAGAGGCAGTAGGATAGGAAGAGGACTCAATACCTGTTTGGAAGAGGGAAAACAGGCAGAGGGATCAATACCAACCTTGAGGGAGTAGGACAGGCAGATGAGTCAATACCTGCCTAGAAGAGGGAGGACAGACAGAGGGATCGATATGAACATTGAGGGAGTAAGACATGAAGAGGGGTAAATACCTGCCTTGAGGGAGTAGGACAGGCAGAGGGATAGATACCAACCTTGAGGGAGTAGGGCAGGCAGAGGGGTCAATACCTGCCTCGAGGAAGTAGGGCAGGCAGTGGGGTCAATAGCTGCCTTGAGGGAGCAGGACAGGCAGATGGGTCAATACCTGCCTGTAAGAGGGAGGACAGGCAGAGGGATTGATACCAACATTGAGGGAGTAAGACATGAAGAGGGGTAAATACCTGCCTCGAGGGAGTAGGACAGGCAGAGGGATCGATACCAACCTTGAGGGAGTAGGACAGGCAGAGGGATCTATACCAACCTTGAGGGAGTAGGGCAGGCAAATCATCATTGTACCAATTGCAAATTTAGGATATTAGCAATAATCACTTGAATACCTGCCTCGAGGAAGCAGGTCAATACCTGCCTCGAGGAAGTAGGACAGGCAGAGGGGTCAATAGCTCCTTGGAAGAAGGAGAATAGGTAGAAGGGCTGATACCTGCCTAAAAGACATGGGGATTCCTTGGATTCATGCAGAAGGGACAGAGAGTGTAATAGGATAGGTCCGGATTCTAATGTGTATAACCGCCTGCCCTGTTCCCGCTACAGAAAGGACATTTCATTGTGATCTATGTGATAAAATGCTAATATCTCTCTATTCCTCGGGATATAGCTGATTTTTCAGGGAACTAAAATATCCACTCAAAAGGAAACAGTCTGCGAGCAGAGAAATATAGGAATGATTTTCGGCAGCTGTCTTGTGGAAACTGATGAGAAATTTGATTCCATATTCGGAGTTCTCTCCCGTGCTCTGGCAGTATGAATGCGCTGGTTTAATGAAAGTTTACAGGCCAGATTCTGGGACTGTACACCTAAATTATGACATGGTTACACCTGTAATGCCGTCTCTAGCTTTGCTCGGTAACTTGCATTTTATGATGGATAAAATGGCCCCTGAAGCGTTGAAGTTTTATTTATCTAAACATTGCCTGGTACTGAGCATTTCAGCGGTTTTCATTCCGAGGTTAAATTCTACTAGAATGCATTGTCTCAAGCGTCAGAAGTGAGGGTAACTAGTTCACTGCTATAGCATGGTTACCTCTCGGCATTAATGTGCACAGCCCACGGTTTGATACAAGTCTTAATTACAGTTCGTGTTCACCATTAACTATTGATCGCTGTTTTTACTTCAGGTTGTGTGTGACAAATTTGGCAAACCCGAGTGTGGCTTGTGCCTTCAAAATAATCACTCTGTTCCAAGTTATGTTAAACAAAAAGGGATGGCAAGGTTTATTATTCTTATAGTATGAAGTTAAGATAGAAGGATACAAATATATTTTGCGTGAATATACCAGAAAACATTTCTTTTTAATCCTCCTCCATGCCGCCTGCTCTATACAGAAGGTATCGAAAGATGAATGTGGGGTGACTGTGTTTGGTAGATTGTACAGTAGGTGGAGCTGTAGCAAATATTTTACAGAAGAAAACTGTTTTCTTAAAAGGACACTCCAGACCCCAAAAGTACTTTAGATTGCTGAAAAGCTTTATACGTGCAGATTGTCCTATTTTTTTTCATTTTGCAAGATTTCAATAGAAATTTATACTTTTCTAAAGTAATCTTGTTACATCCCCCAGCTGTCAGACAGATGGACCTGTTACTTCCTGGTTTGGTTAGCTCAGTGGAGCAAAACTCAAATAGGCAGCAATTGCCCAAAGCACCTGCCTTGCAAAGACTTCTCATTGAGCTGCATTGGGCAGGCTGTGATTGGACAGCCACAGAAAGTCTGGGCGGATTTAGAAGAAGCGGACTTGCAAAGGGTACAGACAATGGAAATGCAGGTTTTGCAAGCTGTATTTAGATCTAACTCCACTGAAAAATGCATTATTAAATTCATGCAAGTTTTCATCTACTAAACAGTGATTTTTATTTATTTTGTATTTGAGCAGTGGAGTGTCCCTTTAATTTTTCTGTCTATGATTCTCAATTGGGTATCTCTTAATTTCATCATGCAGAAATAAAATGAATATGGGTGACGACTTGCAGTATTAGGATAGGTGGTGGTATCGGGCAGGGAGAGGCCACAGATAAGTTCCTCTCTGCAGAGGATATTGCACTGCCCTAGCAATCGAGTAATCATTAATCAGATCCAGACATGATAATCAGCACAGAAAGCCATGCTTGTACATTTTGGAATCATTTTGAGAATATGACAAAAATCATTGAATGATATAATACTGTTACAACAACCAGTAAAACTGCAGCAACTAACCATTTCATATTGCAACACTAACCACGTTAAGGCTGTAGTAATAACAGATTAAATACCGTATCAAATCATCATTGTACCAATTGCAAATTTAGGATTTTAGCAATAATCACTTGAATACTGTAGCAATTAAACGTTTATGCTATAGTAATAATCTCATGGACATTGTAGATATTACCACTCTGATACTGTAGAAAACACAAAAATATTGTAGCGGTTACCACTTTAACACTGTAGCAAATAACAGCTTTAATACTATGGTACTAACCGGTTTATTTCTGCAGCAATTACAACTTTATTACTGTAGCAATTCACAACTTGAAAGTTCTAACAAATAACCATTTTAAAACTGTAGCGATGGCTCCATAATAGTGTATCAACAACCACTTAAATACTGTAGCAAAGAACTACTTTAATATTTTGGCAATACTTACTTTACTACTTTTGCATTTACAACTTTTATACCATAACAAGTAACCCCTTGAATTCTAAAACCACTTCAACATTAGAACAATAAGTATAATGGTACAACATTGTATAACATGCAGTTCCATCTACAGCTTGCACCAGCAGAATTTTTAGCAAAATAAGAGAAAAAAAAAACCAGTTAAAATATGAGGTCACTCTGTCAATCAATTTCCGTCACCATTCAGTCAATGATTCAAGAATCATCGGACAGCAGGAGAACCCTTCTACAGGCGGTTCTCCAGCTCTTTGTTGAATTTACTACAGCACACGCATTTTAGTTGTGATGTCCCGGCAATGAAAGCAGTGTGTTAGAGTCATGGGGAAGATATCTACTGATGAAGAAACTCTTCTCAAGCTGGGCCAACTGAGACGGAGTAGGGTGATATATAGATTTGGACAATGGCTAGATTTACACTCGTGTAACAATCATGAAGAGCAAAACATGACAACCCGTGGCAGGTAGGTGAATATTTAGTTAATATTTGATTGTTTTTTTTCTCTTTTCAGTTGACGTAGGTAGAGTGGAAAAGAGGAAATGGGTGGAGATTTCGAATAGTCAAGCACACCTGTAATGGCACAAGTTGAGCTAAAACCAGCTTGAGTTCTGAGCGGGGACCCACCGAAGGGCAGGCTATTTTAGCTGCTGTCCGTTCTCAGAATACTCTTGCGACCCATTGTTTGCTCTCCATTAGTTTAAAGGGTAATCCAGACGTGGACCCCTTGCTCACGGTGCCTAGAGAGATATCAGCTATGCTTCACTGACGATGCCTAACAAGGCCGAAACGATCGTCTGGGGTTGCTGTATCTCTCGTGCAGAGAGAACTTGCTGGCATTTCGGATCTGGACTGCCCGTATGGGTGGGACCAGTCTGACATGCTTCAGATATGTTCTCTCTGTAATGGCACAAGTTGAGCTAAAACCAGCTTGAGTTCTGAGCAGGGACCCACCGAAGGGCAGGCTATTTTAGCTGCTGTCCGTTCTCAGAATACTCTTGCGACCCATTTTTAGCACACCTGGTATATTATATTTTAGTTTGTCCCTGATTTCTCATGAAATTGATGGGATATTAGTCCACAGAGAACACCCATCATATTATGATTAAAAGCATCATAATTCAGTGTTCTGTAAGCTTCCATATGATGATAGAAGACTGATACGTAATTATATTTTATGTATCAGAAGGTGGACTCTCGGTGATAGCTTTACTTTTCAGCTCCTCTGTAACGGGAAGACAGGACGGGTGGTCAGAGAAGAAGAGTTATCTTGATATTGAAAAGCTGTTAAAATAAACGGCCTTATTGGAAACACAACCTTTTGTGACCAGTAAATATCTCTTGGTCCCTGATCAGACTTAGTTAAAATAGTGACACTTACTCTGCAATAGATCAATAGCCTTGAAGATTAATTCAGACTCTAAAACACGTATTCTCCCTGACATCCACGCTGTATGAGACAGTTTGATCAAAAGCCTGTTGGGGTGTTTGAAAAACATCAAGGGACCTGCTTACAGCAATCAATTGCAAATTAACAGTGAGTTAAGTCTGACGTTCATAACAAAAGCGGGATGAGAACTCGAGCTTTAGACATACAGATACTGAATCTCTGTGACATTTAGAATACTGAACTTTATAGCTGTGTTTTACCTGTCTTCAGATGCAATAACCATTTTGAGCCAAAGGTGGTTAGCAACACAGTATCTGGCCTAAAAAAAGTGTTCATAACAAAGTAAAATAGCAGTAGTGTAGCCTTAAAGGTCCATTGTAGATACCATAATTGCTTCATATTATTCAAAGTGGTTATAGTGTCTGGAGTCCCCTGGTACTGTCCTTCCATTCAGCATTAAACTGGTTTTAAAGGGGCACTATAGTCACCAGAACAACTACAGCTTATTGTATTTGTTCTGGTGAGTAGAATCATTCAGTTTAGACTCTTTGAAGTAAACACTGTGTTTTCAAGAAAAGGCAGTGTTTACATTATAGCCTAGGGATACCTCCACTGGCCACTCCTTACATGGCTACTAGAGGTGCTTCCTGGGGCAGTGCTACACAGTGTGACTGACATTCAGTATCTCCACCCTCTGTGTGGATACACTGAACTTTCCTCGTAGATTCAATTCATCTCTATGAGGAGATGCTGAGTGACCAGGTCTGTGTTTGGCTTGTGTTGGCTCTGCCCCAGATCTGCCTCTTTGACACTCTTATTCAATCCTATGGGAAAGCACTGTGATTGGCTCAGTTCAACACTTTTGATGACAGCCATGCAGACAGACCAGGGGCAGAGGCAGCAGCAGCAGATTTGAATACAAGTAAGATTTTACTATATTTAGGGAAGTAAGTGGGGGGATCAGGAGGGCTAGATGGTGTTTTAAACACTGTGTTCCTGACCTTATAGTGTTCCTTTAATGCTAAACAGGAGTCCCTAGCAGGCTGTCCCTTTTGTGCTGCTTTGGATAATGAGAAAGCATTAGCTTGAGCACCAATAGGTGACTGTGAGTGGCTTAGAGTGTCAGCTGACCGCTTTCAACCTATCACAGCGTTCATTACTGGTATGAATCAGAATGGCTACGAGGTGGCTACAAAGTGTGTAACCTCTTCATTAACCATACCTCCAATGACAATTCTGATGCAACCTATGTTTATATTTCAATAAAAACACTTTTGAAGAACACCCAAACCGTTGTATTGCTGTCTGGATTCACTGATTTGCGGCCATCTGGGTTGTTCATTAAAGTGACAATTGTTGGGAATTCAAAGTGTATTCAAAGTAAGTTTTAAATGTAAAGCCAAAGTAGCCAAACTGTAAAAATAGTTGACTTGGAGATTGTTTCTAAATTGGCTATTTTGGCCGGAATTTTGAAATTCACTTTGAATTTACTTTGAATCCCAGTGATTCTCAATTTATTGAATAACCCTGTTTGGATTTGTTAATATATTTATGAATATTTACCTGACTCTTTGTCTGTAAAAAGAACATCATTCCTAGTCTGATAATGCTATTATACTTTGACTTGTGACTTGTGTGGTGACATTTTGTCATCAAACTAATATGGTGACCAGGGGTCATGTGACTAAGCTCATGAAATGCCTTTCTTACAGGGGGATAAGCTTTACCCTTTGATATGGTAATTCAATACCTTTACAAGTCAGGAAAGAGATAACTACTTCCCCCTATCTCCATTCCTCTCTGTTCCTTCTTGGCTGTGCTAATGAGCAGACGTGAGCAGACATGTGCTACCATGGGGAACCATGTTAAACTCTGTTGCTTCTTTTTCTTCCTTGGTGGATGTGATGTTGAACTTGCAGCAGTGAGCCATTATTAGATGTGAATTCCTAACCGTGGGTGAGATCAAACGTGTGGGGAAGGGGATTACTAGATAGATAGATTAAAAAGGGTTGTTGCTTCGTGGGTCTGGGCTGTATGTTTGTGATAAATTTATAGTATTGTGTTGTTGCCTTCTAATAAATACCTTTTAATGTAGACGAACCTTGTGTATTATATATATTAATTTGGAATTACACCAAAACTTGTTTGGGAAATTTTTTAGGTCACATGGAATTCAGTCATTCGTTTTGGCTCGGTCGAATGTTAATTCAGAAACCGAATTTTAAGAGCAAACAAAAAAAGTGTGAAAATGGGCCAATCAATGCTGCAAAATATGTATATAAAATATTTTTTATATATTTTACAGTACACTGATAGATGTATTTTCACAGATCAAATGAGAAAAGGTAACCAATAGAGGAGAAACAGAGATGGTAGTAAAAATAACTATATTTATATGTTTATATACCATATTTTTATTCAAAATAGAATATAAAAATATATTTGGTTTTACGGTTCCTCCTTTGTCTCCCTCTATTGGGCACTTCTTACTAAAGATGTGAATAAAATTAACATTTAGTGAGTGTCCCCTATCCATTAATCCTCTCTTTTCCCACCAATTGTCTTTTTCTTTGGCGCCACAGGTGAAGTACAGAAAATTGACCTCATTGAACATGTTTGGCCATTGCACGTTTCGATTAGTCCATAATTCGGGTAAATTTCATCTTCTTCATATTTCAGCTATTTCAGAACCCTGCCGAACACCTGTTAGTCTAAAATTCGACCAGATAGCTTTTTTGTCCAAATCTAATTATAACTGATTTATTATTATTGACATTTATATAACGCCAAGTTATTCTACAGCTCTTTATAATATTATAAAGGGAGAAATTTAACATTGAATAAGACAATTACAAAATGTTACAGGAACAAAAGGTTTATGAGTATACAATCTGGCGATATTTGGCCACAAAAATCTGAATGCACGACTTAATGGGGCACGGTGGAGCCATACTACATTGGCATCAAATATTCCTTTCTAAATAAGTGCATGGCATAACAACTACATATGTTCAGTGCAGCCAACGTGCATATTGCCAACTACTTTCTGGTAAATTGTGCAATTAAAGCACAATGTTAATTGGATGCACAAGCTCACTTGGATTTCTCATCTGGATGTGCATGCACAGTAATTTTACATGATCTACATGTACATGCTTTGGTTGAGTAGAAAATATTGGTACAACCAACACATCTGTTTAAAACCCAGAGAGAACCCCAGAAGGGAACACTTTGCTCAATATCTCTCTTTCATGTCTCGATGGAAGAACATCTTGCACCTGACTACTATTATAATTTATTTATTTATTTATATGTTTATTTATTTGTTTGTGTTTTGTACATGGTGAGTGTTTTATTCCTTGTTCACTTGTTAACTGTGTTGCTTTAAAAAAGTTTTAACAACATTTAAATAGTTTTCTATCTGAAAGACAGGTTTAAAATCCTAATGTAATAGATAAGATAAACAGAGAAAGGTTGGGCCAAATAATAAACTGTGTAGAAAGATACTGGAAAAAATAATATAAAAATATTAAAATGTAAAAAAATATAAAAAGAGTCCAACAACAGAGATGATGGTAACAGATAACAATCAAATAGCAGAAAGAAAGAGTCCTAATGCACAACTTGCCAGGAAGATAACCAACCTTTTGGAATCCGAGAGAAGTGCAATACGTCCTATAAAAATCGTTATTTAAAATACAGGATCTGATGTGGTCCTACGCATGTGTAGTAGAGCTTAAAATCAGCTCTAGTATGGATGGCATACAGCGGTACATTCCCCAATTTAATTGAGCAGGCGGACTGATCAATGAATCAAGCGTGAGTGGTATAATCCCCACCTTGGATTTCTTTGGAGTAATACTTAACTGGAATAGTAAAATCTGGTTATCAGGCAGTGATAGTAATAGTAATACAAATAGTAATAGTAAAAAAAAAAAAAGTAAAATGGCACACTCAAATAGTTAAAAGTAGCCAAAATACCTTTACTTAACAAAATTAAAATATCCACAGCGCGTTTCGCCTATATGGCTTTCTCAAGTTTGTACCGTTTTTAAGGGATTATACTGCTGTATGCCATCCATACTAGAGCTGGTTTTAAACTCTACTACCCGTGACTAGGACCACATCAGACCCGGTATTTTAAATACTAATTTTTATAGGACGTATTGCACTATTATCTTCTCTCTGTTTCCACATACAGATTCCAAAAAGTTGTCCCTATCCAGCTCCTCCTAAGAACATTCTTCCCCACAGACTGTTTGTTATCTTCCTGGCAAGTTGTGCATTAGGACTCTTTCTTTCTGCTATTTGATAGTTATTTTTTAACCATCATCACTGTTATTGAACTCTTTTTATATTTTTTATATTTTTAAAACATTTTATGTTCTTTTTTTATATTGTTTTATTTGCAGTTTTTCAAGTACGCATTATACAGTAAATCATGTACATGAATCCACATGTTACACATTTTTCAAGATTGATGTGCAAAAAACAGTAATAGTAACAGTAAGTTTATAGGTAAAACATGAGCTTTCCATCTTTATCTTACTTGGAATTTTGACCCTTCTTATTGCGTACAGCTTTTACAGTTTTGTTTAACCAAATATAAATTAACAAAATTTAACATATTAACCCTGGGTATGGGGGAAGAGGGAGGAAGGGAGGAAGGAAGGAAGGGGTGTAACGGATCGACGGGCACCCCGACTGGGTACCTCCATTGAAGGATGATCCTAGCTCCAAGCACTCCAGCAGACACTATAACCACCGTAGACTCCTCAAGATAGCAAGGCAGGACCAAGCTCTTACGAGAGCTTAGTAGTGATTTAGTAAGGGAGTATGACAAGCATAGCAATCCCTTGTAGCAGATTCCCCCAATAAGAGACAGAACTCAGACTGAGGGTGAAGTAGAACTGAACTTTTATTCAAACACTCTGCTTTTATGCCCATTCTACAAACATAGTACCGCCCACAGGGTTTTGAAGTACAACCAATCAATACATACAATACACTCAGACACTCCCACACAAAATCCTCCCCTCTGCCTGTGATATAATTACTGAACACAATGGGCTAACATAATTATCACAGGCAGGAAAATACACAGTTTTGCACAATATTCATAACTCCAAAAGTATACATCACATTCACATAAATTCTCAGAATCAGCATACTCCAAATACAAACATACGTCAAAATCATACAAATTGGTCCAGTGGGTCAAAAGTTAGTTGGAAGTCCATTTGTGACCGCCTGCAAGCATGGCTTGGGTGTGGTAAGCCAATTATCTCCAGCATACAGAAAATAGTTCTATTCACAACAACAGTAAAAACACATATGTGTCTCAGGGTCATTTTTTAGATTGTGAAGGGATCTGTAGAAATCCGCCATAGCTTATTGATATCTTGCGGGTTGTATATTTCCCCCCCGATGGGTCTATCAAGTATGGAATTTTTTATTGGGGTTGTGTTTGGCGTAGCATCGCCGGTAAAGCTTTGCTGGCCCTATTTCCTTGTGTATACGTTTTCAGCTTCAATTTTTGCTGAGTGTATGTCGTTTTCTGGAGTAGGAGCTCATTTATTTTTTTGATTGTTTGACTAATTGCTGTGAGATATCTGTGGGATGTAGGAGATGGACGTTCGTTAGGTCTCTAAGGGTTCTAAGTAGATTAAGGTATTCATTGTATGTGGTGCATTTCAGGTGAGAAGTGTTGCTAATTAATAATCCTCAAATGACTGCCTTGTGAGCTTGCCATATGGATGTAGGTGGAATGTCAAAGGTTATATTGTTCTCAAAATAGGAAGAAATGTCAGCCTGCAGTTTGTTTTTGAAGCTAGTGTCATGCAAGAGAGCATCATTTAAGCACCATGGAGAGCATGAAATATAATCACAATGCTATGCATTGAAGCCAATCTATCAAAAGAAGTATTGTGGCATGCCCTAACTAGTGTGGCAAGCCCTAACTAACCCCCTTTATCTATAATTTTTTAATATGTTTACAGTGCGGAGGTCCATTATTAATTGTGACTTGTGGTATGTGCGATAGTGGGATCTGTGCTTTAGTGGATGCTTAGTCCCATCTTGTATCCGGGCAGTGAGACTGAAAATACCCGGGTAGCTAACTAATTTTTTTTTCTTGATATAGTAAAGCTGCCTACCACCTTGGGGAGGGGTACAAACTATGATTGTTCCAAATCCTTATGGAAAATGTATGCCCCAGGTCTGTAGCTTGCGAAGACCGTCTTCCGGCGATGTGATCACTGCTATGCTGCCTTCTCTGGTGACCAGCATTATTGTTGGGAACCCCCAGCGGAATCGGATGGCGTGCAGAGTATCAACAACCTGGGAGAATTCCTTCCGCCTGCGGAACGTTGTAGCAGAGAGGTCGGCAAAAACCCTGATGGTCGGGTAGTTTTCTGAAAGGTCGAGCTTTGTTGTGGCTGGCCCTGAGTACATGCTCTTTGATATGGAAGTAATGGGTTTGCAGTAACACATCTCTCGGTGCAGTGTCTGGAAGGAAACATGGGCGCGGGAGCAGATGTATGCGGTCGACCAGCAACATGTCTGCTGGGATCTCTGGCGGTAGGAGACCTCTTACATTTGCCGGTAAGTCCGCAGGGAGCACAGTCTCCGGTACTCCCCATAGGCGCAAGTTATTGCATCTCGCCCTGTCCTCAAAATCTGCTAAATTCGTTTCGGTGGCTTCTAGTTTCTGCTCTAACTGTTCCACATGATTAGCTAGATCATTATATGCAGTGGCAAAGTCGTCTAGTTTGGACTCCATGTCTGAAGTATGTCTGCCTAGCTTCTGCACATCTTTTCTCAGCGAGTCCATGGAATGTTGCTACGATGTTATCAGCTTTTGTGAGAGTGCATCAAGTGCTTGTAAGAGATCGCTTTTAGTAATCCTGTCTGGGTCCGTCGAGGCCTCCATAGCAGGTATTATGTGGCCGTCCTCGTCGCCATCTTTAAGGAAGGCCCATGCCTCTAGTTGCTCAGTTTGTGTTTTCTGGCCCAAAAAGTTTAGTTTTTCTGCTTTTGCAGAGTTCTTCTTACTTTTGTGCTGTGCCATAATGAAAGGGGTTGTTTAAGTTGCCTTCTGAGTGCTAGGATTGAGCTGGATTGCGAGCCAATATGCCAGAGCTAGGGATCAAGCAGCCATCTTGCTCGACGGTTAACCATGTCCCCCATTTTTATATTTTTATATTCAACATTGCACCTAGAATATGCTGAAAGAGGCTGTGCTGGAGAAGATTATGCCTCAAGTGGCTATATGTGGTACTGCAGTTGTGAAAATGGCAGATTATAAAAGTAGTTAATACTATGATATTTCTCCTTGATTATTAGCACTTTGGTGGTCTTGTGAGGATGGGACAAGCTTTGAGGTAAGATGAGCAAAGCATCTTAATTTATATGATGTTCAGAGAAGGGGCATGAGAGACTACGGGAATATCTAGGTCCTGGCTATATCTAAAACATATTAAGTTGTGAGTTTTTGGGCATTTATAATTGTGAATTTAATATTTTACTTTAAAGGGACACTATAGTCACCTGAACAACTTTAGCTTATTGAAGTAGTTTTGGTGTATAGATCATGCCCCTGCAGTTGCACTGCTCTTTAGGAGATAAATCACTTTGGTTTCCATTTTTGCAGTGACTGACACAGCCTGCATTCAAACAAAATGGTTTCATTTTTAATCAGATATCACTTAGTTTAAAATATTTTATCTCCTGCTCTGTAAATGTAACTTTAATTACAAATAGCAGGTTCCTGCAGGGTCTAGCAAGCTATTAACAGAGCAGGAGATAATAAATACTAACTTAAGCAGAATTTGCAATAAAGAAAATGTAAACATTAGATGACTCTTTACAGGAAGTGTTTAGGAAGGCTGTGTAAGTCACATGCAGGTAGGTGTGACTAGGGCTGCAAAAAAAAAAAAAGTGATTTAACTCCTAAATGGCAGAGAATTGAGCAGTGAGACTGCAGGGGCATGATCTATACACCAAAACTGCTTCATTAAGCTACATAGTTACATAGTTACATCGCTGTAAAGAGACTTGTGTCCATCAAGTTCAGCCTTCCGCACATAAAGAAGGCAAAAAAAACCCAGCTTGAAGCACTTCCAATTTTGCAACAAACTAGGAAATTAACTCCTTCTTGACCTTTAGAATGGCAGTCAGATTAATCCTTGGATCAAGAAGCTATTACCCTACATTGAAAAATTATATCATTGAATATTCAGATTTTGCAAGTATGCATCTAGTTGCTGTTTGAACATCGGTATGGACTCTGATAAAACCACTTTTTCAGGCAGAGAATTCCACATCCTTCTTTGCCTTAGACAAAATCTTCTTTCTTCCAGTCTAAACGCATGACCTTGTGTCCTATGTAAAGTCCGGTTTGTGAATCGATTTCCACATAATGGTGTGCAATTGGCCCCGAAAATATTTGTATAATGTTATCATATCCCCTCTCGTGATGTTTTTCTAAACTAAAGAGGTTTAAATTTGTTAACCTTTCTTCATAGCTGATATGTTCCATTCCTTTTATTAATTTTGTAGCCCGCTTCTGCACTTTTTCTAGTGCCATAATATCCTTCTTTAGAACAGGTGCCCAAAATTGCACAGCATATTCATTATGTGGTCTTACTAGTGATTTATAAAGAGGCAAAATGATATTCTCATCCCGAAATTTGAGTGCCCAGTCCCCCAGTCTATCTAATTCCCGCTGCAGCAAATTAATATCGTGCTCACATTGTACTACTTTACAGAGTTTTGTGTCATCTGCAAACACTGAAACATGACTTTCAATGCTTTTTTTCAAGATCATTTATAAACATGTTAAATAGAAGGGGTCCCAGAACAGAACCCGGAGGGACACCACTTGCCACCTATGTCTAGCTTGCAAATGTACCATTAATGACAACACTTTGTACTCTATTTTTAAGCCAATGTTCTACCCAAGAACAAGAACTTTCATCTAGACCGATTTGTTTGAGTTTGAACACTAATCTATTGTGTGGAACTGTATCAAATGCCTTGGCAAAATCCAAGCGAAATTTGTTTTGGTGACTATAGTGTCCCTTTAAATTTCCAATAATTCTCACATTGGCGAATAACTCAGTAAGTCTTTCAGAGTGTGCCCTTTTACTCCTGTGTTACATTTTTTATATGTTCATCTCACCTAGCCATTCTAACAGCTATGCTTTCTCTCTTATTTTCTGGAAAACCATTATTCTGCCCAAGGCTTTTTTTGCTACGTTTGTATCATCTGGGCTGCATGATGAGTTGGGCAAGCCAGCAAGTGTAAGCGTGCACGGGTTCTTGACCTGGTATAATGCTGTGCTGACTACGCATCATGACCTGAACGAGAAAGTCCTTTCTGATTTATGGTTCACCCTTACTCCTGAATAATGTCAGCAGCTGTCACAACACAAAGATACAAAGTAACGTGTCATGCTAATCTCTAACCACATTCAGTTTATTGTAACCTAGTTGGTTGCACTGGGAAAAAAAGTCAGTTTATCAATGTCAACCTTGTCCAGAGCCTACTGGGTCTAATCGAGTGGGCAGCAGATCAATATTTGCTTGTATACCTACCAGACTAATTACATATTTCAGAGCATGCTGCACGTAAAAACTGAAAATCTATTCAAGCACAATGAGAAGAGAAAGACGCCAGGTGAAAAGGGGAATGTTATTAAGAAATCAAAGAAATATATGCAAATTCTCACCAACAGAAACAGAAAAAGAGAGTCTACAAAGCTGTGTCCATTCACTTCGCTAGTTTTCATTCATTCTTTAACAATGAATGAGACCATTGTAAGTCCACTCTGTATTTACAAAATGATTTGCGGCTATGTGTTTCCTCCAAAGCCTCCTTGGAGAGGGGTGTTTGTGTAGAAAAATATGGCACCATCATTGACAGCAACACAATATATATTTGTACATTTCTTTCTCCTTGTCAAATCTTCCCCTTGGAAATGGCTAAGGGGTTAATGTGATTTTTTTGTTTATAAAAAAACTTACTTTAAAGTCTGCAACATTTGCCATTAACAGTTATAAATATAGTAAGGAAAGTTAAAGGAACACTATAGGGTTAGCAATACAAATGTTTATTATTCACCCTGTAGTGCTAAAATATTTAGGTTTCCAACCCCACTTAAATAGGGTTAAAACTTATGTATCTTTAGTCCAGCACAGCATGGGTCTTTTGGCGCGCCATGCAGATTGTGGAGATGCTGAACATCAGTGCTGCACACTCTGCAGCCATGTCCCTTGACCAACTTTTGTGGTCCTCTGAGTGACTGCCACTGGAGGTATCCCCAGGCAGCAATGTAAACACTGCCTTTTCTCTAAATAGGCAGTGTTTATGTGAAAATGCTTGCAGGGACTGACTATAGTAACCAGAACAACTACATTAAGCTGTAGTTGTTCTGATGACTATAGGGACCCTTTAAAATAAAACACATGCCTTGTCTCTGACACCTCAGCAGGTAGTTAGAGACTCTCGGTGTGAGCAAGCCAATCTGCACTCTCTAATTAAATGCTGAGTATGTGCTACATTATTATTGTGTTTTCACATTTTGGAGAGCAATGCATCATGCTGCTCTCCACTGTGTCACTGAAAAGGTTAATTTTACAAATGTAGCTCACCTAGTGCATTGACACCAGTAAAATGGCTTTTTTGAGCCCGTGAAACAGCAAGACTTAATTTTGCTGCAGCACAAATTTTTTAAGCTTCAGGCTCGTTAAGACAGAAAATATAAAGTGCTGGGCTGTTGACCAGTTTAAAGTTTACATCAAGTTTTTTTAAATGTATTTATTTATCTATTTGACACATGACACGTGTCAGAGAAACTTGGAATATCATATTATATGGCAGTTTGGAACTCTTGTAGATGACAAGTGTACAGATGCACATTTTAATCACCAGTTCTTTGATTCTCATCTATCTTCTGCTTCCTTGTATATTAATGCTGGTTTTAAAAGGTCAAACGAGACAAAACACAGGTAATTTTCCATTCCACAGCTTCCTAAACTAATTTATTTGTCACTGCAGACTTTCCACCAGTTGTTGCTAAGTTCTTGTCTTTGCAATCTGGGAGCAATCAGTCAAGCTGTGTGGGTCTGCATGCATTTGATGACTTCTTGTCTCAGAAGTTTCTCGAAAATAAAATACTAAATAAAAAATAAAACACTAAAAGATGGACTTTCTTGGAGAAATGGTCACTGGTTGTCCTTGCTGTGGCTGACTTTTAACAATTTCATGATAATCCTTATTCCCAGAAACATTGATGGAGTTTTACCATAATGAATTGTCCTAAAATGGCCAAAGAGCTAGTATTTCCTGAACTTGGGGTGACAGGTAAGAAGGCAGGCTCTTGGTGATATCAGAACAGGGAGTATGTAGGCATGAGTGATATAAAGAAGAAGGATTATTATCATTATATGGCATCAGGCCTGGGACTGTGATGTTCCAGAACAGGAAATTGGTGGTAATAGAGCAGGAAGTGGGTGGTAAAAGAGCAGGAAGTGGGTGGTATTAGAGCAGGAAGTGAGTTGTATAAAGAAGGATTATTATAGGCATCAGGCCTGGGACTGTGATGTTCCAGAACAGGAAGTGGGTGGTAATAGAGCAGGAAGTGGGTGGTAATAGAGCAGGAAGTGAGTGATATAAAGAGAGAAGATTAGGAGGTGTTACAGAGTGGCTGGAACATGATTATCCATAGTTGGTATTAGGCTGCATAGTGAATAGCATAAGTACACAGTATAAGTAGTATCAAGACAGGGATTATGCAGTATTAGGGACATGTAGTAGGGGGTATCAGGAGGTGGGTAAGGGGCTCTAGGGGGTAACTATAGTTGGCATCAGGACAGATCCTAGGTAGCATCAAGACAAATAATGAATACATTTATATAATCCAGAGTGGAAACCTTGAGAAGACATTTTTCACCAACATTCTGATGTTTACTTTGGTAGGTTGCGTGTTGTATGTAAGAAAATATGGTCCTTGCCATGTGTCAACAGTTCTTCAGCATAGCGGTGTAAGCTGATAACACAGCATCTATGCCAATAATTGAGTGACAGAAGAAAGCAGGAGACCCATCCTACCTATCTCTCCAATAGCAACTGGAACAAATGCTGTAGTTAATATGATTATTCCTTTGGAATGACAGGTTCCCTGTAAATAGCTGGATAGGTGGCTCAGGCTATTGATCATCAAACTGCAAAAGGTGGCAATTATTGCACAAGCACTGCTTGGTCTCCTCTGGGTCTAAAGCTGTAACATTTGGAGAATTGTATCCAGCCATTTCTTGTTTACTGTGATTACAGATTACAGCTTCTACACATCTTGTCGAGGGTTCTTCAGAAATAAGTGGATACTTCTGTCACCGAAGAGTTGTTGGCTTTAGCACTTGCATACAAGTGGGTGGGTGGAATCTTCAGCAATAGTTCTAGGGTGTTTGAAAGACAGAAAAATCTAAAATAAGAAACCAATGCTATATTAAGGACTTAGAGTTTATTCCCACGTGTTCTCTAGCATAATATTTAGAAAAGGTTCAGATTTGCAAAACATAGCCTGAAACTCTAGTCAATGAGAAATACATGATCATTCTCATAACTATTCAGACTGCCTGTGAGGGTCAAACCTGACCATGTTCATTTTCTGATACTCTATTGAAGCATGCCTGCAGGTAAATTGGAAGATAGATTTCACACAGTTTTTGTGATAGAAAGGATTAATATGCTTTTCCATTTTGAGAAGCAGTCTTCTATATAGCAGGATTTTTACTTTTCGCGTCCAGTATTAGGATGCTGGCTTGGTGTCAAATTCAGTATCCTTAAGGAATTTTGCATCCATTTGGCTCTACATGAATCTCTCATTCATCGTAAACCTTCCCTGTTACCGGCAGGATCTTCTCATTCACAGTCATACAATGCTCTGTCCATTCAAACTAATACTTTCTAAATCTTATAATTTACTCTGATAATCTGCTGAACCCGAATTATTAAGAATCTTCCAAATCCCTGACAGGTCTATCCACTAAAGTGTGAATTGTTGACTTTGAAAATCACTTTGCCAATTCCCAACCATTCACACTGTAATCAATAACTCTATCAGTGGTCCCGGAAATCTATCCATTCACCCTAAAACTTCACATTCTGGCTCATTTTTTTTTTAATTGAAAGTCTGAATTGCAAAACTCAGTCAAAAATAGCCGATCTGGAAACAGACTACAACTTAGCTAGAGTCCGTCAGATTTTAGTCATTAATTTCACACAACAATTCTACCAAGACTACCCACACGTAGGCACGAGTGGGATTCTTTTAAAACACATGTATCTTATCATCATGCAAATAAATTAGGGCGATTCACTGTACAACGCTTGGAGGGTCCTTTTAAAAAAACAAAAGAATCTTGAGTTTACAAAACATGAATATTTTTTACACGAGCATCATTATTTTTTTTTCTCTTTTCTGGCTGTTAAACCTGAATTTTAAATGCTATTGAATTTCCAACTTCATCCAAACGCCGCTAATGGGAAATCAATTGAAAACAAACAGAACAAAAAGAAGAGCTACGATAGTTTCCAAAACATATTAGAAATGCTTAATTAACGCATTAATGTTTCCGCATATTTGTCTAACCCCCCCACGCCACCCCCAGCATCTGCTGGATACATGGAACGATGCACAAATTGTTATGTAATGTCACAGAGTCCTAACTCTCCCAAAAGCCCTGTTACTAGGTAATTCTAATATTGATTTATTTAGCTGCTGTTCCAAGAATTCTAACGTTGAAACATTTGCCAGACACATACAGTATAACTTAATAACGCTACCGAGTTGCTGTGTTTGCACCTGTGGCTGGTGGAATTTTAATAACTTTTTATAGGGGTAAATTGACCAGCTGTCCAGTCACAAGAGACACATCAGTTCTAAACCACCTGCAAATCATCTTCCTGTGGCGTGTGTTGATGGTATAGCTCAGAAATATTGCAGAACTTTAGATTACATCATCGAATTAAGCTCTTCCAGGTTTACAGAGCACTGTGAGAGATGTAGTCCACAGCATCTGCAATAGGTTTAGGCATTTTGTCTCTGCTCCATAATTGATTCACAATAGCAGTCAATGAGCTTGTGTTTAATATAGTTACATTATATTATTATTATTATTATTTTATTATTTAAATAGCGCCATCAGATTCCATAGCGCTGCACAATGGGTGGACTAACGTACATTTAATTGTAACCAGACAACTGGACGTACAGGAACAAAGGGGTGGAGGGCCCTGCTCCATGAGCTTACATTCTAGAGGGAGTGGGGTATAGTGACACAGAGGGTAAAAGTAGGGGTGTGAAGTAGATTGTTAGAAAAGTGTTAAATGAGGGCTTAGTAGGTAATTTTTGACAGTTGCATGAGAGGAGTCATGGAGGGTGGGGGATGAAAACCTGCTAACAGTTTAATTGATACAATTTCTTGAAGAAGTGAGTTTTCAATGATTTTTTGAATGAGTGGAGACTGGGTGAAATTCTTACGGAGAAGGGAAGGGGGTTCCACAGAAGAGGTGCAGTCCTGTAAAAGTCTTGGAGGCGAGCGTTAGAGGTGGGAGTACAGACAGAGGATATACGTAGGTCTTTGGCAGAGCCTAGGGTCCTCGACGGGACATACTTGTGTATTAGGGAGGATAGGTAGGTTGGAGAAGCATAATGTAGGGACTTGTGAGGGTAGTGGATGCATGCAATAGCCTTCCAGGTGAAGTGGTAGAGGTTAACACAGTAAAGGAGTTTAAGCATGCGTGGGATAGGCATAAGGCTATCCTAACTATAAGATAAGAAATAGACAGAAATAGATGCTACAAGGTCCCAAAAGAAAAACAGAATTGAGACCCTAAGCATCACCTGGATATATGTATAGCATGTAGGGGTAAACCGAGTATGTAAGTGTATATATCAGCCCTAGGAGTCATAAAGAGCAAAAAGCAAAAATCGTGAAAAAATAAAACATAAATAGTGATAAACTAAGGTATATACAAAAAACTCATGCCCCTAGATCTCATAAAGTAGAGTAAACAGGAAAAGACCACGCTGTCAGTTCACAGATGATACTTCATACAGAATAAAGCTTTAATAGGAAAAACAGGCTAACTTGTGAGTATCAATCCTGACAGTGTGTCTATACACCTCTTATCCGAATAACTGGCTAGGAAGCCCCAAGTAATACTGAGACGTAGTCTTAGTATAACATAGTAACACAGTATATTAAATCCAGGGGGGGCCCCCCCTTTTTTTGAAAAAATCAAATCCTACAGCCAAAGGAATAGGCTGGAGGAAAAAAGTCCCTAGATCCCAGGACCAAAAGTATAATATATAGGATCCTATAAGCCACAAAGAGGACAAAAATCAATAGTAAGATGATAGGGAGGAGGAATAAAAAATAGAGAAATCAGTTCAAAATGAGCTGATAATATCGATTATAGAGCCTCTCTCCCTGTTAAACTAACTAGATAGATGAAGTGGTAGAGAAAAGGGGAATACAGTCGAGGGAAAAAAAACACAATAGTAGTCATAATAGTAATGATCAATATATTCTGCTATAGAGCATAATAAATCCCATTCCCATTAAAAATAAAAGAAATAATGCAATAGAAACGCCCGACGCGCGTTTCGGTGCCTGTATGTTGCACCTTCGTCAGGGACCCCCTGGATTTAATATACTGTGTTACTATGTTATACTAAGACTACGTCTCAGTATTACTTGGGGCTTCCTAGCCAGTTATTCGGATAAGAGGTGTATAGACACACTGTCAGGATTGATACTCACAAGTTAGCCTGTTTTTCCTATTAAAGCTTTATTCTGTATGAAGTATCATCTGTGAACTGACAGCGTGGTCTTTTCCTGTTTACTCTACTTTATGAGATCTAGGGGCATGAGTTTTTTGTATATACCTTAGTTTATCACTATTTATGTTTTATTTTTTCACGATTTTTGCTTTTTGCTCTTTATGACTCCTAGGGCTGATATATACACTTACATACTCGGTTTACCCCTACATGCTATACATATATCCAGGTGATGCTTAGGGTCTCAATTCTGTTTTTCTTTTGGGACCTTGTAGCATCTATTTCTGTCTATTTCTTCATTTAATTGGGGTTAAGCCCCTGGAGACCCCTGGAGTCTCTGTGCGGTACACAGGGTGTGAGCGCAGACCAGCACTTTCTCCTATTTGGACTTAGTGTCTTGTCTTTTCGCTCACTGTCCTGTATTGTTTTCTGTTTGTTTAACTATAAGATAAGGCCAGAGACTAATGAAAGTATTTAGAAAATTGGGCAGACTAGATGGGCCGATTGGTTCTTATCTGCCGTCACATTCCATGTTTCTATGTTTCTATGTTGTAAGCAAGCACCAGAATTTTAAATTGAGCCCTATATCTAACTGGAAGACAATGCAGGGACTGACAGAGCGGGGAGGAGTGAGAGGTGCGGGCAGACAGGAAAATGACCATCGCCACCGCATTCATTATAGTGTTAGTGAGCAGTACATGAAGAGTGATGACCAGCCGTATGTAGCATTCAAATGCTGCAGGAGGGCAATAAATCTCTTAATCAAGGAGGAATATCAATTCATCCACCTTGACTGGTTATGTTACCCCCTCCTGCAGAATATAAATTGCACATATTGCACATACATTGCAGGCAACTACGCATCTGCATGTAGTAGTGATATTTATTGAGGTGAAATTGTTTTCAAAAAATACCCAAAAATGTTATCTTAAATAATTTAACATTAGCATTATGTATTGGGCTGTCCATGAAATGTACATAGTATTCACATGCTCTTCTCATACTCACTAATCTGAGAATTGACCTGGAATGTACAGTTTAGATCCAAATAGTTCATTTAGAAGAATACCTGAATTTGAAAATGTTTGTGTAAAATCTGGAGTTCTCCTGTGAACAAATTTAACTTTAAGGCAATTCTCTCATCGATATCTATGGGAAAATTGCTATCTATTTAGCAGAGCTATGATTATCCCTTAAAGTTATAGTGGAATCAAGCCCATAGGGGGATAAAACGATCAGGGTCATTTGCTAAGCTTCACATTTGCAAAACAAAATGTCAAGAAAGTCATTTGGAAAATGTTGGGGCAATTTGCCGACAAAACACCACTAAAATTCACTAAATTTAATATACTCCAAAATTGACCGATCTACCTCAGAATCAATCTGGGTGCGCTTCAAATCTAAATGAAAAATTTATGTCTGCAAACATAGATCCAGGCATCTCTTAGTTACCACACTCTAGTCTGGCCGCACAAACAGCTAAAATCTGTCAGTGGGTCAGGGACCCTGGCAGAATCTCTTATCTCACTGAAGCTTTCACAGAATCTCTTATCTCACTGAAGCTATGTGTAGTCTGATAGTATAAATCAATCGGAGACTGCCTGTTCCTTGTGTTTATTTTCCTCTTATTATCCTAGGTGAGCAACCTTCAGCCCTGAGCTTTCAATAATTGAGTCACTGGAAACTGATAACACAACCTCTGTAGCTGCAACAAACCTTCCAATACTTTAAAGGATCACTATAGGGTCAGGAACACAAACATGTATTCCTGACCGTATAGTGCTAAACTCACCATTTAGGTGTCTTGCCACCCCTTAGCCCCCCTCTAAAAGTTTAAAACTCACCTTATTTCCAGAGCCGCGTGGTCCGCCTGCACTGGCTCCGCCCCATTTGTGACAACATCAAAATGGCCGATTTTTAGCCAATCCAATGGGGTAGGGGCCAAATGCAGTTTTGGCCAATCAGGACCTCCTCATAGAGATGCATTGAATCAATGCATTTCTATGAGGAAAATTCAGCGTATCCATGCAGAGCGTGGGGACGCTGAATAGCAGGGCTGCCTACTGTGCAGCCCTGAGCCAGGAAGCCCCTCCAGTGGCCATCTAAGGAGTGGCCACTTGGAGGTGTCCCGTAAAAGGCAGTGTTTACATGAAAATGCCTGAAGGGAGCTATTATACTCATCAGAACAACTACATTAAGCTGAAGTTGTTCTGGTGACAAAGGAAATACATAATAGCTAATGTTCCAGCTAAGCCTCCGTGAACTAAAATTTGTAATTACCAGGCCAACAGGAATTCGCAATTTAGTGGATAAACACAAAACTGGAATAAAACAACGGAATGTCATAACTTTTATAATGCCTGCAACTACTTTGGCCTACTCGTTTCACTTTGTTGGGATTTTTTTTCACTAAATTCTGAATTGTAGCGAATTGTCATCCAAATGACAACACAGAGTTTAAAACAGTCAAACTATTTTTATTGGATTTTGTTTTAAATCAACGTTTGCCTACATTTTACAATTCAGTTTTTAATTTACTATGCTTTACAGTTTAGAGAATTAGAATGTCTAATAGTTGGACAAAGTATTCTACGACTTCTTAAACACATCTATATCTCCAAAGCCCCGTCTCCATTTATAAAAAAAAACCAACTCTCTAAGGGAACCCTAATTTCTCTGTAAATCACACCATTGACTAAAACTTTGAAAATCACCTATAACTTGTGTTAATCTTGTTTGCATGTGATACTCCATGTTGTTTTAAACTCATATTAAAGATTTAGCAAATGACATCATGACCCAGTTCTACCCTGGCACAACCAGGGCACACATTGCATAGGGATAGGATAAATAGAAACATTGTTTCATATTTCCTATTCTCAGTATGCTCTCTCTATACTGACTGCCTGGGGCAAAGGACGGAGCATGTAGCGATAACTGACAGCTGCAAGATAAAGAGGTACACATGTCTACCTTTAACTTCATTTTTTTACATCAATTTTTTCACAACAAACACACAGATAAACTTGTTAAATATAGAGATACACAGTACTCACATTTCTGGAAAGTGATAGTTTCTCTTTTAAATGTGAAATTTTGGTTTTCAAATTATTGTTGTGTCTGAAGAAAGGGTGGGCTATGAGTTCAAGAAATAGCATTTTTTTGTTCATTCGTAGATTTTTTTTGTCATTCATAGATTAATAACATTAAGGGATATTTACTAAAGTGAGAATTCAAAGTGAATTTAAAATTTAAGGCCAGAGTAGCCAAATTGAATGCATAGCTGACTTAGATTTTTCCAGCTCACCTATTTTGACCTTAAAATTGAAAATCGCTTTGACTTCACTTCGAATTCCCACTTTAGTCACTTAACCCTGATGATGATCACTACAATTATGCGCAATATTATCATGAGCTGTAGTGGTTATGGTTCTTTAAAACGTGTTCGCTGTTAATGAGATGTAGAGAAAAAAAACACAATGTGAAAAAAATAAAAGCTAGTGGAATCTAAATGATAAACTAGACATTTATTAATAAAAATTGAAATGGTAAAACAAATCCCTTGTTATCTTAAGGTATCTTACCACTAAATCTATATTTCATTTCAACTGCGAATTTTGGATTTCCCAGAAAATCGAGCTTTAGTATAAATCCTACTGGCTATGTTTTTCTTCAAAATATTTATTTACAGTAATAATTCCTGCAGAATGGCATGTAAAGATGACGCCACAAGTGACTTTTGCAATGGTTGAGACGGAGATTAGTGCCTTCAATTTCACGTGTAGCGTGTTGCTAAAGAACTGACAGCTCAGGGAGATTACAGATGAAATCTAATTTTATTGGAAAAAAGCCCTGATTTTATTACCGGTTTTCCGTACCGTCTTTAAAACTTTTAGTCTATACGTGATAGACAACCCCTCACAATTTGCCATCATATTGGATTTGTTGCGCAGAAATATGAAATATTTAGTTTAATCGAATCGCATGATGGCAAAACTATTCACACTTATTGTTATTTACTAAAAATTATTTGAAGCAAATTAAGGCCTTGATTTAATATTTGTGAAATTATTTTATGTTTTTGGATAAATTTCTAAAATATTTTTTCAAAATCTCCCAAAAATATACTGCCTGTAAAAATACACCAATGAACAAAAATCAAAAGAATATAAAAAAAATGTATATCCAAAAATATTAAATCATTTGATAAACTTATAAAAAAAATATCAAACAGCGGCCTAGATCTGAATTGCAGCATTGAAGCTGAAATGGTTGCATTTAAAAAAATAAAATGCTATTTGCTCTTTGTATAGTTGTGATAGAGTCGTACAGGGATTACATAACTAAATGGTGAATATATTCAGATGCCCATTACTGAACTGCTGACCTAGAGACACTTTTTAAAATTTAGTTATTTCAGCCTAAAATGTAAAATATAATTTGAGTTTGCTTTGATATCCCGGCAATTCACTATTTATTAAATAACCTTGATAGACAGTTCTTTTGTGCTTTAAAGTGATTTCGTTATACTACCTTATAACACAGTATTTTCAAATATTGGAAGCAAGCCCTGCTTGAATACAGGTGACCTGGCTACTAAGTGCTGTCAGCTTGGTAATATTAGGGTTTCTATTATCTTGCTTGATATCCAATGGCTTAACACTTATGCCATGCCAACCTCTGTGACTGGTTGTTAAAGGGTTACTTTTTTATTTAAAGGGAAAGTTCATAATAAAATAATAATAATGAAATACACACTTTACTTTTTTTCAGCTGGATTATTTAAAGTAAGCATCATAGGGTCATAGATGTCTACAACATGCTAAAAGTTGATATTCCAAAGAAAGGGCTAATTCAAAGAAAGGATTCTAGTGATTTAAACTTTATACTTTGCTACACAGATCTGGCTTCTCCCTTGTTACATTTTGTTAATAAGATGTTTGGTGACTTCCAGCAACTCTGTATTCATTTGGTAACAAAAGACAGTACATCAGCCATCAGCCTACCGCAGTGCTGCAAAATATCTTTCCTATCAGCATTTGTCTTGCTTAGATACATTGATTGTATACATCAACTGTGATTTCTCAGTCAGTAGACACAATGTGTCAAAGTGGGGCGAGAAGAAGATGGAGGTTTGTCTTGAAAAATTAATCCACCGGGAATGAGACTATCATTTTTGTCTCTTGGTGTGTGTTGAAGTCATTCTTTAACAGCCAGCAGAACTCATTCAGACATCGCTGAATAAATTCAGACCATGCTAAAACAAATAGCATAGGATCTCCTGGGCAATCTATTCATTGCAGCAACTACACTGTCTCTTCTCATTTGTCCAAAGCCATTTTGATCAAAAGCATATGTTGGCCTGTTTGGTATTTGTTTTAAGTTTTTCTTATAATAAAAACACTTTGAATTAAGCAGATGCAGATGCAGGAGACCAAAAAAAGCAGTGTAACCTTTAAAAAAAAAAATATATTTTAACCTCCTACTCTCATGATAACTTTTAAATTGTAGCTTACAAAGCTAAATTTTTACTTCATTCCATCCCTCTGCATCCTTGCAGAGGGACTGTAAATGACAGTCCCGCCCACTTCTGCATATTCTGTTCAACCTCAGCAGGTGAAATATCATGACTTCATTGTAGCAGCACGGTGAGACAAGGAGGATGGCTCGGAGCTCAATGGACATATTGCATGGATTTGTAGTGTGTTGTAACATGAACATACAATGCCCCATACTGCTTAGATGCTTGGTGAAACTGTACTTAGTGTATGTATACATTATTATAGAAGAAAAACTACAACAACAAGAGGACATGGTCTTACATTAAAGGGGCAAAGGTTTAAAAAAATATAAGGAAGTATTACTTTTCGTAGAGGGTAGTGGATGCATGGAATAGCCTTCCAGCTGAACTGGTAGAGGTTAACACAGTAAAGGCGTTTAAGCATGCATGGGATAGGCATAAGGCTATCCTAACTATAAGATAAGGCCAGGGACTAATGAAAGTATTTAGAAAATTGGGCAGACTAGATGGGCCAAATGGTTCTTGTCTGCCGTCACATTCTATGCTTCTATGTTTCTATGTTGTAAGCAAGCACCAGAATTTTAAATTGAGCCCTATATCTAACTGGAAGCCAATGCAGGGACTGACATTCTATGTTTCTATATTATTAGGACATTAGGGAGCAGTATTCCTAGAAATACCCTTACAAATAGCTATTTTATTTATATATTTTGTCACACTTCCTGTAAGCAACAACAGTAAAGATGGGTCTGAATTTAGGAGAGTGGGGGCTTGAGGATCTGGCTTGTGGAAGGCCATTGGGCTGGGGGCCAGTATGGCATGCCCAATATAAAGTTAACATAACTGGCTATGGCCCTGTGTGTAATGCACAGAAGAGCGTATCATACTGACACATATGTATTTATTCTTCACCTCTTGATTCCATTGACATTATTTTATTCATCACTTACTTTGTCTTGTATATCCCTTTTGTAAAATGGTGACGTTGCCGTAAAATATGAGAGTACTTTATAAATGATTATAAAAAATAATTATTATTATAATCATATTTGTTTCTGAAAACTTAAAAGGCTATATTTTTATTTAGACACTCTCAATGAACATTGTTATAGTAATTTCTGTTTCTATGTAAGGAGCGCGGGATGGGGGCGCTCTATAAGAAATGGAAACAAAATGAAAAAATAAATAATTTCATCCATGACTTCTAATTTATGTGTAAAAAATCCTATGCTCCAGGTGCAAACAGTACACAATCCTGCCTGCCAGATATACTGCTAGTTTAAATTTACAATTTGTTATTGCAAATTGGATTTCCCCATTAGAACATTTTCATTACAGTTTTCGTGTTTCCACAATGTAAATCAATATTACTGCGCAAGGCTTCATTTCGACATAAACAGGTTACACCAATGGATTTCCCCTTTCTCTAATTAGTTTTAAAAACACACAAAACATGAGGACTGGCTCAATTAAATGCAATGCACCCAGAATCATTGGTGTAGGCATACAAGAAAAAAAAAAAAGCTTGGTGGATGACCAACTGGTTCAATATCAAGGGTGACTCTTAGTATTTCTAAATACCCGTGGAGCACTGCAATATTTTCTGTGTTTGTGTTTATCAGGTAAGAGGTTAGTTTTAACTTCTAGAGATGAGTATTTAGAAATTGTTTAAAAGAAAGAATAGACTGTAGATTTATCATATTTAAGCAACTTATTGTCAGCCTACAACGTGTATGAATGTGCAATGTCTGAACAAAAAACAGAAAAAGTCCTTTATATAAAATTTTAAAAAAAATAAACTTATTTACAATTTGTCTTGTTTTGTATTGTATGTTTTTTTTTGCATTCATCTTCCTTGAAAAGGTAAGAATGCTTTCATAACAGTTAGATCTCTCTGCTTCCTAATTCCTAAACCCATACCCAAAACAACAACAAATCTGTCAATTTCTTTTCTTGTTAGATAAAATAAAAGTTACAGTTTTGATATTCCTTGTTCTGTAGTTACTAGTTAGTAAGGAAGCAATGGAGTCTTATCTGGCGCCTTATATTTTAGCATATTACGGAGATATTTTAAAGAATGTCACAAAAACAGAAAGATGTTAGAAGATCGTTGTGACGAAAGTAACTTCGCCACTGGCATTTGGAGGGGCCTGTTTGCCAGTCTCTTACCCTGTGAATACGGCCCCTGCAATTGACCTGGCTAAAATACTTTAAAACTGTCTCTGTTCATGCAATTGGGACTGTATGGTTCATTTACCGAACAGCTGCACAAACTGGAAACCACCCTGGAGCTTGCTAAGCTTAATTGATACATTGTTGCAATTTCCACCTCTGTGGTCTAAGTGTTTGTCTGGATGGCCGCAATTCCTATGGATGACCCCTCCCTCCGACCCGCACGCATGAGAGATGTGCAGTAAGGTCGGAGGGTCTAGGAGTCTCTGGGCGGCGGCCGAGTGACGTTCACGGAGGTCTGTGACGTCACTTCCACCAACCGTCCCCACAGACCCCGTGCACTTCCGCCAACCACCACTGTCCACCAATAAATATAATAAGAAATAAAGGCGCCGAAAATCCGGCCAATTAAAGATGCACACACAAATTTTCCCTAATAAGAAATATATACACATCATTGTGATTGGATGAAATACATTGAGATCATTACAGAGGGAGACCTAAGGGACATTTAAAATGGAAGATTCTGAGGACCATCATTACAGCTGACTGAGAAAGCTCTATTGAGAGTATTGGCCATTTTAAGGACTTTTATTGAGGACTTTTCTTAACATTTATTATTTTTTAAAATTTACTATATATTAATACATTTGTTATTTTACTTAAGATCCTGCTCAAGCCCTTTTTTGGAACCTCTGGGAATCTCCATATGGGTAGTGCCATCCCTATTTATATTGGCACCAAACCTATACACCTTAGAGCCGGGACCTATAGGCTCAGGACCAGGTGAGCGCCACATTTATCATCCTACATCTGTGTCTTTATTACTACAACCTACACATTGGTTTGTTCTCTCTTTATGTTCTATTTATGAGAACTACTCCAAGCCGAAGTGGAAGGGTGGTGCTGCCATAATAAGCACACAAGCCTTACTACGGAGCCAGTGTTCCCATATGCAGGCTCCTTGAAATGTGAGTGCACAATTCATTACGATATTCCTGTATTGTCATTTTAAATACCATCTGCACTATATTGTACCTTTTTGTATTCTTTTTGGCATGTACTTTATACTGCACTATTGAACTAAATAACGTTTCACCTATAGGTGTAGGTCTTTGTCACTTATACCGCACTACAGTTTATATGATTGTTTAGTAGAAAAGAGGGTATTTCCACACAAGTGTATAGAGCTGCCTGTAAATCACTCTCAATTTTTTTAAGCACTTTGTTACACAGATTCCTCAGTAAAAGGAGGTAACTTTGGATTGGTGGCCATCTTGTTCACATGGACCAAAACCGCAAATAGACTTCAGAGGGACTTAGCCGCGAATGCCCTGGAACTATTTTTGGCATGAAAACCTCGCGGTTCCCTGGTCGGTCCTCCAGCAGGACTTAGCCGCGATTCTGAGGAACTATTTTCGGCTATGGGACCATGTCTGTGGTCGGTCAAATAAATTACTTCCAGGAAATTTCTGAACCCCTGACCAGATCTGGGTGATTTTTGGATATGTTGGTCACCCAGATCAGGGCTATCAGTGGGTTTTTATGTATTTCTATGGTACTTTTGGGGTGTTTTTAAATTGGATTAGAATTAGTACAGTTACTGATCCAATTATCTCCCAAGCAGGGAGGAGGGATTGTATGTTTGTTATGGGAGTGTCAGGCATTTAATCACTGTTCTTATTGGTCTATGACTTTGTGTTGGAGTCTCCAACAAGGTCCATGTGGGCGTACCCCTTGCATGGGGATTGTCATAAAAGGTCAAGTGTGGCTCCCATTAAATTGAGATTTGTTTACCCCTTCATGAAGTATTGGCTTATGTTTGGGGGATTGGAGAACTACATACACTCTTGGGATTGCTATATCACAGTACTCCCCTAAGTATAATCACTAGTCCTTATAAGAGCTGTTCCTGCTACGCTCTCTGGACTAGGACAGGTCTACCCACTGGAAGCTGGATCCTGGTCTTGGGTCCAGGGTGGGTGGAGGGCGGCGAGACCCCAGCCAAGATGCGGTGGTTCGTGGGATTTACGGTTGTTATGGTGTTCCAGTGCAGTGCGTATGGTACTCACAAGTACTAGGAAGTAGCAATTGACGGAGGTACCCGGTCAGGGTGCCATGCGGTCTGTCAAAATAGTCAATTGTCCCAGACAGATCATACTCAAAAATACGTTACAAAGAGTTTTATTAATTAGTTCATTTTGGATTTGAGGCCAAAATAGCTGAATTGTAGGCAGAAGGACGGGAGGCAATACTAGAGCATAGATTTGGCTCGATAATTGGTTAACCCCTAATGATAAGAAAGTGCCAGGGGCCTTCTGGAAAAATAACAACTTCATTTTTTGTCCTGAGTGTTCCTTTAATAAATTATAATAAAGTGGACTTTGTATATGGTGTACACAGTTCCTTTAAGATTAAATAATTAATAAAAAATATATATATATATCTGTGCGAGAGAGAAATTCTCTCTTTCCTTTATTTTGACCCCCAATTTTCTATCCCCTTTCAGTTCAAGGTAATTTAGAGCTCATTGATTAACACAATGAAAATCAAAAAAGAATCTTTAGAGGGAAATGTCTAAACTTGACCCTCCAGCTGTTTTCAGACTACAATACCCATAACTGCATTTGACTGGCAGAGAATTGTGTGAATTATAGTCCTAAACTTAGCTCAATATCTAAACTCCACTGGGCCAACCTGACCAACGTTTGATAGAGTAGTGAAAATGTTTCATTATCTGCAAATACTATAAATATCCACAAAGTTATTGCGATGGTCAGATTATTGATCCACAGCAGAGATGTTGTCAGATACGTCGTCTCAATTTAGCGGACAACATAGCTTGAGTTTGCAGTTTTGTACAAGAACTTTCTCTTATTAACTTTGGTTTGATCATATTAGATGTTACTGTTCTGATGTTACTGGAGAAACACATTACACTGCTGGCAGCTATGGGCTTTGCAGCAAATAGAATATGTTTGGAATTGTAAAAGTATTTTGATTCAATATCACAAGTTTATTACTGAAAGGCCTGAGTACTTTTCTTATAATAGTTTAAACTATCTATCTATCTATCTATCTATCTATCTATCTATCTATCTCTCTATCTATCTATCTATCTATCTCTCTATCTATCTCTCTATCTACCTATTGTGTATCTCTCGCCCTCTCTCTCTCTATCTGTTTATCATGTATCTATCAATTTATCTAAAGTATATATCTATTAATTAATTAATTATCTATTAATTATTAGCTTTGCGTATGACACTTTGGTTAATTTGGGATATTCGATTAGTGGAATTTAACTGGACATGTCTAGGCTAGAGTATAATAAAACTGTAGCAGACATATCTATTAGCTTTAGTTTCAGCACCAAAGAGACCGGACAGCTCCCACATGTTTATAGATTCTGATATACAGTGGGACCTCGGTTTACGAATTTAATGCGTTCTCCAGGACTTTTCTTATTGCGAAACATTTGTAAACCGAAACACAGTTTCCCATAG
Source organism: Pelobates cultripes (assembly GCA_933207985.1). NCBI lineage: Eukaryota > Metazoa > Chordata > Amphibia > Anura > Pelobatidae > Pelobates > Pelobates cultripes. The sequence continues at coordinate 138,205,672 of OW240920.1, read as the reverse complement.
GAATGCATTGAAAACCAATTAATCCGTTCTGGAGGTCAGAAAAAAAGTCAAAATGAGCTGGCATGGAAACCAACCCACAATGCAGAACACACAATAAAAGGCATGCAAGCGACGAAGCTCAGCTCCCTACCTTTCCACAGCTTGAGAAATGCATCAAAAAGTCCCAAAACAACTGCAAACTATTTCCAGAATGGCTCCAAAACTCAATACAAAAGCCGCTCCAACACCTCCACACTCGACGCCACGTGCTACCCACAGGCTCCAGCATCTAGGGGGCGGTGCTATAAACCTCCCAGGTGCAATGCATCCTGGGGAAACTTGCTTTGTATTGCGAAAAAAAATTGTAAACTGAGGCATTATTTTCAATGGATTTTCATTTGTAAACTGAAAATTATGTTAACTGAGGCGTTTGTAAACTGAGGTACCACTGTATACTTAAATAAGATACATTTATCTACCTATCTACTCTCTCTCTCTCTCTCTCTCTCTCTCTCTATCTACACTCTCTATCTACACTCTCTCTCTCGATTTTGTACCTCTTCCGATCTCTCTCTCTATCTGTTTATCATGTATATATCCATTTATCTAAAGTATCTATCATGTATATTTATCTATCTACCTGTCTAATTATCTGACAGTCTTTTCATTGTTTTATTATACTTTAAGAATCAAGTCAACTAGAAAAACGTATTACCAGTGCTTAGAACGGTCGGACTTAATGTAGAAAGAATAGTGAGAAACAAGCCGAGGTCAGGGGCACAGACAGAAGCCAAAGGGTCAGGGATACCAGAAATACGGATAGTAAGAATAAACCAACATCACAAACCAGGAATCAATAAACCAAATGCACTCTCGGATAACCAAAGAAGTGGAAACCACAACAGGATAAGGAAGAAATAAAGAAATGGGTTTATATAGCCCTTCCCATTCATTCATTGGTGGACAGGGGTCACCTGACTCCAGAACGTGCGTGTGCTCTCTTTGTGTGGCTGCACATGCACGTCTGCGTGACCTTTAACCCTGCTGGTGGCAAGGCTATATTTTGTACTGCTTTTACAGCGGCTGGCGTCCATAGGAACAGCGCACTCGCTGGGGATGGATGCACCGGTGGATCTGGCCGTGATCCGCCGCAACTTAGGTAAGTCTTGTTTATTTTCTAAGTGACTGCACCGATTGGGTGCGGTCACGTGATGTCGTGGACCGGGAGCCGTGACAATAAGATTAATTATTAGCTTTGTGTATAACACTTTGGTTAATTTTGGAATTTAACTGACCGTATCTAGGGTAGAGTATAATAAAACTGTACCACACATATCTATTAGCTTTAGTTTCAGCACCAAAGAGACCGGACAGCTCCCCCATGTTTATAGATTCAGATATATACTTAAATAAGAAAAATTTAATGATGATGGAAGGATGGACAGACAGTCAAATAGATAGGCGGACAGAGGAACGGACAGAGAGGTAGACAAATGATTTGATGGATAGAGATGGATTAATAAAATTGAATTTGCCTCCTTTTTGCCAGAGTGGCCATGAATTAAACACATACTTTTTAGCTAACATTTTTCATATGCCGACTTCAGTACACCAGAATGCACTATTCCACAAATAACGCCATATTATTAATTATATAAAAGTGTAAAGTGCTGGTGCGCAAAAGATATTTATAAAACCTTAAGTGTTAATTTATATCTTAAAGTGCTTACATAAGTGGAGTGGGTGTTATCCCATATGACAACCACCTATACCAATCACACACATGCATATACTTATACTCTTTACAATATGCACTGGGCAATATGCACTGTAGGTATCTTTAAAAAGGAATTATATAATAACTATTTAACACCCTAATGAAAACTAGACCACAGACTGCATAATGTGTGTTATAGACAGATAAAGCGATTTTGTATTAACTCTGAATGTCAACAAATAAATAATGGATTTCTGTATAATTAATTGTATTGCTACAATCTCTGAGCGAATTGTCAGATTTTCAAAGCTTCTCACATCTCACGGTCTCTGAGTCAATGGGAAGATTCTCATGTAGAACAGGATGATTCTCTGACATGGTTATTTAAAGTGAGACCTCTCAGGGATTGATTAAGAGTAAGATTAACTAAACGTGAACATAGGCAGCCGCCTAGGGCCCCGGGGGTAGACATGAGCCTTAGAGCCATTAATTTGCCTTTCTCCATTTACTATCCCTATGCGAAGAATGAACAGGGGGTTTGGGGCAGCCCAGTTTCCTGTGGAATCATAATCCTTCTTTGATTTTACATAGGATCAGCTTCATTTTTTTAATGATAGGTCTTAAAAGTAAGCATTAAAACAGATGCATAGTTTTATGTTTGGTTCATTTTTTTCTAGACTGCTCTATATGAATTAAATTGCTCTCTGTACATAAGACAAGATTTGCTTTGATGTTGTTTCAAAACTACATTTACCAAATATTTCTGCTTTGAAGAGATAGCCGACAGGTAAGCCTCAGATAAATTTGGAATTAATACTCCCATGAACGACCTTTTGAGTATCAATGCATCTTGGAAAATGTAGTTTAAAAAGAGTTGGAGACAATTGGAGAGCAGCTGATTGGTCAAAGTTGCCCTCTGCTGTTTGGCTAATTATCTTTAAAGAGACCCTAGATTTATGTTGATGATACATCAATAATATAGAATATTCAACAGAAATCTGTGAGAAGAATTTTTTTAAATATATAACAATTAAAGGGGCAGTTGAGTCACCAAAACAACTTTAGCTTAATGAAGAAGTTTTTGAGTACAAATCATGCCTCGTAAGTTTCACTGCTCAATTAGCTGCCATTTAAGAGTTAAATCACTTTTGCTTATGTGTATGCAGCCCTAGCTACACCTTCCCTGGCTGTGAGTGACACAGCCTGCATAAAAACAACATAGTTTCATTTTCAGTCAGATGTAATTTAATTTCAAAGTTTGTATCTCCTGCTCTCTAAATTGAACTTTAATCACATACAGCAGGCTCCTGTAGGTTCTAGCAAGCTATTAACAGAGCAGGAGATAGGAAAATCTAAGTTAAACAGAATGTACAATACAGGAAGTTTAAACATCCCATGACTCTTTACAGGAAGTGTTTAGGAAGTCACATGCAGAGAGGTGTGACTAGAATTCTATAAACAAAGTGATTTAACTCCTAAATGGCAGAGGATTGAGCAGTGAGGCTGCAGGGGCATGTTCTATACAACAAAACTGCTTCATTAAGCTAAAGTTATTTTGATGAATATAGTGTCCCTTTAACCCCTTAAGGACCAAACTTCTGGAATAAAAGGGAATCATGACATGTCACACATGTTATGTGTCCTTAAGGGGTTAAAGAGAAACTCTATATTTAAAACTAATATATATAACTTCAGTAATGCACATAAGTTTTGCAAAAATATGGCTTTAGTAAAAAAAATTGCACAAATTAGGCTTACCTTTCATTAGCTGAGGAACCAGCCTTTGCAACAATGAAGATCCACCTGCTTTTTTACTTTTTGCCCGGGACTTACTATCTTGTTACTTAGTGCCTGATATTATCCAATAATATAGTTCTCTTGAAAAGCACTGAAGGCATTTCAAATAAAGCATATATATATATATATATATATATATATATATATATTTTTTTTTTTTTCTTTTAGCTTTAAACACACAGTAAAAACAATTTGACAAATGTATTTTCTCACAGCTGCTTGACTAAAAAATGATTAGCATTTACAGATGTTCAATAATTAGTGATTAGTATTTTTCTTAGAATAGTTGCACATTTATTGTATTTCTGCAGTCAATATGTTCTGCAGAATTCACTATGAAGAATGTCCCCTTTTTCCTGCTAATTAGCAATTTTGATCTGTTAGTTAGAAGCTTAAGGTTTTTTTTCCATATTCCAATAAAATACGCAGAGCGGTGGTCAATACTCAATAATAAAATCAAAATAGTTTGCCAATAATACATTAAAACTTAGTTTCGAGTTGTAATATAGATTTTTATTATTTAAGTCATTTGGATTGATTTTTATCAACCTTGAAAGATATGAATATTGCTCGGAAAGAGAGAGGGGGGAGAGATAGAGACAGACAATGACATACAATAAAAGAGAGACAGATAGATACAGAGACAGACAATGAGAGAGGGAGACATAGGGAGAGAAACAGAGAAAGAGGGAGAGACATAAAGATAGGGAAGGATAGAGATGTAGACAGACAATGAGGGAGCAAGACACAGGGAGAGGGAGAGAGAAAGACAGATAGATACAGGGACAGACAATGAGAGAGGGAGACACAGAGAGAGACACACAGAGGGAGGGACAGACATTGAGACAGGGATGGATAGAGACAAAGACAGACAATGAGAGAGGGAGATACAAGGAGAGAGACACAGAAAGATGGAGGGAGAGAGAGACATAGATAGAAGTATGGATAGAGACATAGACAGACAATGAGCGAGGGAGACACAGGGAGAGAGACAGACATTGAGAGAGACAAGGAAAGACAATAGGAGACAGAAAGAGACAGAAAGAGAGACAGAGAAATTGACAGAAACAGATGGAAGGAGAGGGAGACAGAGAGAGAGGCTGATAAGGAGTGACTGAGTTTGAGAAAGGGTGAGACAGAGAGACACATTCAAACAGTGAGAGAGAGACAGAAAGAGATACTGACAATGGGCGAGAGCAATACAGTGACAGAGCGATGGAGAGAGAAGGAGGCTGGTAAAGTATTATGGGACTTGTAGTTATTAGTAGTTGTAGATTACGTTAGCTGTGGCCATCTAGATATCGGTGAGATTATAGAGGACTTTGTGACACAGGCGATAGATCCATTTTAACATGCTGTGTGTAACTGTGTCTTAAATTCAATTTTGACTGCATACTGCCACAAAATAACATTTCTTAAAACAGTGGTTTTAGTTTATTTTGGCGAGCTGCACTTTAATTCAGTGTTCAATTTTTATGTAGAAAATAATCTAGAAAAAGAAGATTCAGCTCTAAATCCTGGGATTTCCAGCAGGATAAACAAAACATTGCAATAAAAATAACAAATTCTCGTAGGGACGAAAAAAAAAAAAAGACAACACAAAAATGCATCAAAACAAATATTCTATCTAAAACGAGAAAGATAATACCTGGTTTAAAGATGAAAAAAATGATACTCCTTAACCACATCTAAATATAAACAACATAAATATCAAAAATCCACAAAACATAAAAAAGAGAGTTAGATGAAAACTCATATTGATATGTATAGCTTCTGTATGTTTTGTAGATCTTTTTTTCTGTAAAGGCTGCACGTGATAACCTGCGGATCATGCATCAAAATCTGATATAGATCATGAGATTTCAAGATAAAAAAAGAATCAGATAAAAATGACTTTTCTGAGCAAATTAAATTCTAAGGTGTTAATTCACTAAATTCTGGATTGTAACAAACCGGAATTCAAATGATAGACTTTAGGCTCAAAGAATCAAGCTATGACTATAGCGGTAAAGATGGGATAAAATACATCCTGCCATCAGTGTTAATTTTGTCGACAAACAGTTTTAGTCAGATTTTAGTCAACTAAACTTTTTGCGATTTAGTCAACTAAAATTAGACTAAAACGAAAACAATTCAGATGACTAAAATACGACTAAAACTTAAATGCATTTTTAGTTAAAAGACTATGACTAGCACTAAAATGAAAATTAACACTGGCGGTTAAGACACATGGGGAGGTAGGAGAGGAAATGAGACACAGGACGGGCTGGGGGTTTGCAACACATAGGGGACTGGGAGGAATCAAAGAGACACAGATGGGCTGAGGAATGGGCACAAGAGAGGCTTTAACTAAACCCATTAGATTTTACTCGTGTTGACTAAAATCTACTGGAAATTTAGTCGACTAAAACTAGACTAAAACTAAAAAAATTCAAATTACTAAAATACGACTTAAATTAAAATGGCCTTTTAGTCAAAAGACTACGACTAAAACTAAATTGAAATTTGCCACCAAAATTAATACTGCCTGCCATGTCTGTAATTAAACATACCACAGTACAATACAAATAAAATATTTGTGGAAAAAACAAGGTTTGATCCAGATGTGCATAGAGTGTGAAGCAAATTCACGCAAAGGAACAAGTATTCCTTCATCTCTCAGAGAAAACTGTGGTCATTTCATCAAACAGGTCCCCTCATGGGCGGGTTTAGCACACAAAACTTGAAATTCTATTGGTTCACAGCTCAAGGTGTTGATTGGACATAATAATTATCCCTGTCAGTGACACAAATTAGCCCATATATAGTCTACGAGAACTATATCACAGTTATTTGAGTTGCTCTTAGATTGCCAATTATAATATACTATTTTTACATCTTTTTAGCTGTGATTCCAACTAATGGGAGTTATTTATATCTAGTTAATTAAATTCAAACATAAGTACTGGATGAAAGATGTAGAAATGCTAAATGAAATCATGTATTTTCCAGAAAAAAAAAAAAGATTATGCAAAGATCCAAATTCATATAAACTACAAGAACTACGCAAAATAGAAACATAGAATGTGACGGCAGATAAGAACCATTTGGCCCATCTGGTCTGCCCAATTTAAAAAAAAAATACTTTCATTAGTCCCTCGTATCATCTCTCATCTGCATTAAAGACTTTCTAATGAATAAAACATTTTTTTTCTTTCCTGAATTACTGAATTATTTTCTCTCCACAAAAAGCAAAAAGTAAACAGGGATTTAGTTTTCTTTGAAAATACAAGCACGCAAACGTGACTTTTTTTTTTACGTGAAACCAGCGTGTTTGGATTTTTCAATACTTTCCCATGGAATTGGTATCTGAAAACATTCGTCATCGCCTTAATAAACATCCAGTCTTGTTTTCCTTCATCAATGGGCTTTCTAAAATCAAATCTCCTTTGGGCATTAAATCCTGCCTTTTGGATTAAAACTAATCTCGCTGAGCCAGCAGCCGTGGCGCGGTTACATCAAAACCAACCCCGGCTTGCAGATCCATGATCTGATTTTGCATCAACAAATATCGTTATCAGATGAAATTGATAATACCTTCAAAGAAAGAGGAATGCTCAATATAAACATGTTTCATTAAGGAGAAATCGAGGCAATCCTAACAATATGAATTGGAATGTGTTGTAATTGTGTGCGGTTTTTAATCCTTGAATGGGGATTTTGTTAACTGTACTGGAAACTGTATTGGGGGCATGTTTTTCTATTTTTTCTTTTCTTTGTTTCTATCTGTCAGTCTGTCTGTCAATCTATCTATTTATCTATCAGTTGAAAGTATCTATTGTGTATCTCTTCCTCTCTCTCTCTCTCTCTCTCTCTCTCTCTCTCTCTCTCTCTCTCTGTCTCTCTCTCTGTCTCTCTCTTTCTCTATCTGTTTATCATGCATCTATCCATTTATCTAAAGTATCTATCATTTATGTCTGTCTGTCTGTCTGTATGTATGTATGTCTGTCTGTTTGTCTGTCTGTCTGAAGTATCCATCCATCTATCCATCTGTGTGTCTATCAAGAGACAGATAGGAGAGAGAAAGTCAAATAAAGACTCACTGTCATGTTTATGTTTATTCTGTTCACAGATTATTCATTCACAAATACCCCCATCCCCCACAGGCGCACGTTCAGACACATGAACATATGGCAATGCGAATATATAAAATCATTAGAAGGATTGGTGGTTGGATTATGGATGGAATCTAGGTGTGTTTTAATGTATTTGGGGTGGGAATAATTTAACACGTTCTGTTAATCCCTGCATTGTATGTTCTGTTAATCCCTGCATTGTATGTTCTGTTAAACCATGCATTGTATGTTCTGTTAATCCCTGCGTTGTATGTTCTGTTAATCCATGCATTGTATGTTCTGTTAATCCATGCATTGTATGTTCTGTTAATCCATGCATTGTATGTTCTGTTAATCCATGCATTGTATGTTCTGTTAATCCCTGCATTGTATGTTCTGTTAAACCATGCATTGTATGTTCTGTTAAACCATGCATTGTATGTTCTGTTAATCCCTGCGTTGTATGTTCTGTTAATCCATGCATTGTATGTTCTGTTAATCCATGCATTGTATGTTCTGTTAAACCATGCATTGTATGTTCTGTTAAACCATGCGTTGTATGTTCTGTTAATCCATGCATTGTATGTTCTGTTAAACCATGTATTGTATGTTCTGTTAATCCATGCGTTGTATGTTCTGTTAATCCATGCATTGTATGTTCTGTTAATCCATGCATTGTATGTTCTGTTAAACCATGCATTGTATGTTCTGTTAATCCATGCATTGTATGTTCTGTTAATCCATGCATTGTATGTTCTGTTAAACCATGTATTGTATGTTCTGTTAATCCATGCGTTGTATGTTCTGTTAATCCATGCATTGTATGTTCTGTTAATCCATGCATTGTATGTTCTGTTAATCCATGCATTGTATGTTCTGTTAATCCAAGCAATGTTTGTTATGTTAATCCATGTGTTTTATGTTCTGTTAAACCATGCATGTTTTTGGTTTTAGTTATAACTATAATTCAGTAAACATTCAGATTGCCAATGCTGAACATCCTCTGCCATTAATTACTGAAAGGAAACGTCCCAGGAATTGTAATATTATGCTATGTATCCCGAAATTAAATAAATAAAAAAGGTCAGCGTTGCACAAGGGATAGGTGATTTTTTTATGTTTTATTCAATGGGGTAGTTTTCCAAAAAATGATGGTTTCCCTTTAATTCTCTCTACCATAATGTGGTTAACTCACACTACTACTGCATATGTAAATATATATGTATGTACCTTTATATACACAGCATCCCAAGAGGTTCAGCAGGTCTGTGGTTTTATTGCTAACTCTGCTTTTACGTGTGCCATGGTCAGAATGAATGAGCAGGAAGCCGATGTATGATTCAGGAGAGGAATCAATCCTGGTACCGTATTAAGAAGCTAAATTCTGATTGTTAGTTCTGGTGGTAACATAGATACATCATCCTAAAATATTCCATAGATTGCTTGTTACAGATTTGTATTACATAGCAGTATGGAAGTACATAGATTTAAAGGGACATTCCAATGTCCACATAAAAATTAATAAATTAATTTAAAAAAATACTATTTAGTAATTATACCACAAAGGAAAATATGCATGCATCTAATTATGTATTTTTCCATCGATGTTCTATCTAAAAATAGCTTGTAAAAGCTGCAGATCTCTTGTCTAAAGCATTTGCAAGCCCTCCCCTTCTAACCTCGTCCAGACTATCTGCGGCTGTCGAATCACAGACTTCCCAATGCAGCTCAATGAGAAGTCTTTGACAGGCAAGAGCTCTGGGCAATTGTTGCATCTTGTATTTAGCTTCACTGAGCTAACCAAACCAGGAAGTAACAGGACCGGTTGTGTGATTGACAGCCAGTGGGGTGTAACAAGGCTAATTTATAAAAGTGTCAATTTCAATTGAAATCTGCACTTTGGTAACATGAAAAAAGAGGACACACTTGTCACACACAAAGCATTGCAGCAAGCTAATGTGCTTTTATTTTTTGGTGTATATCATTAGGCATATTTTACAAATTTAGCCTTTTGCAAGCACTGCCATGCTGCAATGCTGTGTGCATTCTAATGAGAGATCTGGAGCTAACAAGCAAAGCTTTTTATAAAAATACTTCTAAACAGAATACCCATCTGTCTAGTTCATTGTATAACATTTTAAATGGTATATCTGGGTATTTAGGAACTGGGTGAAAAGGAGGGGTATATCAGTATCTGTAGTTGAATAGTGCTTTCCTCTTCAAATTGGATCAAATGTCAGACAAAAGACAGACCTTATACCAATAGAATATTATGGCTCCTGTAACGTGAGTGTGAATAATTCTGAAGCAAATCATAGATTGTGATTGTAATACTGTCTGGCTCCCATCCCGGTAAAGAGTAATATGATTCAGGCAGTCTGTTTTTAAAGGGACACTGAAGGCACTATAACCATTTAATCTTATTGAAGTGGTTATATTATGTGGACTTCCCTGGCATGGTCTCTTCATTCAGTGTTAAACCACATTCAAGCCATCTAACACTGAATGTGAGTCTCTGGCTTCCCACAGACCGGCCCCCCACTGGAGGTACGGCTAAGTCAGAAATTACTCACTTCCTTCCACCTATACCGTATCATACCAGCAATGAGTCCTATGATAGGCTGAATGAGGTCAGCTGACACTCTTATCAAATCACAGTCACCCATTATAGCGCAGGCTAATGCTTCATTATTAGTCCAAACAGCAGTACGAGGAGTCTCGTACTAGGGAACTTATGACTCTGTAACTACTTCAATAATATTAACTAGTTACAGTGTCCCTTTAGCCCCATTAGGGCTAAGGACATGTAAGAACTATCAGAAGAACAATGGATTTGCCTTTGCTGGATGTTAAATTAGATTAATGTTACACTTGTGAAATAACTCGATATAATATGCAAGATATAGATTTTTTTTGCACACTAACATTGGCAGTAAAACATTGTATTGAGCAGCCTTGACTCTCATTGCATGAATCCCCAGAGGCATTGGCATAGTCCAATGAGTTTGGCATCTTGTTACACTCATTCAATGCTCACACGAGGCCTCTGAAAGGTGTTATTCTACGCTAACAGTGTACAACTGTGCCCTATTTGTCTACTATACCCATAATACTCATCCAATCTGAGCAAGGCATATAATTATGGGAGATGTACTCTGAGAAGGACATATTTAGACCCCTCTGGTATCGCTACCCTCCTACATGAAGGTTAGATTTTATAAGGGACTCTATTTTCATATCTCCGTACATTTAACTACACAGATTAGCTTTTGTTTTGCTTTATCTTCGAGGAGACGATTTTGGATTTTTTTAATGAAGATCTGAACAGTAGACTGAACTGTCTCTTTGGTGATTTTGAATAAGAACAAGACTTTGCTCACACATGTGTCGTCCATGAGATAAAAACAATGCAGCATGTAGCGTTGTAGAGGGATTTGGCACATCAAGCAGGTATAATTAATTCATCTCTTTGCTGCCTGTGGAGTATAAGAGGGCTGGTTGTTGGGTCAACATTGCAGAAAGGCTCTAAAATGTCACAATAAATTCTCACGTAGCTGTGGGTTGTAATGCGGATATGCACTTCCCCCAGCACTCAGTGGGTTACAACAAGATCTGATGCACTGCCTGCTTTTGAGAACATTCTTTGTTGTTTTTTGTGTTTTTTTTAATGTCTTCTTTCATATCCCAGTATGACACAGCCTTTCCTTGCTATTCAGCAAAATGGTAACCTTATGTCACAAGATTTATGGACTCAGTTTGAAGCAAGTGACATGATCTTCATCATATTTATTCATTGCATGCACAGGTGACATACAATCCTTTCTCCTGACCTTCCGAAGCCAAGGTCAAGGACAAATTGATTTCTCTGCTACAAAGTCTTATCTGCAACACAATAACTACACAAGGGTTTTTAGACATGGACAGTGCGGATTTTAATATGTTTGATGCGATTTGTAAGATCGCAGCTGTATTGGTCCTTATTAATGTTCGATTTAGTTTTAAATTCACTACAATTTATTGTTTAGTAAATAAAACCAGATCTCGCTGTGATTTAACTCTAGACCTACCTCTATGTTAAAGTGATTTTTTTCTTGTTATAAAGGGGAAAATGTATCAATGGAAAGCACAATCCGATACAATCCTTTATATAAGGAATTCATGCTTACCTTGTCCTGCACAATGTATTTAGTGTATTTAGTGTATTCGGATGGTATGCTAAGTCCTAAGTCACACAATGCAGGCTCTTTTATAGATTTGCATTAAAAAAGCCTGTACAGCAGTGGTGATAGTGAGTAGCGTCATTCATGAAAAATATGAATGAAACTACTCAGAAAATGATTGCAAGATGCATTATTAACTTACTGATTATGTAAACTCATTTTTTTTTCCATTAATGTAAGTATAGATAAACTACATATCCTTTGAAGCCCTTCTGTTAATTGTGGAAATTGACTTTATATATATATTTTTTTGTTTTGTTTATTCTTAACACAGTATATAAATATTGCACTAAAATTTGGGTCTACTACACTATATATAGCTAAAACAGAAGGTTTATTGTGTAATATTGTGCTATGTATTTTTATTGATTAACTGTGAACTAAACTGAATTTGCACAACTGAAGTGTGGAGCCGGACTATATATCTTTTTTTTATGTAATATGAGATTATAAAAGTGTCTTTCTTTCTTGTTTTTAACTGAACAAACAAATTCTGGATTTTCTGTGCCATTCTCTAGTTATTAAAGCATACGTAAAAATGAGTCATAAATAGTGATGTCCCGAACCGTTCACTGAACGGTTCGCCGCGGACTCATCATTGAGTAAACTTTGACCCTGTACCTCACAGTCAGCAGACACATTCCAGCCAATCAGAAGCAGACCCTCCCTCCCAGACCCTCCCACCTCCTGGACAGCATCCATTGTGAAGCTGCATTCTTAGTGAGCTCTCCAGGAGGTGGGAGGGTCTGGGAGGGAGGGTCTGCTGCTGATTGGCTGGAATGTGTCTGCTGACTGTGAGGGACAGGGTCAAAGTTTACTCAATGATGAGTCCATGGCGAACCATTCGCTGCGAACCGTTCGGCGAACCGTTCGGGACATCACTAGTCATAAACAAAAACCATAATACTTTTTTCCATATTTAGGTCCTTAAAAATTTATTTTAATAATATAGAATTGAAATAAAGGTTTGTAATAAGTATTAAATATGCTGCAGAATAATACATAATCTGGCCAGCACTAAAGAAAATGATATTTTAACAATGAAAATAAATGTTATAATTTTGTTCTTCAAGTAGTTTCTTTGACACCTCTAAAGCTACTATTTTTATAAGGGATTCTGTCAGTATTAATAATCAGTTTGGTTTGTTTAAAAAGTAATACCTCGATTTCATATTTTTGGATAAAACAATTTCATATTTTGAAAAAATATTAATATTTTGATTTTTTTTATGTATTTATATATATTTACTCTATATTTTAATATATTGAAAGAAACCTTTTTTTTTAGAGTTTATCCAAAAATATTAAATCATCTGAAAATCGTATGCAACAATGTTTAAAGTGAGGCCTACAGATCCAAGCAGACGCTAACCTCAACAGCTCCTACGAACAGCACCAGAAAAAGTGACATAAAGCTACTGAAACTGCTCTAAAAAGCAGAGAACGGCTGGAAACTGACCCAGCGTCCTTGTTCCACCCCACACTCTGGACCGGCGTGGGTTATGCCAGTCCTCCCCCACACGATCAACCGGAGAAGATATTACCAAGCGACACGATCACGAAGTCCGGAGGACACAAGTGGAGCCTACAAAATGGCAGCCGGCCCACACACCACAGCCCTGTGCATGGTCGGGAGGGAAACAGAGCTCTGATACGACCGCATATTCAATGCATTCTGGGAGAAGCTTTAATGCAGTCTCCCCAAACAGAATCCCCACCCGGCTACACGCTGCAGGGCCCGACGCGTAAAGGCAAAGGGAGCGATGGGGCAAACTGCATTCACAAGACGGGCACACGCCAGAACAGGTCTGCCCTGAAAGCATCAACCTGGAGCCATGCTATGAGTAGACACAGCCTGCACAAAGCTACTAAGGCCCAAGGGACTCCCAAGGTACAGTTCCAAAGGCAGCCTCACCAACAGGAGTGACCCGGCTCAGATTCAAGAGGGGCACAGCCCACCCAGACTGGTCAAGGAGACAGTGGAATGCAAAGATCAAAATGGCGGAACCACACTGGACCGGCAGTTGCCGGCGACTGCACCAAACAGCCCAACTCACAGCCAGGACTATACGCTACCTACCAAGCAAACCTGCACTGGTGCTCTCCTCCACAGCACGCCAGAAGCACGAGGCACAGACCATCACACCGGGAGGCCAACGTGACCCCACAAGGCATCGGCTGAAGACCTTGACATCGGAACAGCCACACAGACAATGGCACTGTAATGCCCTTCACGGAGATGCACAACACACAGCTTGGCAGGCCCAACACACACTTCCCTAAATCCTTGGCAGTAATGAGGCTCACCCCACACACCTACACCCACTAGACCTCAACAACCAGACAAAGGTACATGCTATTCAGGGAACTCTTGGGGACACAACAATGACTACAAGAAAATGACCAAACACTCATGCAAGATTACACATACCCATATACCCAATCCTAGTGCCAGCTGGTTAAAACGGTGTAAATTCCTGCCACTGATATAACCCAGCTGTAGACTAACGCTAGTTTAACTTTGCTTATCATATCTTTGGTTATTATATTACTAATTACTTACTGTTTATCTATGCCAGGACTTAGGCCACTCGTTAAATACATACTTGTCTCTAAACCAAATGTCAGCTAGTATAGCCTGTTTAATTTCATGCTTATTGTTGAAGATCCACAGAAGTAGCGAACTACACTTGTTTATACTACCTATATCTTAAAAATGTGCCATTACCTCAATGCCATACCTGGGACTTACTGTACTATTAATATACTTACACATGCTGTTGTGGCATCGTAAGATGTTTTGTTACCCCATGCACAATAAAAATAAAGAATTTAAAATAAAAAATAAATAAATAAATAAATAAAGTGAGGTCTACATTGCTAGTCAACAAAATCCTGAGGTTTATTCACTGCAGGTAGAATTGTGATGAATTGACAAGGAAACTCTTCATCCCTTAGATCTGTCATAACTTAGTTCTTTGTGTCCTCCAGGCATGAATTGACCACACGGCATCATCAAGAGGGAAACAAGAAAGGCATGAACCTTGTGCTACTCTTGCCTGATCATCAGGGTTCAAAGTGCCCACCCCAGGGGAAATAGGGGGGGGGGGGGTCAATAACTAAAGGGCTCTGCAAAAAGTACTTGCTCCTATAGCTGTAAACATTAAGCATGGTCCTGCAAGGGAATTGCAAATTTCCGGACAAAGTAGATGCAAAAACACAGCTGAGTGTCATTAAGGACACATGACGGGAATATGCATCACGATTCCCTTTTATTCCAGAAGTTGTGTCCTTAAGGGGTTAATGTGTATGGGTACTTAGCATGCTCTGGGCACCTGTAGTCCTGACAAAGACCCTTGTAGGGTCAAAAAAGCACAAGGTCAATATTCTAGTTGAATAAAAAAACATGTTTTTCTTGGTTTTCCCCTGGTGCCATGTTTTTTTTTTTTTTATTCATAGATGTTTTTTGAGGAATTGAGAATTTACTGGATTACTGAACCCTGGATAATTACCATTACATGTTTGTCCTTCGTACATACAATTCCCGAGCATGCGTAAGGCTGTGTGGCCAGCAAAGTGTGACAGCCTAATACTGCCATTCCATTGATAGACTAGATAGTTCATTAACTATGTTGTGATGCATTAAAGACATCAAGTTTTTTTTAAACTAAATAATAGTAATAATGGGCCATTGACAGGGGTAATGCAAATTTCGGGGGGAAATATCCAAGCTTTTGAAAAAAACTACATGTTAAAACTCCAATATTATGTTTAAAATTTTACTAAAGGACCACTATAGTGCCAGGAAAACATACTCGTTTTCCTGGCACTATAGTGCCCTGAGGGTGCCCCCACCCTCAGGGTTCCCCTCCCGCCCGGCTCTGGAAGGGGGAAAGGGGTTAAAACTTACCTTTTTCCAGCGCTGGGCGGGGAGCTCTCCTCCTCCAATCCTCCTCTTCTCCCCGTCGGCTGAATGCGCACGTGCGGCAAGAGCTGCGCGCGCATTCAGCCGGTCACATAGGAAACATTATCAATGCTTTCCTATGGACGCTTGCGTGCTCGCACTGTGATTTTCACAGTGAGAAGCACGCAAGCTCCTCTAGCGGCTGTCAATGAGACAGCCACTAGAGGAAATAGGGGAAGGCTTAACCCATTCATAAACATAGCAGTTTCTCTGAAACTGCTATGTTTATGAAAAAATGGGTTAACCCTAGCTGGACCAGGCACCCAGACCACTTCATTAAGCTGAAGTGGTCTGGGTGCCTAGAGTGGTCCTTTAATAATATTTTATATAGTATAGAAATAAAGATTTTAATAGCTTAATATAATAGCTATTGCATTTTTGTCTTACAAGGGGATAAAAGGGGATATCAGACCCCCAAAAGGCGATCTGTATCGAGAGGGAGTCAATTACTTACTTATGGAAAATGTATGCTGTGTTATATGTAGGCCTCCACTGAATAATTAATTGGATAGTAATTATATGAGTATATATATATATATATACACTGATCAGCCACAAGGGGGGGAGGGGGGTATATTAGTCAGCAAGTGGAAAGTCTTTTCTTGCATTTCAAATGTTGGAACCAGGAAAAATGATCAATATATGAGTGACTTTGACCAAATAGTGATGATTAGACAACTGGGTCAAAGCGTATCCAAAATGGCAAGTCTTGTGGGGTGTTGTAGTATGCAGTGGTTAGTACCTACCAAAAGTGGTGGAAGGAAGGACAACCGGTGAACCAGCGTCAGGTTCATGGACACCCAAAGCTCATGGATGCAAGTGGTGAGCGAAGGCACTGGAAATTAAACTGCTGAAAAATATAATGCTGGCCATGATAGAAAGTAGAGTTGAGCGGACACCTGGATGTCCGGGTCCGGCAGGTTCGGCCGAACTTCGAAAAAAAAGGCCGGGTTCGGGCTCGAACTTGACCCCGAACGTGACCTCGAACCCGAACCCCATTGAAGTCAATAGGGACCCAAACGTTTGGCCACAAAAATGCCTCTAAAAAAGTCCTGGAAAGGGCTAGAGGGCTGCAAAAGGAAGTAAAATGGGAGTAAGAGTAGGACAAATCCTCGCCACTCAGGCAAAGACTGACACACCTCGCAGGCTGGTCGCTTGCACGCTCCAGCAGAGCAACACCTCTTACAGTTAAGCAACTGGGGCTAAATCCAATTCAACCCATAAGCATCTCCTCACTCCATCAACACCTTATCTCGCAAAGACGTATGCTCCCTTCAGCTCAAACGTACCACACCAATACGCCCAACTCGACAGATGAGGCAGGGAAGTCTACACATAACCCCACGCACTCATTCATAAATCACTACAGGTCCACCGGCACAAATGTGACGAAACCGTAGAGTTACACCACGATCAACACATATAGTCAGCTTGACCTACAAAATATACTAAAAAGTGCTTATTCATGATTGCCACACATCTGCTAAAAAAAATTCTGTTTTTCAAATTGCCTGTACCCGCTAATGTGGCATTGCAAGCATGTACCGATTGATCAATGTACAAAAAAAAAAGAGTAGGACAAGTTCCCTGCAAACAAATGTGGATAGGGAAATCACTTAAAATAACGTAAAAATTAAAAATACAGCTGCGCCATAAAATAGCACTAGATGTAATCTTTGATTTTAGCTTTGGAAGAACATAAATCAAAATCTAAAGCATGGCTGTCACGAGGATCAACAGAATTATCCATTTGAGAGAGGGTTGGAGTGCAGGGTATTCTCTTTCATTGTTCAAGCTGAGCTCAACTCCTGATGCATGGAGAAAAGGCCTTCACAAGCCTCTGCTATTGTGTACATAGTTTATACTAAGTGACCCATAGGTTGAGGAGGCGGTGACCGTGGCGGTGTAGGTGGAAGCGGCGGTGGAGGAGGTAGCCAACACTGTTTTTTATGTTTGTTTGTTTTGGTTTTTTTTAAATTGAGGTAGCCCACAAAATATTGGGATTTGGGACATAAAAAAACAAAACATTTGAGGCTTGCAGTGCATTGCTTGCAGTTCTGATGCAAACACTGTTTTTATATATATATATATATATATATATATATATATATAAAAAAGGGACATATATATATATATTACCGAGAGCCACCCTCAGAGGAGATTGTCAGCAGGACCTTTTTGGAGGTGCAAGCCTATGTCAGGCGAGCAGCAGCAGGGTGAGAACGCCGAAAGCACGCACAGCCGCTGCAGTGAATGTCACATCCTGTTCCAAGTTGCGGATCAGTCTGGTGATGGCTTCTGGTATCCAGTACTCTTTTTACTGAAGCTGCATCAGGGTCCTGGTATGTGGCCGCACAAATGCTGGTGCTCAACCCCAGGGGGCATGCGGTTACCCTGTAACAGACCCTGCTAATCCATTCCACACTGTGACTCCTAACTTCACCATCAGGCATACTGGGTCCTGGCCGTCTGACCGCCGCCCAGACAGTGTCTGGGTCCCGGTCACCGGACTGCAAAACTGCGAATGGCTTGTTAAATCTGTTATGGTTCCTTTTATCGCTCCATCTGTTACTTGGATAACTGTGGGAATTCTAAAGATAATACATGCCGACGAGCGCTATGGGACGGCTGCTCCGCTTTTGCACCCTGCTCCCTCTAATACTGTGCTGGTGCCTCTGTGCAACCAGCGCCTCTTCCTCCAAACTGCACATGTCACTCGCATGACCTTGATTCCATGTGGGGTCTAGGACCTCATCATCCTCCACATCATCTTCCACCCACTCCTCAACTCTGCCTTCCTTGCCGGTTTGCACACTGCAGAAAGCCACAGCAGTTGGCACATGTGTTTTTCCAGCATGTAAAGTCTGCAAAGGACATATGGATATTGTTTTAGAATTGTATCCAGGCAACAGTTTTCCCTATAAACTGACCTCTCAGTTTGACTTGTGAGGGTATTGCGCCCGAATTACAATATTGTTAAATTGGTATTTGACGGTTCTACTTGACTCTCAGATATGAAGTGCACCGCAGGCCGTCACAGCACTATTGTCACAATGTCACAGCACTATTTGACGCTTCTATTTGACTCTCAGATATGAAGAGCATACCCAATATGTACTATTTAGCAGTTTAGCAGCAAAACAATTAGAATTTTTACAATGCGCTGTAAGCGCACTATTTGACGCTTCTAATTGACTCTCAGATATGAAGAGCACGCCCAAAATGTACTATTTAGCAGATTAGCAGCAAAACAATTAGAATGTTTACAACTGCGCTGTAAGCGCACTATTTGACGCTTCTATTTGACTCTCAGATATGAAGTGCACCCCACTAATGTACTAGTTTGCAGAATTCTTTCCTAATCTGTCCCTGAAAGCGGCAGCATCCTCTCCCTACGCTAATAAGCGCTCATGTGACGTGAGGCGCTACGTGACTCCAGCTTATATATAGAGGCTGGGTCACATGCTGCACTTGCCAATCACAGCCATGCCATCAGTAGGCATGGCTGTGATGGCTTCTAAGGGCACACAAGTCAAACGCTTGTTGATTGGCTGCCCTGCAGCCTTTCAAAACACGCCATTAAATCGCCGAACACAGAACTCCAACCCGAACATACAGTGATATGTCCGTGTTCGGGTCTGGGGTCCAAAAAACTTAATGTTCGGTACGAACCCGAACTTTACAGTCCGGGTTCGCTCAACTCTAATAGAAAGGTGTCAGAACACACAGTTTGCTGCATATGGGGCTGCGTAGCTGCAGACTGGTCAGAGTCCCTGTGATGATATGGTATTCTTGCACAACAATGTAAGACTGTACAAATACACGCGTTTTTTTATTGATACCGCATCGATTTTATTTACTTTATTTTTTATTTATTTTTATTTATGAAAACATATTAATTCTCTAATTGTCTCAATGCTGCACTACTTTACTTCTAGGACCACTGTCTCCCTCTGTGTGTCATGTTATCTTTAATCCCACCCTATCTTTTTACAATTGGTTTAAAGTACAGCACTACTGCGTATACCTTCAAATAAATGTCTCTATCGCCTTAGAAAATGCACTTAGAACATTCGTTTTATGATAGCAAAGACCAAGTGAACTGTGTACGCCATAGTACAGTCCGTGTTTTTCTGCTTGTAAAGCATTGCTGTTATTAAGTCAGCATTAGCAATAATCTTTCAACTTGACAAATGGGAACGTATCTTCAATGGCTCTTCAACAACTTGAGAGGTTTCAAGGTGCAGGAATTATACCTGCTCCATCTGATGAGTCCTTTCGTGAGGTCCCGATCTCATTTCTTATTGTCGATCCATCTGCTGCTTTGACTCGTTCATACCCTGCTTCAGGCAAAAGCCTGTTTAATATGTCACTCAGATTAAGAATAAAGGCTTTCAAACATGTTCAATGAGCTATGTACATATAGATGCTGGTTCCAATTGTCTAACTTGTGGTTGTGTATAAGATCTGAAGGCTTTCGACAATCTGAGTCATGTGTGATTACTTTATACTTGGTGAAAATTAGTTCAGACCATGTTAATGTACCCTATAAATATTGTAATATCTAAAGTTTAACAGTATTTGCACTGTCTATTAGCTTACTGATGATCGAAGTTCACAGTGATTACAGATAAAAGACTTTGGCTAGTTTATTTCTCTTGAGACAGCCACAGTCAATCGAACAGCTTTTTAAAGGGACACTCCACACACTATAATCACCTGTGCTTCTTGATTTTCAAAAACTAGAATATCCACTGAGGTGTGAACTGAGGTAAATTGAAAATTGAGTTTTCAAAACACAGATTAAAAAAGCTAAGCTATGAATACAGCAAGATGGGAAGACTTCTGCAGCTCGACTATTTGAATGTTAATTTTAGCAATGTTACTTTTTTAAGTTTCTGTAGTTGTCACTATTTAGTGAATAAACCCTTAACTGTAATATAAGACACTAACATTAAAAGGGATACTTGAACATAGATGTAACAAACTAACAAAAAACGGTCTATTTAGCAACATTTAAAATTATTTGTAAAAGAAAAATGCTGATGCAGTGGAACATAGAAAGAATGATTTAATACAGCCAGCTGGTGATCCAATCAATATGATGACCACTCCTACATTAATTACCACATAACTAATATAGGGATAGATTGGCATTCTTTATGTAGTCAAATTCACAGTTTCCATCAGGTAATAATAAAAGTTTTTTTGCAAAGTCACCGATTACAACTGACTGACGCTGTCAGCCTTGGCTAAAGGAACATTTCGCTCCGGACACCTTAACCATTTTTTCTCAATGAAGTGGTTATAGTGCTTGCAGTCCACTTCTGCTGTTTTGCCTTTTCAAATTGTTTAACACTAAAGTACCCTCACCGGGTATCAGTCTGATTCCTCTCCAAGTTTGCTTGGCCAAATCAGGGAAAGGGCAGCAGTGACAGGTGTATTTTCTGTAGGGGTTATGGTACCAGTAGTCAAACCATTTAAGAACAGTTTGACAAATTACCTGGATCTTGCGGGTCTCTTGACAGCAGCTTCCTTGCTGCTCTTCCATTGAGATACTCATTGATAGAGATGTCGCGAACCGTTCGCGAACTTCCCACGAACGGCTCCCCGCGGTTCGCCACGAACCGTTCGTGGCGAACTCCAGTCAGCTGACACATCCCGGCCAATCTCCAGCATACCCTCCCTCCCAGACCCTCCCACCTCCTGGACAGCATCCATGTTGAAGGCAGCTGTTGGAGATTGGGGGTCTGCTGGAGATTGGCCGGGATGTGTCAGCTGACCGGAGCTCGCCACGAAAGGTTCATGGTGAACCGTGGCGAGCCGTTTGCGGGAAGTTCGCGAACGGTTCACGACATCACTACTCATTGACTGACCCTGCCCTTCATCACTAGTCTTAACTCTAATGGCACCATGACAACTGGCACCTTTTGTGACACAGGTAAGTTTTCAAGCCATTCCTCAATGGGCTGGCTACTTACTCTCGGAACACCTGCCACTTATAATCTCTACAGCCATTGCTTGGAATGTTCGTTTAACACAAATGCTACAAAATCAGAAGAATATAAATTGCCCAATTCCCACTTTGTTTGGTGCAAAAGAAAAGACGATGCATATTGACTATTAAATCCAATAATTTTAATTTGCACAAATAAACATCTCATTCCCATAAAAAGTCTGGCTGTAAAGGAATGCAGATTCGAAATCAAAAAACCCTTTCTTCCTGTCTCTCCTGAGCATTTGAAAATAATTGACTTTTCCATTTTCAGTGTTTTCTTTGTGAAAGCGAGAGAACTGATCTGTTATGTCTTTTATCAACCACATCAAAGCCCAGAGAACCTACCATTGTATGGAATCACAAAAAGAAATATAGTCACTAAACTTCAGAGGGAAAATTCGCAATCTGTGTGTATGCGTTTTCTAAGGCATACATTAATCGGACACACGTTAAAACATCCACATATGCTGCTATAACCCACGCTAAACCAACAACACAGATTTCAAAGAGATTGGCGATGCTTTAGTTAGATTTATTTTTCAGGCAGTGCGCAGAATAGGAATGTACGTGTTTTTTATTTTATTTATTTATTTATTTTTTTATTCATCTGGATTTAAGAGTAGCCTTTGATATAATTATGCTTGACATGCCGCGCTTTGCTCTCGAAGCCACAGGGAATGAACAAAAAGATGAAACTGCAGATACAGGCAGACAGTTAAATCACCTAAAATTCTTTTGATTAAACACTATATGATAGGAGATTTCAGGAGGCAGAGCAGGTACGAGCAGAGGGTGATCACGGTTTCAGAAATATGATCTGAGTCTATCATGCAGCAAAGAACACCTTGAGTAACACAAAAGTGGGATGAAGACAATATGTATCACAGACGCTCATTTATTCTTTCAAGGAGTTTTTGTTGGGTGAACGGCACAATTTGTAAGGAGAGAGTATTAAAGGGACACTCCAGACCCCTAAAAATACTTCAGCTTGCTAAAGTGCTCTATGTGTGAAGAGTGTAGCCTATTTTTTCATTTTACAAAAAGTACAGCTTTTAATAGAAATTGGCACTTTTATAAATTAACCTTGTTACACCCCCCTGGCTGTCAGTGAGACAGCAGGTCATGTTACTTCCTGGTTTGGTTAGCTCAGTGGCAATAAACCCAAGAGGCAGCAATTGCCCAGAGCACCTGCCTTGCAAAGACTTCTTATTGAGCTGCATTGGGGAGTCTGTGATTGGACAGCCACAGAAAGTCTGGGCGGGGATAGAAAAGGTTGGGCTTGCAAAGGCTGCAGACAAGAGATCAGAAGCTTTCGCAAGCTGTTTTTGGTTATACCCCTAATTGAAAAAATGCATAATTAAGAGGGTGCATGTTTCTATTTGGGGTATATCTACTAGATAGCATTCTTTTGTTTTCGTGTTTGGGTAATGGAGTGTTCCTTTAATCACATAAAGAACTAGTAATGTAAATAATTTACTTAGAACTATCTGTTTAATTCAGAACGCACTATTGAGACCAAGGAAGCAAAAAGGATAGGTAGACTAGGTAGAGATTTTTTTTTACTACTTGGCACGCAAAAGTGAATATGAGCACATGTTGCTATAGGCTATTGGGTATCTGTGTTGATGATGTTGGTGCCTTAATATTCATTGCAAGTGCCATATATACACACAGAATGAAATTATCAATAGAAACTTAGTTATGGGGTGGGATATAGGTGTTCAAGCATTTGAAAAGGGGAAGGAGCAGCAGCACTGAGGTGACACATTGGGTGGCCTCAGTGGCGTACACATGACCCATTGGGCCCCGGTGCGAAAATTGATCCGTGGGCCCCCCCTCCCCCCCGCGCTTACTCGGCGCGGGTCGGGGCCGCAACACATGGCGGCGGGCACCTGGTCGCAGGGGTTGCAGGGCTGCGACCCCGCGACCGCGGTATGCACACACACTTAAAGGACCACTACAGACACCCAGATCACATCAGCTCAATGAAGTGGTCTGGGTGCCAGGTCCCTCTAGTTTTAACCCTGCAGCTGAAAACATAGCAGTGAAAACGGCTATGTTTCACTGAGGGTTAATCCGGCCTCTGGTGGCTGTCTCATTGACAGCTGCTAGAGGAGCTTCCGCGATTTTCACTGTGAAAATCACAGTGAGAAGACACTGAACGTCCATAGGAAAGCATTGAGTAATGCTTTCCTATGGGCGGTTTAAATGCGCGCGCGCCTCTTGCCACGCATTTGCATTCGGAGCTGAGAGGCGGACACTGGGGAGTCCGACGCTGGAGAAAGGTAATTGCTGAAGAGACACACACACACACTCTCACGAACAGACGCATACACACTCACTTACAAAACATACACTTTCACTGACAAACACACACTCACTAACAGACAAACACACTCAGTAACAGACACACACAGTAACACACTCACTAGCAGACACACACCCAATAACAGTCACACTCACTGACACACACACTAACACACGCACTAACACAAACACTAATACATGCACTAACACAAACACTAATACACACACTAACACACACACACATACACTAACACACACACATACACTAACACACACACACACTCATACACTAACACACATTCTAACACACACATACTAAGACACACATACACTAACACACACACACTAACACACACATACTAACACACACTAACACACAAATACTAGGACACACATACACTAACACACATTAACACACACATACTAGGACACACGTACACTAACACACACATACTAACACACACACACATACTAACACACACATACTAAGACACACACACACACATACTAACACACACACACACTAACACATTTTTATTTTTTAAATTTAATCCCCCCAGCCTCCTTACCTATTGGAGTGCTGGGGGGATTCCCTGGGGTCCAGTGGTGCTGCTGGGCTCCTGGGTGGGCGGGCTGTCTGGGCAGGCGGCGCGCGAGGGAGCACTTTCCCCTGAGTGCTTCCTCTTCAGCTCCCTCGCGCGCCGCTTAGGGATGCCGGCGCCAGAAGATGATGTCATCTTCCGGCTCCGGTATCAGTGCGGTGCGCGAGGGAGCTGAAGAGGAAGCACTGAATGCTCCCTCGCGCGCCCGTCTGCCCGACTGGCCACCCGCCTGCCCGGTGACAGCAGGGCCAGCCTCTGGGGGCCCTGGGGTGGTCGGCTCCTGGGTCCCCCCAGGAGAAGAGGCTGGCCCTGTGGCTACATACCGGGTCGCAGGGGCGGCCGGGCCCCCTGGTGGGCCGGGCCCGGTCGCAGCCGCGACCCCTGCGACCCTGGTATGTACGCCACTGGGTGGCCTATACACTTAGGACCACCCAAAGTGTCTTCAGGGCCGGTCATGCACTGTGACCCTTTAACAGCGTGGGTCCATTTCTTATCTGCAGTCAGTGCTGAGATGAATTGGGAGCTAGTAACTTCCTCCCAGCTGACACCAAGTTTCACTGGAGGAAAAGGTAGAGAGGAGGAGCAGAGACTGGGAGAGCCTCTGACTCCTAACAGCCTCAGTCAGCAGACTGGATCACAGGGAAGCCACTCTCCTCCACCCAAAAGGTAGGAAACAGTAGGGTACATGTGTGTCACAGTGTGGGTATCTGTATGTGTGTCAGTATGTGTATCTGTGCATCTGTATGTGTGTCAGTGGATGTGTCTGTGTATGTGTCTGTGTATTTGCATTTGTATCAGTGTGTGTATCTGTGCATCTGCGTATTTATATATGTGTCAGTGTGCGCACCTGTGTGTCTGTGTAACTGTTTGTGTGTTTCTGTGTAACTGCATGTCCGTACCTTGGTATGTGTGCATCTGTATGTATGTCAGTGTATCTGCATGTGTGTATGTGTGTGTATCTTTATTTCTGTGTATATAGATGTGTCAGTGTGTGTCTTTATCGTGTGTGTGTGTACGTGTATCAATGTGTGTGGAGTGTACATGTATATGTGCATACATCTCAGCATTCAAACGCCAACACTACACACATATACACCCCTGCATTCAACCATCTACACTACATACAGACAAACCCCTATATTCTAATGCAAACACTACACACAAGTAAACCACTGCTTGTGAATGGCAACAGTACATAAAAACACACAACACTACACACACACACACACACCCCACACTCACACACACATAGTCCATATAAAAAAATGCTTACATTCAAACACACATACACATACACTGCTCAGTGCTAAATACAACTTTGCAAGGATGAACAAATGTTAGATCCCCAGCTGGGACAGCATTGTGGGAGTTGTATGATGGATGGAGATCTACCTTTTTTACTTTAACTTGTAAAGTAGACACAGAAAGCCATTGGTTCCTCTGAATCATTTACTCCAAGAAAAGGAAATGAAATTGAAATGAATATACAAATATACGTATATATCAGAGGTAGCTAATCAGATTTGAGCAGGGACCTTGAGATGCCAAAGCCAAAATGTTCCACAACAACGCCAAATGAGACAACAAATACTGTAATATTATTATATTACATTATAAGTGTAATGGAGCGCTAATCCTGACAAGGACCTTTCCTCCCCTGGATCCGTGAAGACAGGAACTCAGGAACTAGGAGCTGATATGTGACTAGCTCTATCCCTCCCCAGTAACTGGTTGACACACAGTCCTGGGAGTACAACTGGTTTATTCAGCTCAAACACAGCCTTTAATGCACAGACCCCCAGCATGGGGTCTCCATACAAAATATGCGCAAGCCCCTCCCCGACGACCCATTGTCTGAGAGATAGTTGAGTCAAAACGGAGTAACTCAATTATATCTCAGTTACAGGAAAATAAAAGAAACATACATAAAACACGCTAAAAACATATTCATATTTCACAGGTACCCCACAAGTTTATCCAAATATCCAAATAGCGCTCAGATCCGTTCGGTAGAACGGAATCGTCATTCGGGTAAAGTTCTGACTGGCCAGTCATAAGGCGATGGCACAAAACAGTTCCAGAGAATTGAGGACAATGGGCGATCTCCTTTCGGGGGTCTTCGTGCGAACACCGGCGAACTCTCCTCCTGGCTTTCGGTAGTTCTCCCGAATGTCGTCTAGTTGGTCGGGAAGTTAAATGGGCAGTGGTACCATATTTGCCCGGGTTTGCAAGACCGTGTGGCCGAAAATAGTTCCAGGCGTTCGACGACCATGTACTGGTGCCTGTGTTCGGGAGACCACCATGCACTGGGACACGTGCGTTCGGTTATACGAATGGCGGCTACCCAGGGAAAGCACTTGAGTTAATCACCTACTTTGCGGTTAACAGCCATGGGAGATCGTGTTTGGAGAAGTATAAAAAGGGGGAACACACACCATCCATTCTGGAGACAAACAAGGGGTTATGGACAATCGAACAAAAGGGAATGAGTCTGCTACAATCAGCACCAAAACAACTTTAGCTTAATGAAGCACACAGAAGCCATGAAAGCATGGTTTTAGTTTTGTTCATATTTAACCACATAGTGTGTTTACTTCAGAAGCTTTTTATCTTCTACTTAGTGAATTTAACTTAATCACACACAAGAGGCTTGTGCAGGCTCTAGCAGATTACAGATTATTAAGAGAGCAAAAACTAATAAATTCTAAATTAAACAGAATGTGCAATAAAGGAAGTTTAAACCTTAGATCTCTTTTGACAGAACGTGTGTAGGGAGACTGTGTAGATCACATGCAGGTAGGTGTGACTAGAGCTGCATAAACAAAGTAATAGAAATTCCTAAATTGCAGATAATTGAGCAGCGAGACTGCAGGGGCATGATCTACACATCAAAGCAACTTCATCAAGTTAAAGTTGCTTTTGTCCTTATAGTGTCCCTTTAATCTCAATCTGATTTTCAACAACAACAGACCAGTTTGATGGTTACAATTGTAAGGAGTGTGGCAGACATATTTCTGTAATACCCGTAATTAAAATTCAGTGTCACATTATTTTCAGCAAAATGCTAGTAGAATACAAGAAAGCAAAGTAAAAAGGCAGCTAAGATTCTATAT
Organism: Pelobates cultripes; assembly: GCA_933207985.1. Lineage (NCBI taxonomy): Eukaryota > Metazoa > Chordata > Amphibia > Anura > Pelobatidae > Pelobates > Pelobates cultripes. The sequence goes on along the minus strand of OW240920.1, from coordinate 138,177,881 downwards.
TTCCAGCTCTTTTTTTGTCCCCGACTGGGAAATACACAAAGTATAAAGCACGTAGGATGTTGTTTGGTTCATCACAGTTATTGAGGAATCCAGAGCAGCTTCAAAGAGCTTTCCTTACGCTAGAATAATTAATTCTAGGAAATTTCCCATGATCTGACACCCTGTTTATTATAATTACAAATTCTACATCACAAACATATCTTTCATCTCGCACCCTTGACAGTCTTCAGCTAAGGGAGTTGCCTTTTGATGTCTGTTCAGATCTATATTTAGGGGCAAGAAAAGACCTTATTTTATTATGATTTTTTTTTAATCAAAACCCAAATACAATATTTATTTTTTATATTCTGATGAATTATGTGATTTATTTTACCTTCCATTTGGGCTCGTCTTTGTTGGCCGTTCCTTCCAACAAGTGAGCCGTATTGTTTAAATTTTAGCTGTTAAAGAAGAAATTCAGTCAAGCACATCAAAAACTATGGGCTGTGTGACTGCAATTCTTAAAAGATCTTTTTCCTAGGCGCCCCTGAAGGAGCTTTAAAAGGCTTAGGTTTTCAGAATGAAAGAATAACAAAAGGCTGTTTGGGATACTCTGTTTTGATCTGAAGCTATGAGAATTTGCTTGTACTTCTTGGCACTTAGATGTCATACAAGCGTGTGCCTACAGGGACTTTAATATGAAAGGTGAATCTTCCGTGTGAATCAATGTAGCACTTCAACTTCTAGTCTTCGTCTTCTTTTTATATAGTATTATATTGTTATTGATCTGCCTCTGATATATGGATAACCTGACTATCAGAGGTTGCTTGATAATGACCACGAAGTTCTCACAGGTGTGGGGTGGAGGTGTGTGGTGAAAAATGCACTTCGGCGGAAAGAATGCACAAGCAACATATACCCTAATGGAAGCGAATTAGGGATAACAACACACGTAAAGGACTTGGGAATTGTTATAGACAACAAATATGCAACAATGTGCAATGTCAATCAGCAGTGGCTAAGGCCAGTAAGGTATTGTCATGCATGAAAAAGGGCATTCATTCTCGGGACGAGAATATCATTTTGCCTCTTTATAAATCACTGGTAAGACCACATATTGAATATGCTGTGCAATTTTGGGCACTTGTTCTAAAGAAGGATATTATGGCACTAGAAAAAGTGCAGAGGCGGGCTACAAAATTAATAAAAGGAATGGAACATATCAGCTATGAAGAAAGGTTAACAAATGTAAACCTATTTAGTTTAGAAAAACATCGCCTGAGAGGGGATATGATAACATTATACAAATATATTCAAGGCCAATACAAACCATTGTGTGGAAATCTATTCACAAACCTTTACATAGGACACGAGGTAATGCGCTTAGACTGGAAGAAAGAAGATTTCGTCTAAGGCAAAGAAAAGGGTTTTTTACTGTAAGAACAATAAGGATGTGGAATTCTCTGCCTGAAGAAGTGGTTTTATCAGAGTCCATACAGATGTTCAAACAGCTACTAGATGCATACTTGCAAAAACAGAATATTCAAGGATATAATCTTTCAATGTAGGGTAATAACTGCTTGATCCAAGGATAAATCTGACTGCCATTCTGGGGTCAAAAGGGAATTTTCCCCCTAGTTTGTTGCAAAATTGGAAGTGCTTCAAACTGTTTTTTGCCTTCTTTTGGATCAACAGCAAAACATACGCAAGGAAGGCCGAACTTGGACGCAAGTCTCTTTTCAGCTATGTAAATATCTAACGCCGGATCCTTCCCTAGAACCTGAGACTTCTCTAGGGCAATGTGCTAAATAAGGAGTAATCACCATGGAACCAATAGAATGTCTCTTAACATTTGGCACTTTGGCCCAAAATAGCCATTGTTTGCCTTATAAATATGCATGAGACTAAGGTCTATTTCACCTCTATCTATCTGTATGTAAATTGAATCATTATTATTATTAGTTTAAATTTTATTTTTAATTGTGAATTCTTCTTGCTCTTGGCATGTTGGACTGTAAAAACATTTTCATGTCCTGTAATAGAGATATGCTCTCTGTGATACGGAATCCAATAATAATTTCTTTATTATTTATGCAGCAATGCCACTGAATGCTATAAAGGGGGATTTCACTACCCCATTAAGCATGGTCTGATCACGGCTAAATTGCTGATCTGACAGGGGCCTGGTTGAGCTGTTAAATGGCTGCAACGCCCTATCAGGCCCCTGACAGATCAGCAATTCGCCCATGGTGCTGGGAGGAAGTAATCTTGGGTCAAAGTGCCGAAGGGAGGAGGAAGAGGAGTCAGAGGGGGGAGCCAGGACAGCCAGCCACAGATTGCCATCAGCCTCAGCCAGCAACTTGTGCAGCAAGATCCCATTGGACCCATGGAAGCCACCCTTCTGCCCCCAAATATATGGAAACAGGAAGGTGCGTAAAAAAGTTCAAATAGGAATTGTGTATGTGTCTGTGTATCTTTGTTTGTGTGTCTGTATGTGTGTCAGTGTGTGTGTATCTGTGTTTGTGTATTTGTATATGTTTATGTCAGTGTGTGTATAAGTGCATATCCTTGTGTATCAGTGGGTATCTGCATCATTTTGTATCCAGGTCAGTGAGTGTCTGTGTAAGTGTGTATCCAGGTGTGATTGTATACCTGTGTCAGTATGTATGTGACAGTGTGTATCCATGTCAGTAAGTGTGAGTGTATCCAAGTGTGTGGCAGTGTATTGGTATATGTCTCTGCATTCAAAAGCCAACTCTATGACCAAATGCACACTTGCATTCAAGACACTACATACAAACACACCCCTGAATTCTAACACAAACACTATACACAAATACACCAGTGCAATCAACTGGTAACAGTACATAGAAATATACAACTGCATTCAATATACACACATTTACCACTTCATTCACACATACACACTCCATACAAAACTTGCTTACATACAAATACACAAACACTGCTCAAAACCCTACAAGAATAGTCAAATGGTAGATCACCACCTGACAAAGCATTGTGGGTGTTGTACGGCATTTGAGGGTCTACCTTTTGACCACCCTTGTACTAGATAAGGGCCAATAAATGTATTTGCACCGAGGCCCTCTCAACATTAGTTCCACCACTGATTCTGCTTCTACATTATCGTTCTTGCTTCAGAAACTCTAAAAAATAATTGGGTTCGTAGGTCAGTGGGGACCGTGTGTCTATCCATCTATTGAGCAGTGAGACAGCTGACACAGATATATTTCTGTCTCCTTCTATCTGGGGTCCCTTGTGGTTCTGTTCTGTGCGCATATTTAAGCAATGCATGCTGGGATGGGATATTTAAAACTAAGACACTCTGCCTTGCTCATTCAATGCTCAAAGAGCATATCCAGAGTGAATTGCTGAGAGATTAAACTCTATGACAATTTCCCTAGTGGAGGTAATTTTCAAATTATAGAAAATACCAAGAGTTGTATACAATGTATTGAGGTCAAATATAATGATCTATCATGATTAACACTAAAACGTCAACTGTAGAGAATCGGCAAAGGGTTTTGAGCTTCTCAGATGAAATATTCAGGCTGGAAAAATCCCTGATCATTTTTTCGGTTTGTCATTTTTTTACCTAAAATTTCCAGTTTCTATTCACAATTCACGTTTTAGCAAATAACCTTAGCAAACGCAACTGAAAGTGCAAATTACCAAGAATTCTAATTGAATTCAGAGTGAAAATCAATCAATGTTAGAAAAAAATGCGAGAAACTAAGCATGTCGATGACTTGTAGAATGTTTTTCCAATTTGGTTATTGTGATTTGTGACCTAAATTGTTAAATTCACACTTTTGCAAGAAAGACTGTACTGAGAGTTTCTTTAATTAACAAGTGTACTCGTGATCACTTCCTATTAGTATATGCCCAAAGGCGCATTAAATAAAAAAAAATGCAAGCAACACATTGCTAATAGAATCAAAAGAAAGGCAAAAAAAGATCAAAATGCCCAGAATTCTGAATATAATTAGAATATGGTGTTACTTAGAAAGTTATAGAAGGATGGCATCGATCCCCATAGCAATCAGAAATATAAAATATGAACTACAACTTATACATTTGCTGAATTAGTTGCCGCAGGGCTTAAAATCAAAGCTTGGAACCAGAAAGCGGCAGTTTGTATGCCAACTATTGCACACAATCCCAGCTGAAAAATGAACAAAAGATGAATGAACTAAAAGAATATATCTATAAAAAAGTAAAAGTACTAAAATTATGGAGATTAGGAGATGACAGTATAGCCTTCTTAATAAACAGAATTGAGAAAATGTATCAAAGTCAAATGTGCAAATTAGAGGACGCAAGAATGAATCTATTAACAGTTATTGTTTTACTTAAAGGGACACTATAGGCACCCAGACCCTTCAGCTCATTTAAGTGGTCTGAGTTTAGTATCCCAGGTCCCTTAACCCTGCAATTGATAAACTGCAATAATTACGTTGGAGGGTTAACTCCACCTCTAGTAGCTGTCTACCAAACAGCCACTAGAGGGACTTATAGATGGTTAGGCGTCTTTTGATCATCTAACTGGTGCTGGACGTCCTCACGCTCCGCAGGAGGACATCCAGCTTCATTTAAAACCCTATAGGAAAGAATTTTACAATACTTTCCTATGAGGGAAGTCCTAATGTGCACATGCGCATTAGATCCCACCCTTTCATCACCACGTGGGGGGAGGGCGGAAGAAAGCTAGGAGGGAGGGGTTGCTTTCTCAGTTGTATTCTCACGTAGAGCACTGTTTTATGAATGGGCCTTGCCTTTTTCTTATTTCTTGAAAATTCAGTACCTGTGGCATCTTTACACGTATTCCATAAATAACGACGGTATGAGAGAGCACTCACTTTTATTATTCTTAAGGGTGCGATGACTCCGGCTCCGCCTTCCCGGATAAGTATCAAAGAATAAACAAAAAAGATGTCCAGCACTCATTATTATGAAAAAATAATATCCCCTTAATGGCAAAACAGCAACGTTTCGACTGTATGTCTTTATCAAGCAAAGTCAACTTCCCCCCAAACCACACTTAATTTATACCATCTTAATTATTTTAACATGTATTCCAGAAGCATCTTTATATGGCACGTTCTAACGACTCACAATTCCTAAATAAATAATTATAGTGTCACTCTAGTCTACATAACTTTTTTTTTTTAAATGTATCTAAGGTGCTCACCAAGATGGGCAATCTTGTGTATCTTGCATGCAGACACAATGTAAGCGACTGACTGTTTATTATATTTAAGGATTCTCCGATCTGGATTTGACTATTTTTATTTTATACGTTTTATTGAAGATAAGTTACAAACAATATAAGCAAAACAACACACAAAGGATCATATAATAAAGGATATTGACATTTAAAATTCTTGTGTTTGTTGAATGAACTACATTTTATAATATATACAGCGGGATTAAGTTTAACCATCAATGGCGTAGAGAGAGACAGAAGATGAAAATAGAAACTGTAATAGATTTTAGTAAAAATTGTATTGATATCCACCTTGGGGCACAAAGGATTTGCACGTCTTCCGTGTCTAATAGATTCTCAGTCCACCTCTGTAGAGTAAAAAATACTCAATCAGTCAACTGCCAACAGCACAAGAGGTCAGAGTCTGAGTCTGCCAAGACTGAAAACACATTTGTAGATTTTATATATTTATACATTGTAGTTTCAATTGCTGGAACTGCTGTAAATGTTTCATAGAAAACAATTTACTGTTGTTTTACTTTTTAGTGTGTTCATTTTATTCCCAGTGTTTTTAGATGCATGCTAGTGGGACGTGGTAGCATCTCTTTCGTGAGAACTGCTTGAAAATGAAAAGGTATCTCAATGTATCCTTCTTTGTACAATATTTTCACACCGATTTGAAATGTAGTTTGGAAATAGAACCTAGAATCCATTTTTTAATTATGCTCATCACATTTCACTAATATGTGCATTTAAAATATTGAACATTTATCTGAAATCCTCCAAAAACTCCTAAGGAAGAAGCTACACAATTAGCAAAACGCGTTGACAAAGAGAATAAAAACAGCCCTCTCGTGCCTAGAATATGAATTTGGTTGGTCACCATATAAGGGGTGAAGAATCCATATTTAAACGAACACTATAGTATCAGGAATACAAATATGTATTCCTAACACTGCATTGCTGGAATGCAGCCTTAGTCCCTGGTCCCCCTCTCAATTTTATTCACCTTTTTTCCCACACCATCACCGGTCTCGCCGTGGCTGCCTTTGCCTGGCTCCACCTCCGTGGCTGAGATCCACAACCTTGAGGATCTCAGCCAATTCAGTGCTTTACCTTAGGAAAGTATTGGGAGGCTATTGCACATGCATGGCAAAACACTGCTCTGTGCCGATCTGCATCTCCTTATACAGATACATTGAATTAATGGGAATTGTTCAGTGTCTCCATGCAGAGAGTGGAGACACTGAACGTAGGTGTTGCACACTGTGTTACCCTGGAGTAGGAAGCAACTCTTGTGGCCGTCTGAGTGACTGCCACTATAACAGTTACTAGGCAGCAATGTAAATACAGTCTATTCTCTGAAAAGGCAGTGTCTACAGTGCTAAGACTGCAGGGAACAGGCTATAGACACCAAAACCACTACATTAACCTGTCGTAGTTCTGGTGACTCTAGTGTCCCTTTAGGAAAGCTGCAGTTTTGTGCATTAGTAATTAATTGAGTAATTAAAATAGTAACTAATTGAATTTTTGAATAAACACATATTGCATTGTTTATCAGTACTACTCATTGTTTATTTGAACTACATAATACATGTATATTTTGGGTTGTTTGCTGTAGCTTTTTTTTACTTTTTTGCATATTGTTTTTAAACATTTCAGCTTATTGCTTTTATTATATATATTTATTTTTCTATTAGCACAGAGTTAAAAAATTTAGATGCACTTAGGTAAACTTTTTTTTTTAAGCTTTTTTATTTTTTTTAATAAATACCAAGAGAATATTATTCTGGAATATTATGAGTGTGGGCCCTACTAAGGCCAAGACATAATTAGATGAATGGACATGAATTATTGTGTAGGTAGGCAGTCCGTTGCACATATAAAAATCTTTTTTAAAGCTCTAATTCCTTTCAAGTGGAAAAAAGAAAAGGAAATATGCATTCACTTTGACTAATTAATCAATTGGCTAATTAGGGGATGCACTTTTAGGTGAGTATAAATCTAGACCTTATGACAGTTAAGGAAATTGATGAACCATCTTTTGGAAAATCTATTAGCGTGTTTTCTCTATTAGTATCTGAAAGATGTGCCAGTTTCTGAATATGCATGGCATTTGCCGCTGGCTCGGCAGTAAGGTTAACCAGCTCCATTAGACATCATAGTCACACATTAACTTCAGGGGGAAAAAAATACTTTTCTGCAGTTTATTGCTAATTTTTGTTAAATTTGCTAAAAATTAAAAAGGTCTCCTATCTTCAGGATGGCGATACATTTCACACCTAGAACCCCATGGATATCGATATTAGAAATATAATGAAAGCTGATATTGGGGTGCAAACTGAATACGTTAGCTACCCAGATTTTGACTGCAATGTTTCTAGTTATTTGCCATTGGCTGACAAAGAATTATGGGATTTGCACTCTGACAAAGATTGAGGCCTGTGTTGACCTCTTTGCTAGCCCACCATGGCCTTTCTCTACTTTCTGAAAATATCAGGACATATAAATTGCCTTACCTCAGTAGAACAAATTAAGGGGAGAGAATTAATCATGGGAATTAATTCAAGATGGCTGCCCCCAGCATGTAACAAACTGGAATGGAGACAAACTGGCATAACTTTATTTTGTAAAGATGCCAGTCAAATTCCAATAACTGGTTCTCTTACATCAGTGATCGTGGGAAAAGTATATATTTTTTAGAAACTTGGGTTATAAAGGTCAGCCATTGCTTACTTACCCCCTTATCCCCAAATGGTAACTACAATCTAGCTCATTGTATCAGCAAGCAGCTCTTAACTAACACTGCAGCGCTGCTACAAGTTGTTTATGAGATATTTATGAACCTGCAATAACGAATCTCGTCTTGGTTTTGCAGCAGTAAATAAGTCAGCCCTTTGCACTGTTATGTGATGTTTGTTTAGCTCATTAGTACACTTTAGTAAGCAAAGCATAATGTGTAGCGATAGACATGGGCTTATTTATTCGAAGTGTAAGTAGCACGCTTTCTGGGAGACACGGATACAGAGACTTAGAACATTCTTCAGTATCTGACTGTCACATATGAAAGCTAGATTGTAAGTTTGTTTGGGCAGGGCCCTCTTTTTAGAATTATTTTAGACTTATATTTTTGCCTTGTTGCTGACTATTTTGGTGCTCTATCAATAATTGTTATTGTAATTGCATCTCGTCTACCTCTATAAGCTCAAGCAGTGAACCAGAGATACTAGTGCCTAGTGACTATTTACCAAAGTATCAATTATCAGGAATTTAAACTGAATGCAAAGTGGATTTCACATTTTCGGTCCAAATGGTCCAAATGAAATCACAGGTGACTTTGAGATTTTCTTCCAGTCTGGATATGGCTTTTGGGCAGACTAGATGGGCCGAATGGTTCTTATCTGCCGTCACATTATATGTTTCTATGGCGACCTAAAATGTTAAATTAACTTTTATTTCACAATGAATTTCTAGCAATTCACACATTAGTGAATTAGAGCTAGATCATGTAAGCCACATGGGCATGAGCATAAGCTCCGGGGTCGATGTGAAATGGAAGCCGTAATGAGAGAGAGAGAATTGGTGATCAATGATTGGTGTCAGAAGAACGAGCCTCTGGTCAAAGAGAATGAGCGGTGAATTAAATGTATGGGTCAGATACAAATGATGACTATATTGACAGATCGCGGGTATACATGCCCCAGGGCTCTTAGGAAATAACATGTTAATTGGAGTGTTTCTAGAGCTGTGCGTGACACCAACAGAAATACACCGTTACCAGCAATCTCATATACAACACAACCCAAGAATACAATTAAATGGTCACTACAGACTCCTAAAACACTTTAGTGTGCCCTCTGTATTTCATTTTACCAAAAAATATAGATTTCAATAGAAATTGGCACTTTTATAAATTAATATTGTTACACCCTCTTGGCTGTCATTCAGACAACAGGTACTTTGGTGGAGCTAAGTTCGAGAGGCAGCAATTGCCCAGAGCACCTGCCTTTGTCTGTGATTGGATAGCCATATAAAGTTTGGGCGGGGTTAGAAGGGGAGGGCTTGCAAAGGCTGCAGACAAGAGTACTGCATATTTTTTAAGATGATTTTATATTCACCTGCAATTTAAAAAAAATGCAGAATTAGATAATTATCTACTATATAATTTTGTATATGGGCAGTGGAGTCCTTTAATGAAAAATGCACTTACCAAGTTTCATAATTGCAGGGAACAAATTTAACGCAACCTGTATGCTTTCATGGAGGAAAGGGCATGCCAATGCACAGAGAACATGGTAGATGGTATTCATTGCTCTGTGAATGATTTTTTTTTTTTTTTATGAAAACCAGTTGAAAAAAAATATTCTAGAAAATGATCTTGTGTGGCTATAGGGATTTATCTGGCATATACAGTTAGTGTGGTAAATATTTGGACACTGACACAATTTTCATAATTTAGGCTCTGTGCGCCACCTCAATGGATTTGAAGTGAAACAACCTAGATGCAACTGTGAGGTGCGGATTTTCAGCTTTACTTCAAGGGATTAAATAAAAATATCATATGAAATGTTTAGTATTTGCAACCATTTTCATACACAGTCCCTAATTTCAGGGGCTCTAATTTAATTGGACAAATTAGCACAATCATAAATAAATGCAAAAAGAGATAGAGTACCCTGTGCCCCAGATATATGTACAAATGGTTATACGTACATAGGTATATAGGTATCCAGATGTTAAATACAATGGACCTTAAAAAAAAAACCAAAGATAACAAAATAATAGTGCAATACAGTAGGTATATCGTATATGTGGTGGATAAATATGTGTCACTACCACTCACATTCTTACGAGCTACTTCAGAGCTCTGCTGTTTTTCACAGGGAAGGAACAATCCCGTCTAAGGATATATGATGATATAGTCACCACGAGAACTTTGGACAAGGTCTTATGTGAAAGCAAATGCACAAGAGAACTCCAATGGTGAAGTAGGTACAGGTAGATGTGTCAAATTGGTAAGTAAAAAAATATACTCACATTTACTAGAGCAGAACTTGCTCTAGTGTGAATAGCATGGGTGATATAATCCACACCTAAGGATATGTTGGTACAGGGAAGCAGTTGATGGATGCAAAAGAAAGTTATATATATATAAATAGATAAACTTTAATTTGCCAAACCAAAAAAATATACGTTTTCCTATTTTATAGACCTCATGTGTATATATAATATATATCTTCAGTATATTCTATAATATATTTATTATGTACATATTTTGCATACGTTTTGTATCCATTTTGCAGTAAACCAATTGGCCATTTATACTTATACTTCATGTTGGGGGTTCACAGAGCTTCCAAATCCAATCCTACACATGAAATCAAATCCAGACTTTAACTTGCCTGAGTGATGAAAACATTATGAAGGAATAGCCCACACCTGTCCTTGACACACCTTTTAAGTCAATTGTCCAATTACTTTTGGTCCCTTGAAAAAGAGGGTGCTACATATTAAAGACCTGTAAATCCAACTTGGATGTGAATACCCTTTCTCCAGTTTGGATGTGAAAACCCTCAAATTAAACCTGAGACTCCATTTTAAGCCCATATTAATTTTTATAACTATAACTCGAATTTATTTTAGTACACGGGCAAAATAACAAATATTGTTTCAGTGCCCAAATATTTACGGACCTAACTACAGATCTCATATAGTTTTCAAATAGTATATAAATTATATCAAATATTAATCCCCTACTGTCCCTTTTTTTGCAGGATAATCCCTATTTTAGGGTCTTGTCCCAATTTTTTCACAGATGTTCCAAATGGCCATGCAGTGTAATGCGATATATAAATATACAAGGTCTGCCTGGAAAAAGTCCATCGATGTAACCTGGCAGCCAAGGAGAGTAGACTGGAAATGAGCAGGCGTGAGCAATGACCACTTCACTATAGGAGTTAGTGGAGGTGCTAGACTCCGTTGACAGAGCATGTGTACTGTGTGGTCATCACATTCAAAATGGCTGAGCAAGAAGAGCAACAAGTATCAAGTTTTGGGTTAAGCTTGAACATTCCTCCGTGGAAACTATTTGGATGATTCAGAAGACGTTTGGGGACGATGCAATGAGTGCAGCACAAATAGAAGTGTGGCACAAACGCTTCAAAGATAGTCGAGAATCTGTTGAAACATATGGAGCCCCTGACTTTTTCCCAAAACTAAAATCACCTTTGAAAGGGAAGAGATTTTAGACAGTCAATGATATTCAGGTAAATACAACGAGACAGCTGAGTTTGCAGAGTGTTTTGAACAGTGGAAGAGACTCTGGGAGAACTGTGTGAGGTCCCAAGGTGCCTACTTTGAAGGGGACTGAGGCGTCATTGTCCTAGGTACAATGTTTGTTGTATCTTCTTCAATAAATATTTCTATGTTTCATTAGTGATGTCCTGAACGGTTCGCCGAATGGTTCGCGAATGGTTCGCCACGAATGGTTCGCCACGGACTCATCATTGAGTAAACTTTGACCCTGTACCTCACAGTCAGCAGACACATTCCAGCCAATCAGCCGCAGACCCTCCCTCCCAGACCCTCCTACCTCCTGGACAGCTCACTAAGAATGCAGCTTCAAAATGGATTGACAGGGTCAAAGTTTACTCAATAATGAGTCCGTGGCGAACCGTTCGTGGCGAACCGTTCGTGGCGAACCGTTCGCGAACCATTCGACAAACCGTTCGGAACATCACTATGTTTCATATTACACGGCTTGATATTTTCCGGATAGACCTCATGTGTATATATAATATATATTTTCAGTATATTCTATAATATATTTATTATGTACATATTTTGCATACGTTTTGTATCCATTTTGCAGTAAACCAATTGGCCTATTTTGTACACTTTTACAGATATATTCACTAAAGTATGAATTCAAACTGAATTAAACATTTTAGGTTCAAATTAGCTGAATTGGAAATTTTCTCTAAACCAGTTATATTTCACTTCAGCAATATTTGCCTGAAATAATACATTCATTTTGAATCCTCTTTGAATTCCCAACAACGTACACCTTAGTGAATTACCTAGTTTGTAAATTCGGCTTGAAATCCACCGCTGCTCACTGTTTAGTAGATACGTACCTTAACCTATAAATTGTTTTGCTTGGTTCATCAGTGCAATGTATATATTAAATTATGTATATGCATTTAACAAAAGGCATTCTTAAATCTAATTGTAATGTATCTCTAAATGCACGCTAAATGCACACCAGTTGTCTGCCTTTGATTTCTGGATGGATTTAAGAAGGAAGGATATTGGGTTTCCATTTATCTCTGAGAAACGAGCCATGGGGATTAGCTAATTAAATTGCGCACCTCCAGTTGCCATGGTGCTTGATAGATCCACCTTCCGGGATAAAATATAGGTCATCTTCTCACATTCCCTGAAAGCACATTTATCAGATCCCAGAAATCTGTTCTATATCTTGTATGTAACAAACTCTCCATCCGCCTTGCACATAACCTGTGTTAAATGAAAGAATATCGTCTTTATCCATATATTGAAATCTGGAAACAGGGAAATGTAATTGACTATTTATCTGCTGCTTCAATAATAATTATGTAAATTTTCTACCAGGAAGGCTGCAACAATACTTTCTCTGCTTTTGCCCTGCGTAATAGATTTTATTACCAACTTTAATTCCAATCGCTTTATTGACTTTAGAAGGATGAACTTAAGACTCAGAGTTTCGAGCTAGTTATAACAAAACAAAACAAAAGTTGCAATGAAAACATGAATGCACTTAATTATGCATTTTGTTTATTGGCAATATGTAAATACATTTTACAAAGCTGCAGATCTATTTTCTGCAGCTTTTGCTACTAACCCTGCCCAGACCTTCTATGGCTGCCCAATCAAAGACTTCCAAATGATGCTCAGTGAGAAGTCTTTGCAAGGTAGGTGCTCTGGGCAATTGCTGCCTCTAGAGTTTAACTCCACTAAGATAAACAAACCAGGAAGTAACAGGGTCAGTTGGATGACTGACAGCAAGAGGGGGGTGTAACCAGGTTATTTATGAAAGTGCCAATTTCTATTGAAATCTGCACTTTTTGTAAATGAAATAAAGACGACACACTCACCACATATAAAGCACTTCACAAATCTGATCTGATTTAGATGTTTGTAGTTATCCTTTAACCAACTGAGTAACATCACAGTCACAAGAATCTCTTCTCTGCACTCGTGCTCAGACTCCTAATTAATTCCAGATTGGTTCAGAGTCATTATATCTAAATAGCATGCATAAAGCAAAACTATCATTAATTGTCAAGGCCAGATCACATAACGAGTAAACCAGGGGTGCCCACAAGGTAGATCCCCAGATGTTTTAACACTACTGCTACCATGATGCTTTGCCATTCTAAAGGAATTCTAACGGCATGCAAAGCATCAAGGGAGTTGTAGTTCCACAACGTCTGGGGATATACCTTTTGGGCACCCCTTTTAGTAAACCGTACAGGTCTGTACGTTTGGTAGGAATAAAATGAGAAGCTACAACAAATCTGCAGAAAGTTCTGCATTATAGGTCACATAGTTAATTTCTTTTCTTTTCTTGTATCATTAATATATTTTTGTGTTTACGTTTTAGTCTTGGAGGCTTGCTCTAAACTGGATTTACCCTCCTCCCTGCCCATTTCTGGACATGTAGTGCATTAAAACCACACAAACAATAAACTGAACTAATAAAAATAATTCTAATCCACAATTTCCTGCAGATCTCCAATGTCTACAGAAACCCCTTAGTTTCGGTGGAGGGCTAGTTAGGTTTGTCCCGGGAGCCAATATGAGCAAAGAACCCAAATTAAGATTGAAACAGTAGATAATGTGCGCCCTTTCTTAATTTAATATTAAATGTTTTACATGAATATTGTAAGGAATAAAGTACAATCATAATAATTAAAAATATATTTTAGTATTGTGCAAACCAAAATCCTCACTATACATAAACTCCCCTCAACCCCCTTCACTAGCCCTCCCGTGCTTTGTGTACTTGGTGTACACACCATTCTCTTTCAATACTGCATTGTCTTTATGCTAAATAATTTGCTAAATAATTTGCTTTAAATATTTACAAACTTACAAACGTATTATGAGAAACAAAAAATCACACCCCAAAAATATTCTCTTCGCCAGTGAAGGGCAATTAAAGTACTTGGAATGACGACTTCCCTTTACATAGCCAGAATAATAGAACGGTGACGGCTGCAATGGAGCTCATTAGACAGGCGCGTTATATTCGATGATAAAGAAGCTGTTACTTGGAGCATCTGCTTTCAAACGACGGGAAAATGCAACATAAACCAGTATAAAATACTCCAGTGAATCCATTGTCGAGTTATTTAAATTGAGACTCTTATGTTTATCACTTTGGGGGTTGACGGGGGTTATTCACCAAATAAAAAATTGTAGTAACTGAAAAACATAGCAAAATGTAGGTCAAAATAGCCGATTGGGATAACTTGATTATATCACAGCTTGGCTATATTTTCAGATCGGTAAAAATTGCTGTTTTGCAAAGAAAAACATCAAGATGTTCGGAATTAAACAATTCTTCTGTCTGTTCTGTCCTCTGTATAATGACTTAATAAGCGATAGGACAAAAAGGCTCAATGTGACCTCTATTTCTCAAGATCAGTGGCAGCAACCCTGGTCTTAAAAACGAGGTAATATTTCCATAGAGGTTAATCTTCTCATTGAGTTTTCCCTGGTGAAATCATAAGACTGTGGATAGATTAGAAGTCTGAGCTGAGCTCAGCTGAAACTGAAAAAATTTGATTGTATTTAGGTTTGGCAGGATACACATCATGATTATTCCGCCTTTTATTATTTTTTTATCATTTGGACATGCGCACAGTAGTTAATTTTGGGGTTTCCACGTAGGTTTTGAATTTTTTAGCTTAATACTAGACTTCTAAAACAGTGGTAATTCCTATAGGGATGGACCATATTCATAGCTCCACCTCTATCCTAGAGAAGACCCACCTACTCCCAGCCAAGATTTCTCCTCCAGTCCTCCTGAGCCCTGTCTATTCCACAAAACAAATGATGCCCACATTGTTTTATGCTGCACACACTCAAACATGTCAATGTATTAGTCATGTACAGGCATGCATTTATTCTGTGTCCTCTACATTAAAGTGGCCCTGTCATTTTCCTACTCCATGTTCCCCCATATGGGTCCACCTAGCATGACTGCCCTCGCATTAATTGTGAGTGGCCCTAGGCCTTTATTCAAGGCAGCACCATTGTGGTGTTTTCAAGATGACACTCTCCCCGGAAGTCCCACCTCTGCCGTTTCTGGGACATTGGCCCCAGAGAGGTTTCCATTGCACTGTTTGGACTCTCAGAATCCTGGAAGAGTTAACACAGATAGAAGACAATGAGACACTGGAGGGAGGCGAGTGAGAAGTGGCGAGCCAATGACAAAACAAAGAACGTGGAGCTTGAATAAAGCTCTATCTGATGTCAACTTTTGTCAACCTCCAGTCCCTACTTTTTTGTATGTATTTCTTTTGAAATAATAATTATTTTTTTTAAAAATCAAAAAGGGGGTCCACAGGGGGACAACATGCATCAAATAATACACAAAAAAAGACATAGTCTATTTAAATGTATTCATAGCTGTCACTTCTCTGGAAATTATAGAATTGAATAAAAAATTGAAAATGACCTTTAGCTTATGTTAACCTTTTTCCATATTATGACCCATTTACTTTTAGAAATATACCATGTTCCTGTTCAGTCCTGGCAATGGGCACACACTGCATTGGGAGACAGAGAGACAGAATCAATGGGTGGGATATATAAAAGTGGCGTGTTCCTAAAAATGGTGCATAGTACTAAATACGGGGCAATCACTATGGAAACCAGCAGGCACACTCTATTGGTAGAAAAAAACAAAGAGTGGCATAGCGTTAAGTCAGAGGAAGGGGAGGCAGCACCTAAAAGAGTTACTCTCTTCTAAGAACCCAATAAGGACAAACAACAATACAAAACAGTAGGGTGCGCCAGGGGGTTAGGAGAGAATAAATAATCAATAATGCAAATGAAATAAAACTGATAAGACGTGCTCAATAAAATTATATATGCATAAAAGCAAACAAGCCAAAGGAAAAAAGTCCAAAATGAGGTATAGAGGTATAGGTAAGTCTATAAGGGTTTGCCTTTATCTTCAGGTGAGTATGTCTTCCGGGTAGTTGGAGTCCAGGGACATAAAAGACAAAAGAAGAATTCCAATAGTGCAATATGTTTTAAATGTATTAAAAGCTTAGGTAAAAGGAAATCTAAATGGCCTACTCACATGTGATAGAGCTTAAAACCAGCTCTAGTGTGAAGTGCTTGCAGTGGTATTATTCCCCCACTTCAGGAATATGGTGGAAGGTATAGGCCAGTACGTATCTTGTCAGCAGGATATGTAAAAATACAACCAAAGGTACAACAGGTAGTGCTCTCTGTATAAAATATATATATCAAGGAGAAGAAATAAATGAATAATACTCACATTTACCAGAGCAGATCACCCGCTCAGTGTAATCAGCATAGGTGGTATAATCCCCACCAGGGATACTTTGTGAGGTTCTCACTGGGAAGATAAAAACTTAAAAACTTGATGCCAGGTAATAAAAGAAAAAAAGAAAAGGTATATGGTACTAATATTTTGTAGTAAAAGATACCAAAACCTTTATTAAGACAATAATAATGTTAAAATAAGTCCACAACGCGTTTCACCCTCAATGGGCTTTTTCAAGTGGTAATCAAACACATACCTGGCAAATACAATCTTATATAGGGTAAAGTACATACAGAATTTGACTCTGTCGGTAAAATGACGTCATGGTCACGTAGTCGCGACCATGATATTTCATATATATATATATATAACATGTTACAACATGCATATGGCTTTATTTATAAAGGCAATTATAATTTAAAAACAAAAATGTCAAATCTTAAAAAGTGGTAACAAACTAAAATGGGCGTTACCGAAGAAATAACGTCACTTATGGGCGTCTAATAGATATAAATCTTTTGTGAAAGGGGAAAGGGGGCAGGACGCTAATAGCGTTATACCTTGCTAAAAACGGACGTAAACATAAGGGGGACTAAATACGTAGTCAGAACTGGGATTTGGAGAGTGATATTGAAGAATATAAGAGCAGAGGATTGTAATAGTGAAAAGAACTCGGCTAGAAGCAAAGTGGTGACGAAAGGAAGTGATTGGATGCCGAGGGTCACGTGAAAGATCTCGGCTAGGTTTCTAGTGAATGAATGGATGGTAAAGGGCAGGTGCTAAAATACTATAATACTATAATGGAGCACGGCGGACCCGTGCTGTACATATTAACCAGCTCTTCACTCAGAAGAAGTGAGAGTGGGAAATTGTACAGAAACATACGGGGAAGGGAGTGGAGAATAATATCTATAAATATAGGAAAGGTAGAAGCAGGGGAATAAAAGTGATACCTCTAAAATGAGTTGATGGTAAAAAACATACTCACCTGGAGATAAAGGCAAACCCTTATAGACTTACCTATTCCTCTATACCTCATTTTGGACTTTTTCCTTTTGGCTTGTTTGCATTCATGCATATATAATTTTATTGATCACGTATTATCAGTATTACTTCATTTGCATAATTAATTAGTTATTCACACTCTGTTGGTGACTTCCCCCTTTTTATGTATTTGAAGTGCTTTTCAGAACCACATTTCACCCAATGCTTCTGTTTCTCCTCATCTCTCTCTGCTCTCTCTATACCGACAGCTAATAACAATGATGGGGGTGCGTTGGAAGTCAGTCTGTAATAGGACGTCAGTTGGGAAACAGGAAACATATTTCTCTGCATCAGTGGCATGGATCCTTTTCTATCCTGCTAGACCACTGAAGAGTAAGATTAGACATACTGTTCTCCCATTAAATAATGGGTGGGGGTGTACATGTGTACAAATGCAAGAGGCAGCTATGGCTCCATATATAGTGTTCATTAAATCTATTATTTAAAAATAACATTTTATTCATGCGAAGTGTGAAGACATTGAGATATATTTATATGGATGTGTGTTTATGGTTAAAGGGACGATCCAAGCCCCATAACAATTCCATAGCCTGTGCCAAGATACCAAAATACATAAATGTAAACGCTTACAAATAAGTCACAATGTCAAGTATCCTTGTATAGCTCCGCCCCCTGACAGCAACCACTCCTCCTAAAATGAAAATACCCCTCTTGGTAAATTTGAAATTTTGAGAGGTAAGTACTCGCCTATTGGTCTATAGTTATACGACTTAAACATACATACCCTTTAAACATACCGTATTGGTATTTTGTTAAAATTGACTGTTGATACATTTATAACACTAATTGCTTTGTTGTCATATTTACTGTGTTATATTGTAGCAGATATTGCACTCAGCCTGATTAATAATTGAATTGTTTGTGTGTCTAGCATTTATCTTCCTGGCACTTCCTGCAGAACAATGCAGATACGAGTGGCCCTCCCAACCCGATTCCCTGCATGCACCGAGATCCTGAACACCTGGGCTCTCTCGAGACCGTGGCTTTGACGATCCCTGTACCTTGGGCCCTTTTCTCCCAGTAGTATGTTTCCCTGGATCATCAATCTAATGGCAAAGGATGAAAACAAGGAAACGCAATGTTCTATTTTTACCAGCATCATCTGTTAATGGAGGAGAAAAAAACAAAAACTGAGCTGCGCATTTATTTTGGATCTCTACTACACAGGAGATTAAGTCATTAAAAAATGAACATTCGGTTACCATGGAGCTTGCGGCCTGCTGGGCTTCGGGTTCACGCAGTTATTGGTAGAAACCAAAACGCTCTTTCCCTTGTTTCATGTGGCCCGATGTGCTTGATGATATGAAAACTGTATAAGCCGGCCCGATTGTGTGCTCTAAAGCACTTTGTTTGCAGCATTTGAAGACCACAGCTGCTTTTTTGTCAATGAATGTTTGTTTGCGCATAAAATATTACTCATTTGAGAGCCGAGCTCGCTTTACCTTGTGCTGGTAAAAAAAACTACAAAGCGCTGACCTATTTTATAGCAAGGAAAAAACAGATTTATGAATGCTGTTCTTCTACTGAAAGGAGTAGTTGCATTTAATGTTAATAATTGTTTAATAACAAGTTTTATAAACCAACAAAACTGTTTTAATGTTCGGAGCAGCGATATCATAAATTGTTGCGGCAGATTTTACTCACTGTACTGCGCCGCAGATTATGTTTGCATCCGCAACATAACATTGGTGGAACCTAAATCAGTGATGGTGAAAGCAGTGACGGTTAACACTGTAAACTTCATAACATGTCATGTCTTGTAAGATTCAAAGATTCAAAGAAAATAGTATGAAATAGACTTGCAGATTAGTTTCATTTCAAACTGCAAATTGTCTGAATTTGGGTGATCGCCTGAATCTCTGTAGCCGAATCTCGAACCAACAAAACACACAATGGACGAGCACATTCATTTCATTCGTAATGCAAAATTCTGCTTGTGATGCCAAAAAACTGAAAAGATTGATGGGGAAAAAATGATTAATGATCAGAAGGGGACAGTCACTAAATGCTGGTTTTATTCACTTCAGATCAAGTGTGAAATGAGAGATAGAGGCAAAAAGTAGGCTCAGTAAGAATACATTGCCCACTTGCACTAGTTTTAGTGCTGCTAAATACTATGCAAGGTTTAAGGTTGGCTGAAAATCACAGCAATTAAAGAAACTGCATTGCCTCTCAATGGTCCAGGTTCGGTGGGACAGTCTTAATTCGGGACTCTTGTCCTGCCAAAAAGGGTTTGCTCTCTGATACCAGACGGCAACGCCCCAAAGAGAGTGAGTGGATAATTAAACACACTGTTGCACTGTGAAGAATACTTTGTTACCCCTACTTTTACTTTACCCTTTGGGTCACTATACCCCACTCCCTCTAGCACGTAAACTCACTGAGCAGGCCCTCAATACCTCTGTTCCTGTGTGTCCAACTTTTCTGGTTATAAATATGTGTCTGTTAGTCCACCCATTGTACAGCGCTGCAGAATTTGTTGGCGCTATATAAATAATAATAATAATAAACACAGAGCAATCAGCTTATTTTAGAGGGGTTCTATGGCGGGCTGTACGTGGGCTACCCAGAGTGGAGCATGTCTGTCAGTTAAACAGGCGCGCATGCACAAAAGGCTGATACTGTATGCCCCCTTTATGAGTCCATCAACCCTTCTTGCAGTTATATATCTCCCAATATTAACGTAGAAACCCGACTTCAAATCACGTTTAGACCCCCTCATCAGTAAGTGTCCATGGGCAAGAAACGTAATGATATATTTCCACCTACCTCAAATCCTCATAGGTCGTAAACTCATTTGAGCGGGCCTTCTTCACCTCTAAATATCCCTTTATCTGATATTGTTGGGGCTAAATAAACAATAATATGCAACCACAATGCCAATTTTAGCCCTCGCTACTTTTAGTGATGAAATATAGCCTTCGTGTTACAGATAAATACTAACAGGAAAAGGCCGCAGGATCTGCAGCCTCATATGTTGGGAGCTCACATACCGAATCAAGCATTTGACATTCAAGAGACATTAGCTTGTCAGGCCTGTCACAAATGTAACGGAATTGTCTGAACTCCACATGTAACAACAGATCAATGCGGACCTCGAAGATGAATCTCAGGCTGCAGAGGTGAAAGGCTGAGAATTACTTTGTCTTAAAAAATAGATTCAGTGACACATTTAGAGGAAAAAAAAGCTTTCCGACGCTGAACATTCAACAGGAAGACGTTGATTCACACTAAACACAAAATTGCTGTGAATTGAAAAAACTGTTGTAAAAATGACCCGTAATAAGGGGGCTTTTGTCAACCTGTTAATTTTTGCCTAAGATTTTATGATTCATTTTTCAGGTCACTGCAATTCAATGGTAAGTGAACAAACTAAGATATATAAAGATAAAATGTACTAGTTTCACACTTGAATTAAATAAAGATATATCTTTAGAACAGTCTGTGTCTGTAAAACGTACAATAGGACATCCTGCTTCTAACCTACTATTAGGCCCCTCTCAGTGTCACCCAGGTTTACAGCTGTTTACAGACTGTTAGGGTTTTCAATAAAGTGTGAATTTTTGGAAATTCTAAGTGAATTTCAAATTCAAGGGCAAAACTGATGAACTGGAATCACAGCTGACTCAGAGAATGTTTCCAGTTAAATTATTTAGGCCTTAAACTTGGAATTCACTTTGGTTTCTCAGTTCAGCTATTAACCCTATCCGTCTTCTGCATATCCTACCTGCAGATGCTGCCATCCTTTCGCCAGTGGGAAAAGTGCTGTCCTTGACCTTCTTAACAGCTCGCTCCTAATCTTTTACCTTAATAGGTAAGTGCTTTCTTTTGCCCCTAACCTTGGTGCTCACAGGAAGGTCTAAACTCATCCTACTGTCCTGATCATTTGCTGTGATTAGAAGGCACCTGGAAAGTTCACCTGTCACATTGGCTGCCAAATTACGTTAAACCAACCATCCCAAGCCACAACTCCGACCAATAAAACACTTGTTTTAGAGGACAAGGGCTTGATCACAGTTTTATTTACCAAACATTATAAACCAAATGTGTTTAACCATAACTGCTGGCTCCGGCCCAGCAGCCTCTGGCAGGTATATCAGTTCCAGAGGTTGGTTCCTGTCACTTACGCCATGATCAGGAACCCCCTCTCCAAGCGCTGAGCTCTCAAACCACAGCTTCTTCAGGTGCTGACCATGCAAAATTCTGCCAACTCCAATATGTGACAATAACTGAAACAAAAATAAGCAGACCATCAAAGAAGGAGGGGAAGAAGAGACATAAGACATAAAAGAGGGCAATTGAGAAGGGAAAAACTAGGGTGGGCAGTTGGGAAAAAGGTCCTGCAGTCGTGTTGACCAGAGTACGAGAGGAGGAGGAGGGAGGTATTTTGCAACAATTTTTAAACTTCATAAAATTGATACAATTTATCTACAACAATCCATGATGGCCTTACATGACTGTCCTTAGCACAGACATGTAGAGTAGTCATGGCCCATTTCACCTAAACAGTGCTCTGGGCAGTCTTTCATGCAGTAAAAGCATCCCAGTGTTCATGATGTCTGTTATTCAGTTCCCTGATTACTCTGAAATTACATTACAAAAAAAGAAATTGGAAACAAAGTTTCACACTTTAACCTGACGAATGTCCATGTCAATATCTCTAATGTGAATTCTTCAAGGTCAAGACAGTTCATTCTCCTGTTTGACATACTGCGTCCTCAAACTATGCAGCAGGTAATGATGACCACAAACAATTTGTCTTCTTTAGAATTAACTGAGTAGATAACCAATTCAGAGAACAAATTTTACATTAAGAACCACTATAATTATGCTTCACACTTGCTTCATTCGTCAGGTATGAGGAAACGATTACTGCTGTTGGTATTCACTAATGCATGACTTCCACGCATTAACTATTCTTTCAGTTCTGTCTTTTTTGCCTAAAATGTGAAATTCACTTTGACCTAAAGAACATTCAACACAGAATATTATTTATTAGAAATGTAAGAATTAGCATTTTTTTTTTGCATATTTCAGAACAAGTGAAAATAGTCAACAAAGACGTGAACAATAAATGGGTATCAGAAACTGAGATTTTAACGCATGACTAGTACGATTGCTTATGCCTGTGGCAACCCGTGTCATGACTCTCACACAAACATGAACAGGCTAAGGGCCATTGTCAACTTCGATTGTTAACTCAACCGGTGTAACTTAAACTGGTTCTGTATCCCGGCATCATGAACTCTTGTTCATGTCCACCATTAGCCATTAACAGGGTATGTTTCCACCAAAAAACCTTTGTATGTCCCTCCCCAATTCTATTCTTGTACTTCAACTTTTATATTCTGATTGAGCAACTAGCCTGGCCAGGTTGTCATTAAAGGGAAACTGTAGGCCTCCCACCCCCTGCAGTGCAGGATTAAAAACCATTCAGTCACTTAGCGGAATCCAGCACCGATCTCCCTTGCTCGATGTCCCTTGCCCGATGGTGCTCGGTCAGGTTCTGCCTCCGCTCCTTCTTTTAGATGAGGACGTCCAGCATCAGTTAGACAACCAAAAATTGCCTAATGATTAGAAGTCCCTCTAGTGGCTGTTTGGTAGAACCACTAGAGATGGGTTTAACCATGCAAGATAATTATTGCAGTTTGTCAAGAACTGCAATAATTACAATTGCAAAGATAACGGGACAGGGACATTGCACCCAGACCAGTTCAATGAGCCAAAGTGATCTGGGTACCTGTAACGGACCGTTTTGCACACAAGGGGTAAAAACCATTTAGGCGATCGTCCCCCTTTCCAGAGATACAGGCACAGCTATTGTAGAACACCAAACACACAAACCGCCAATAAGTGAATGCTCCAAACTCGCGAACGGCATCCAATATAGCACTCCAAACACACGAACTGGAACCATACAAATCGCTGCTAGCAGACAAATAGGAAAAGCATCCAAGCGGCTTACACTCCTAGCACTCAATCTCTATCAGCGTTCAGTAAATCCCCCCAAAGACGAGACAAGGCTCCGTGTTGAGGGTCAAGCAGTGGTTTGTTTAATGAGGGCTACCTGCCCAGTATTTATGCAGGTCTCCCACCTGGTGGACACTCCCCTAGGGGACCAAATGGGAGACTGTGACAAAAGACAGACAATCAGCCAAACAGGACACACAGTCACATTTTATTCCCACAATGCATCCTGGCTTCCTCCCCTCTGCCTTGGAGATAATTGAGAAGTAATTCAATTATCTCCCAAGACAAAGGCAAATCGCCATTATGCACGTGGGGATACTAAAACAGGAATTACGGGGGGCGGGGCCCGATGGCCGACCAAGATGGACGCATGATACCGGAGCTCCTCATGCAAAGCTTCCAAATAGCCTAATCCTGGACTCAAACACTTAACTTTTGGCATAAACCTGCACATTAATGCCGAGGAGCACCCTAACGAGCAAGAAATCCACTTTGCCGGCTTTCTTGGCAGGCATAACTTCAGCGGCCTGCCGACAAACTCGAGGCGGGGGAGGCGGCCGATCCTCTGCCCAAGACTGAAGAGCCCCTGCTGTTGAGCCCTGTTCCCCCCCCTCTGGACCGGTGGGGGTTATCCCGGTCCCCACTGGCACATTCTTGTGGACCCCTATAGATCACCTTAACACCCAAGCGATACACGAGGCTGTAACCTACTACCCAAGATGGCCGTTGTACCGCAGACTACACAGCCCTTCCCACAAGCAATTACCTATGCTGACCCGCTCCTGCAGACCTTCGACAAATTGTGCACTCAGTTCTGGGCGAAGCTGAGTACACGCACGCTCACCACTCTACCTACTAGCCCAGGCGAACTCCCCACGCTCGGGTACGCGGACCAGCACCACGAGGCGGGTCCATGCAAACGTGGCCAGCATGGGACATCACAAAGCGGTAGTCCCAGGCACCGGATGCAGGGGGCGCACAGCCGT
>OW240920.1:138134173-138152988 GCA_933207985.1 Pelobates cultripes | reverse complement strand
CATGTCCTGAAAGCGAGGAGAGGAAGACAGGGGCCGCGGCGGTGGCCGCTCACTGTTCTCCGCCAACGTGTCACGGCGAGCCGCCCTGGAAGAGGCAAGCATTACCTGCATGGCGGGAAACCTGTCGCAACACTGGAGAGCTGGAAGCTTGTTCCTGCAGCTGCCCGGCTCAGTACCACAACATGCTGTCCACAACATAATGGACAATCACACGCGATCAATTGCCTTCCATCTGCGGGTATTGGCTGAGCAGACCCAAGTAAACCTGTCGGAGATAGACTGTTTTGTAGGCCGGTAGCTTATGATCCTTGTCCTGTCTCTTGCTTTAAATTGCTTACATCACTTTAAAATTCTTATGTCGCTCCTCAGAAGGGGTCAGCACTGTACATTAGCAAGCCATACATGTTTGGGTTGCGGGTTATCAACACTTACTCTATTAGGGGGCCCTAATGGACTGTCTATACTGATTAAGCTACCCAGCCAGTGGTATTATCTCCTGTAATTGAGTAACTACAGTTCTATGTTAAAGCCTTAGTATTCCTCTTTCAGTTGGTAAAAATAGCATTGTATAACTTAATTATATTTAAATTCTACGTTTCAATCCACATGTTTAAGCCTGACTAAATCAAAAAATTGTGCTTGTTATTCATGTACCCCGCATGTTACACGTGGGAAAAGCCAGAGGACTGCCTTCGGGGCACCTCTTGCCAGCCTGTATTATATACTTGCAATACAAAAATAAAGAATTTAAAAAAAACAAAAAAAACAGGAATTACTGTTAAAATACACAAAATACAATGTACGACACATAACATTAAAAGCATACATTTAACATATCCCCAGATAGCTCAGGTCTGAGTGCACATTATTAAGCGAATGGCGCCAGTGGCGGATCCAGAGCCTGATCTCGGGAGGGGCACTTGTAGATTATTTAAAGAAATAATCCAGACACAATAACAACTACAGCTCAGTGTAGTGGTTATGGTGTCAATAGTGCCGGGACCCCCTCCCAGAGTAAGTAGTCAAACCGTTTAAAAATAGTTTGACAAATTACCTGAGGTCTGCTGGGAAATGGGGCAGTAGTAGGGCATAGGAGCAGTGGTGTGTGTGAGTGGTGCAGTGTGTGTGTGTGTGAGGGGGACAGTGTGTGCGCAGTGTGTGTGTGAGGGCGGCAGTGTATGTGTGAGACAGTATGTGTGTGTAACAGTTGCAGTGTGTGTGTGAGTATTGCAGTGTATGTGTGTGTATGGGGTGGCAGTGTATGGGGGCAGTGTGTGTGTATCGGGTAGTGTATGTGTGTAGAGTGTGTGTAGGGGGGCAGTGTGTGTGGGGGGCAGTGTGTGTGGGGGGGCAGTATGGGTGTATGGGGGCAGTATGGGGGCAATGTGTGTATGGGGGGTGCAGTATGGGTGTATGGGGGGGCAGTATGGGGATCAGTGTGTGTGTGATAAGGGTAGGGGGCTTTTTTTAAAAATATATATTTTATTAATTTAGTTTAATATAAATAATCATTATGTCCCCCCTCCCTTCTTACCTTTGCTGGGGGGAGGGGGGACATTTCCCTGGTGGTCCGGTGGGGGATTCCCTGGTGGTCCCAGTGGGGAGAGTGAGCTCTAGCCCGCGCTCCCGGGCTAGAGTTCACTCTCGCGAGATTTGGATCGTTGCCGTGGTAACCGCGGCAACGCTCCAAATCTCGAGTGAGGAGGACCCGGAGGAGCTGCAGCCTTAGCTCCCGGGTCCTCTCTCTCACTCCCTCCTTCCCCCGCCGGCCGCCAGCACAGTGCCTGCGGACCGGGGAGGGAGATCTGTGATCTTCCCCTCCGGTCCGCAGGCACATTGCAGGGCTAGCGCCTGCATGTGCAGGCAGGGGAGAGGGAGACCGGCGGATTTCTTGGGGGGGGCAATTGCCCCCCCCTGGATCCGCCACTGAATGGCACTCAGACCACACGAATACAGTGTAATCGCCATGGAGCCAAAGTCTTTATACAGTCAGTTCTCTGCCAATGAGCTCCATGGGATTCCTATCTGGGGTATAACACATTCAAGCAAAACTACCGAACACTGGGCCATTCGTGCACTTTCACCGAACAAGAAGGGAGGTCGGCGGCTTCAGCGGTGTTCGCGCAAAACTGTGTCCGATTTCAGTTCTATGAATTAAGCGTCGAACACCGCTGTGCATTCGCATGTTTAAAATGGCCGCGACCTCATGTTCGTGATACGAATGGCGGCCACTCAGCATTCGTCAATTAAGCTGCGGTTAACCGCAGCTTCAGGGAGGTTAATTGCCGGCACACTCCAGCTCCCAGGTGGTCCAGTCATTCGTGCGGTTGTTCGGTAGATTGAATCTACTGAACACCAGGCAGAAAAGAATAAATCTTTTCTGCAGGTAAAAAATATGTCTTTTAACACGGGGCCATAGTCCAAAGGCAGCAGGCGAGCAACCAGGCTTCTCCAATGCAATGTGGCGAGATTGCTCTCGTCACAGTACCTAAAGTGTCCCTTTAAGCCCTACATCATCCAGAGTTCAGGGGTTTTGTTTTTATATAAAAAAATTGTTCCAATGTAGAATCTCAGTAAAAATTTCTCAGCATAAACAGTGGCTTAACGGCACACTGTAATAGTTAGGATGGTAGGAGTACCCTGCCGCGGCTCCTCGGCAATGAGGCAAATTATTTTACAATGGTCTGTCCTCCTGCCTGTTCATGCTAAGCTCCGGGTCTCTAATATAGGCAGGTGGCTATTGGGCTTCTGCAGTACATATTTGGCTTCTGCGGTACATATTTGCGATCCTGCTGCTCATTTATTGGATGATAGAGACCAACCCCCGGAGTGAAAAAAGAGGGAGGAGCATGACTGCTGCCTGAAGTGGTTGGCATGGTAACCAAATTGTTTACAATTTAGGGTCTAGGACTAGGAACCGGGGAATCCAGGGAGAACTTACCAGACCACTGAAGCACTGCCAAGGGATTCTGCATTTTACCACCCTCCCCTGTTAGTATTATGGAGAGGGCATGTTGTCTGTTGTTTTGTTTGTTTGCTTGTTTTGGTTTTTAATATATTTTGCCACAGCTGCGGTTTTCCTGCCATAGCAAAACTTTGATGAACACTGTCCGGACGGGCTTGGGGAGTCCCAACCTTATTTGGGACATTTCAAACACAAATGGCTCATGATAAATTGTTTAATGTGAGTTGTCTGCTGGGTAAAACCAAGTGGTTCATTTTTGGCTGCTTGTTAAAGAAATAAAGCGGTGGCCATTGCCCTTACAGACTCAAGTGGTGTTGTGTAATTCATTGGGTTGGAAGGGCTAACGGGTGAGGGTATACGAAGGAGCCAGCAGTCATGTCAGCTGACTGCTCTCAGCCAATAAATGACGCAGCCAGAGGGGGAGTTACACCTCAGTC
This sequence comes from Pelobates cultripes, assembly GCA_933207985.1. Classification (NCBI taxonomy): domain Eukaryota; kingdom Metazoa; phylum Chordata; class Amphibia; order Anura; family Pelobatidae; genus Pelobates; species Pelobates cultripes. Next base: position 138,149,586 of record OW240920.1, on the reverse strand, counting down.
AGCAATGGGGTTAAACTCAGTATCAGCAAAAAATTATCTAAATCAACTATGCTTTCACTTTGACTACTCTGGCCTGGAATTTAAAAAAAATCACTTAAAGGGACACTATAGTCACCCAGACCACTTCAGCTCAATGAAGTGGTCTGGGTGCCAGTTCCCACAGGTTTTAACCCTTCAGATGTAAACATAGAAGTTTCAGAGAAACTGCTATGTTTACATTGCATGGTTAATCCAGCCTCTAGTGGCTGTCTTCCTGACAGCCGCTAGAGGAGTTTCTGCGACGCTGGATGCGAAAATCGCAGTCAGCGTGCAGAACGTCCATAGGACAGCATTGAAAAATGCTTTCCTATGGACTGTTAGAATGCCAGACAGTAAAAATATGTACAAAGGATCATTGCTAATATACTAGATCAGGGGTAGGCAACCTATGGCACTCGTGCCATGCACGGCACTCAAGGTGTCTTTGCACGGCACTCACTCAAGGCTGCTAGAGCCAAACAGGCTCTGGCCTATCAGGAGTCCCAGTGAAACTTCAGATATCTGCTAATACGAAGAGGTGGTGAAGGACAATCCTCAATTTATGAATTGCAGCACATAGAGTAAGTGATCTCAGATCACTTCCTCCCAGCACTTGAAATGTAGCCCCATGTAGCCAAAGCGCAGCTAAGCGAAAAAAGGCCTTGACAGGGGTTAGGAGGCGGGCATAGGAGGAGGGAAGGAAGTAGGGAGTTATGGGTAAGTAGGCTTGGCTATTTAAATAGGCAGCCATTTTAAAGCCTTCACTTTTAATTACTACCTTGCTGAGTTTGTGTGCACTCCTGTGTCCACAGATTTGGTTTGGTGGGGTCTTTGTTTTTCTCTCCTTCTGCAGGGTCGAAGGATAACATGGAGGAGCTGTTGGAGCGGATCCGGTTGGCGGCTCAAGGACGTGGCGTGGACTGGCTGCGGGCGCAACTTGGACCAGCCCTGGCGGGTGCTGCGGATCATGAGGGCGGCGGAGGTCGGCCTGTGCGGGCTCGGAGGCCGCCGAGACGGCTGAGCCCAGGCGCGGAGTCCGGTGGAGACGGTTCCAGCGGCCGGGCGGCGGCGGGACCAGGCCGAAACGGACCCGGTAGCCGCATGGTTGAGGCTCCGCCTCCCGGCGCGTTACCGGGACGTCGGAGAAGCGGTAGCCGGCGGGAGGCTACCCGGGAGTCGGACGGTGCGGCTCCCAGTGCGGGGAGGGCTGCGCCTGGAGCGGGGGCCGCGGGAGACATCGGGCGGCCCCCTGGAACCGGAGAGGACGCGGGATTGCAGCCCGGGAGGGCATCTCCTACACCCATGGCGGGGACTGGCGGGGCCGGTGCGGAAGGAGCTCGCGGACCGCCCCTGGAACAGGCAAGTGCAGGGGGTTCCGGCCGGGACCCCCTTGGCGCGAATCAGCGCAGGAGGACTGGGCACAGGGTTCAGAGACCTGGGGGGGACGTGGAGAGGGGTCAGGTGCCTTCTAGAGCGGGGGCAGGGAGGTCTAGGGGGGAGGGTGCGCAGGGTAGTTCCAGGGTAGTGAGCTTGGAGCGAGGGCCAGTAGCCGGGAGGGTGGAAGGGCCAGGGGGTACGGCAGGGGGAAGTTTGCCATCAGGGGGGGGCAGGAGGTCGAGGTGCGCAGGGCGTTCAGGACAGGTTAGGGGTGCGGGGTCTGGGGACCGGCTGGAGGTACCGAGGGGAGGGGGTGCTTCTAGTCGGGGGGCCCGCCGGGGTGGGGGGTGGGGATTTCCCTGCGCTGGTGAGCAGATAGGTGGGCGTAGTTCTGGGGGGGGTTCAGGTTTGGGGTCAGGTGATAGCAGCCCGTCACCGGTTAGGGCCCGGGGGTCCGGGGGGTTTAAGGGAAGGGCTCGGCGTGTTAGGTCCTCATCTAGTAGCTCAGGGGGGGAGAGTGTCATGGCCCCCAGGCTGGTTACACGGGGGCGGGCCTCTGGTAGAAACGGGAGGAGTCGTAGTCCCAGAGGCAGGGCCGATCGGGCCTTGGGTGGGCGAAAAGGAGTGGTTGCGCGACGGGAGGCTCTGGTGTCCAGCGGGCGCTCTCAAGGTCGGGACGGGGGGGCTGCTCATGACCAGTATGCTCTGCCCAGGACTTCTTCTCCTCGTTACAGATCTCGGAGCCGCTCCGCATCTGATGTGGCCGGGCACCGGGTTGGCTCCCCGGTTGGAGGATCGTTAACGGATGTCGCTCATCCTGGTCAGGGGACAGTACACAACGCAGCCCCAGGAGCTTCGGGGTCGAGGGGCTTGGCCGGTGAGTCCTCTGCTTCTCTGCACTCCAGTGCATTGGTTCATACACTTCAAGCACTTCTCCACTCACTGGGAGCGGGGGGTGCCACAAAGGGCGGTGTGGGGCAGGTTTGGGCTCAGGGGGCCGGGGTGGCGGGCCCGAGCGAGGTTCCCTCCGCGGAACAGAGTTCGGGTGGGGACACTGCAGTGACGGTTACTGGGGCGGAGGCGACGAGCGAGCGGGCTGAGTTGACGGGGGGGGTGGTTCCTGATGCGGCCAGGCAACACGCATATGTGTCGTTTGCGGGTCCGCTGGGGGTCCACCTCAAACAGGAGGTGAAGGAAAAAAATCTGGAAGGGTGACTTCTGCGAGATCTTTTCTCTTCTCCCTTTGGAGGATTTTATTGATCTCAAAGAGGACGATAAAAAAGATGAGAAGAAGGAGGAGGAAGAGAAGAAGAAGCGGTATCGTAAGATTCCCAAGTCTTTCGGTAACTGGCTGAGGGCCTTTTGCGTGTTGGCCAGTGTTCTGGGCGAGAAATCGCCGGGCCTGTGCTCCTCTCTGTTTTGTTATTTGGATGGCATTTGGGAGGCGTATCGCACCTATGGCGGACTGGCATGGTGGCGGTACGACGAGCAATTCCGGCAGCGTTTGGCGGCTAATCCGGGTATGCGGTGGGATCAAATGGACCTGCCTCTCTGGATGAAGCTGATGATGGCGCAAAAAGCGCAGCCATTTCAGCCCACGGCCGGCGCAAAGGGGCAGTCCGCCTCGTCGGCCGCCATGCAAAAGGGCTTCTGCTGGCTCTTTAACGAGGGCCAGTGCAAATGGGGAAACGCCTGTCGCTTTAAGCACGAGTGTTCGGGCTGCGGAGGCGCGCATGGGCTCAACCGGTGCTTCAAAAAAGGGAAGTCGGGGCACACCGGGGTCCCTACCTCGGCTGGGGGGGGAGGGGGAGTTTCGCTTGCCCCGGGGCCTAACCCCGGTGAGGCTAGACGCGATGGAGCCGTGGCTAAGCCGCTACGGTAATAAGGCAGATGCCGTGGCGCTCCGGGCGGGGTTTGGTCAGGGGTTCTTTATCCCTTTCCGGAACCGGGGGGGGGACTGGGGTTCGGCGCAACCTTAAATCGGTGGCTGAGTTCCCGGGTGTGGTGCGGGAAAAACTGGGCAAGGAAGTCAAATTGGGGAGGATGGCAGGGCCGTTCCCGGCTCCTCCATTGGAGGGTCTGCGGGTTTCCCCGCTCGGGGTGGTTCCCAAGAAGGAACCGGGCAAATTCAGGCTCATTCACCACCTCTCCTACCCGGAAGGAGAGTCGGTGAATGATGATATTGACAAGGACTTGTGCTCGGTCTCATACGCATCATTCGACAGGGCGGTCGAGCTGGTAAGGAAGGCCGGGCGCGGAGCACTGTTGGCTAAGGTGGATATTGAAGCAGCGTTTCGGCTGCTTCCGGTCCACCCAGCGTGTCATCACTTGCTGGGGTGTTTCTTCGACGGGGGGTACTTTGTGGATTTGTGCCTTCCAATGGGTTGTGCTATCTCCTGCGCCTACTTTGAGAAGTTTAGTACTTTTCTTGAATGGGTGGTCAAGGTTGAGGCGGGGAGTGGGGCTGTGGTACACTACCTGGACGATTTTCTCTGCGTAGGACCGGCGGGCTCCCCCGCCTGCCTACACTTGCTGAGAACGGTCGAGTGGGTGGCTGGCCATTTCGGGGTCCCGCTGGCGGCGGACAAGACAGAAGGGCCGGCTCAGTGCCTTAGTTTTCTGGGGTTGGAGATAGATACGTTGCAAGGGGAGTGTCGGCTGCCGCTGGAGAAGTTGCGGCGGCTGAAGGAGGAGGTGACGACGGCGGCTCAAGCCCGTAAGGTTACGTTGCGGCAGCTGCAGTCGTTGATCGGGATGCTGAATTTTGCATGCCGGGTGATCCCAATGGGTAGGGTGTTCAGCCGGAGCCTGTCGGCAGCGACGGCGGGGGTGCGATCCCCGCGTCACTTCATTCGGGTGTCGTCGGCCATGAGGGCCGACTTGGCCGTATGGGAGACCTTTTTGCGGGAGTTCAATGGGACGGTGATTTTTAGACAGGAGGGCGTGTCGGCTGCGGAACTGGAGCTGTTCACTGACGCGTCTGGTAGCGTGGGCTTCGGGGCTTATTTTGGGGGACGTTGGTGTGCGGAGCGATGGCCGAGGGAGTGGCGACTGAGCCCCCTCATGCGGAACTTGGCTTTCTTGGAGCTGTTCCCACTGGTCGTTGCGTTGGCCCTGTGGGGGGATAGGCTGCGGGACCGGAAGGTGGTCTTTTTCTCGGACAATATGGCCGTGGTGCACGCTGTGAATAACCAATCAGCGGCATCGAAACCCGTGGTTAGGTTGCTACGTCATTTTGTTCTGTTGTGCATGTCGCTAAATGTTGTTTTTCGTGCACGCCATGTGCCTGGGTTCATGAATGATGTAGCTGACGCCCTGTCTCGTTTTCAGTGGTCACGATTCCGGACGGTGGCGCCGGAAGCCCAAGAAGTGGGGCAGGCTTGCCCAGACGAGATTTGGCGGCTCGGGGCGACCTGCTTGGGGGACTGGTGAAGGCTTCGCTGGCGCCGGCCACATGGGCCGCTTACAGTAAGGTCTGGGACTCCTGGGAAAGGTCATGGGAAGGGTTGGACCGCCTGCCGGCGGGGGAATCGCTCAAGGATGCGTTCCTCTGGTACACCTGTCAATTTCTGGCGAAGGGGGCATCCCCGGCGGTGGTTGACAGGTCCATGGCGGCGATGGCTTTCTGGTTCAAGCTACATGGGGAAGAGGACCTTACTAAGTCCTTTGTCATAAGGCAGGCACTGAAGGGGTACCGGCGGGGCCGCAGACGGCCTGACACTCGGCGCCCAGTATCGGTGCGAGTGTTGAGTGACCTGGTCGGTTTATTGCCTACTATATGTTTCGACAGGTTCGAAGCATCGTTGTTTCAGGCGGCGTTTCTGTTGGCCTTCTTTGGAGCCTTTCGGGTAGGGGAGTTGGTCAGTGCCACGAGGACTGCGGCAGGAGGGGTACAGGTGTCGGGGGTCCGAGTGCTGGAAGGGAAGGTGGTTGTACACCTGGCAAGATCCAAGACGGACATGTTAGGCAAGGGCCGAGATGTGACGCTGCGGGCCCTGCCGGGCTCCGCTTTGTGCCCAGTGGCTGGCGGGGTACATGGCACGGAGGCCGGGGGTTGGAGGATCGCTGCTGGTACACGCGGACGGGTCTTCCCTCTCCCGGTTCCAGTTCACCAAGGTTTTTCGGTCTGGACTGGGAAAGCTAGGACTGAGGGTGGATACTTTTGGTACACACTCCTTTCGTATTGGGGCGGCTACGGAGGCAGCTCGGTTGGGTCTGGGGGATGACATAGTGAAACGGATTGGGAGATGGGAGTCGGTACGGTTCCGTTCATATGTGCGCTTGGGTTTATTGGAGTAAGATGGTGAAGGGCCTTTGGGGGGATCCCCGGGGGCTGGGTGCATAAGGGGCTGTTATGATCTGTTTTCCTTCTCTCCCCCAGGCCGTGTCGCATGGATCGTGGGCCATTCATTTGTCTTCTGGGCCGAAAAGGAGGGCTGCAGCTCGAGCTCAGGGCCACCAGCTGGGCTTTCATCGGGACCAGTTGGCAGTACAGTGGTTCGGGTACAGGGGTTTTTGTTGGGGGGAGGTCTGCGAAAGGGTGTTCCGGATGGTAGCAGGCGGGCAACGGCCGGACCTGCTGGTGCTCCATGCGGGGGGCAACGACTTGGGCCTCACTCCGCAGCGGCGGCTAGTGAAGTGGATGAAGCAGGACCTTAACGGTTTAAGGGACCTACTTCCGGGGTGATGTTGGTCTGGTCGGAGATTATCCCTAGGAAGCGGTGGCGGCATGCTAGGGACCCGGAGGCTATTGACAGATGTAGGAAGAAAGTGAATAGCTTGATGGCAAGCTTCGTGCGGAAGCTAGGGGGTGTGGTAGTTCGACACAGCGAGTTGGAAGGTGGTTTGCCGGGGTACTACCGCTCGGATGGAGTTCATCTCTCGGCAGTTGGTTGGGATCTGTTGACCCTGGGCTGGCAGGAGGGCATAACTAAGGCTCTTTTTCTTCGGGGTGGCGGAGCTCAGACAGCTTAAGGAGTCAAGGTCTGAGCTTGTGGCGGGATAGGGAGCTGAAGGAGAAGAAATAGGCTCCCTAGGATGAACGTCATGGAGACGTAAAACTGTGGTCATTGGTGGTTGGTAGGTTCCGAGTCCTGTCGGTGGCTCAGAATCTGGTGGGGCAGGGGTATCCGGGTATACCCCTGCCATGGTTAATTTATGTTTGGCACTTTAAGTTGGTATGTTGGAAGATGTTGATACGTATGTTATATGTTATATGTATATGTATATATGTTATTTATATGGGGGTCATTGCCTGTTATATTAACAGAAGGATTCGGTTACGAGGGCGGAGTATGGGGGCAATGACCCATGTTTATTGTTAAAATTATTATTGCTTAATAAATTATTATTATTCAAGATTGGTTAAATAAAGCTGTGGACAAATTTTCCCATATACCTTTGTGTCAGTGAGTTATTGGGTTGGGTATGTGGGAGGGTTGTCCTGGAGTCCGACTGCCCATATGGCGACTATACACCAGTCATGTAGCCCCATGTAGCCAAAGCGCAGCTAAGCGAAAAAAGGCCTTGACAGGGGTTAGGAGGCGGGCATAGGAGGAGGGAAGGAAGTATGGAGTTATGGGTAAGTAGGCTTGGCTATTTAAATAGGCAGCCATTTTAAAGCCTTCACTTTTAATTACTACCTTGCTGAGTTTGTCCCGCCCACCCTCCCTGAATTTGGTTCGGACTTGGGTTATCCCGTTTTTTCACATCGGCGGGATAGGGAGCTGAAGGAGAAGAAATAGGCTCCCTAGGATGAACGTCATGGAGACGTAGGTAGGTTCCGAGTCCTGTCGGTGGCTCAGAATCTGGTGGGGCAGGGGTATCCGGGTATACCCCTGCCATGGTTAATTTATGTTTGGCACTTTAAGTTGGTATGTTGGAAGATGTTGATACGTATGTTATATGTTATATGTATATGTATATATGTTATTTATATGGGGGTCATTGCCTGTTATATTAACAGAAGGATTCGGTTACGAGGACGGAGTATGGGGGCAATGACCCATGTTTATTGTTAAAATTATTATTGCTTAATAAATTATTATTTTCCCATATACCTTTGTGTCAGTGAGTTATTGGGTTGGGTATGTGGGAGGGTTGTCCTGGAGTCCGACTGCCCATATGGCGACTATACACCGGAGTATTATACATTGATATTATAAATGCAAATATAAACCTTAAATCCAGGTTGAAAAAATAATCCAACTAAAATACATTAAGCAATATTTAAATAAATATTTCTTGTTACCATGCAGATCTGGAGAAAAATCTTGAGCTGAACACATCATTATACCAATGTATCATATAGTATAAATGTCTATACTAAACAGACCTTATACCACGACCACCTATTAATCTATAATCTGTCAAGACAAAGGAAAGATATCCGGAAAAAAATCCATACAGGATAATTAGACCGATATGTATAACTGTAAATAATGTAAATCTAGAAAATGTAAATCTAGAAAATAAAAAACGAACATAAATAAGAAAGAGTCCCATCTGCACAAAATGTTTAAAGAAACATAGAATATGTGACATGTTCATTAAGTCCTTTCGGAGCTGCTGTCTTTAAAGAGTAAATCCAATATGCTTCACGTTGTAAGAGAATCTTAGACCTATCACCTCCTCGACGTAGAGGTGGAACATGATCAATAGCAATAAATCTTAGAGTGGGAAGACGATGGTTTGAAGTCAGAAAATGTTTAGCTACTGGTTTCTCTGTATGTTGGTCACGAAAGGCTGTGGTGATTGCTGAACGGTGTCCTCTTATACGATCTCGGACAGTAAGGTCAGTTTTGCCTACATATGCTAACCCACAGGGACACGTAATCAAATAAATTACATGGTCCGTGGTACAAGTAATAAAGTGTTGAATAGCAATCCGTTTGCCTGTATGTGGATGTGCGAAAGAGGTGCCTGAAACCATATGGCTGCATGTCACGCAGCCTGTACATTTATAACATCCCTTTTTCTTACTACCGGCTTCTTTTTGATAACAATGTACCGGATCGTTGCGGACTAATATGTCCTTCAAATTCCTGTTGCGTTTATAACAGATGATCGGTGGATTTTGGAAAATTGATGACAGGCTTTTGTCTGCTTGTAGTATGTCCCAATGTTTATATATTGTGTTTTTGATAAGCGCAGTATTAGTATGAAAGGTGAGAGGAAGGAACAGACGATCTACCTGAGGATCTTTGATCACAGATTTCTGGATACATTGTTTTGCCTTCATTTCAGCTATTGTAAGAGTTTGTTGTGAATAGCCTCTAACTGCAAATCTCTGCTTAATTTGTTGTATTTGTGTATCCCGTTTCTGGGGATCACTGTTGTACCGTATTACCCGAACAAATTGAGAAATGGGTAATGATTCAATCATATGTTTAGGATGAAAGCTTGAGGCTAATAGCAATGTATTTCTGTCTGTCTCTTTTCGATATAAAGTATATCCAATACCTTTCTCAGTTTTGAATAAAGATACGTCCAGAAATTGGATCGTATTCTTGTCAGTAGTCAAAGTTAATTTAATGGGTGTCTGTAAGTTATTGATAGTAGTAACCATGTTATTCAGTTGCTCTTCTGTGCCTTTCCATAATTCTAAAATATCGTCCACAAACCTGAAATATTTCAGTATATGCGACTGGTATTGGGATAGAATATGTTGTCGTTCAAACCACGCCATAAAAATATTGGCGTAAGATGGTGCCATAGCCACTCCCATGGCAGTCCCAAAAGTTTGGACATAAAAGGTATTTTCAAATCGAAAATAATTACAGGTCAAAGCTATCATCAACCATTCCAGTAGGTATTCTATGGGTGGTCCTTCATAGGAAGTGGTGTTTAAGAGGGTTTCACGTACAGCTTGTATTCCCTCGGTTATGGGTATAACCGTGTATAGGTTTTGTACATCCAAAGTTGCGAAAATAAATTCCGCATTTATTTCCATGTTGAAATCTTTTAATTGGTGTAATAGATCTTGAGTGTCTTTAAGGCATGTAGGTATTTCTTTTACTGAACCTTGTATATAAAAGTCCACGTACTTAGCTATGGGCTCAAGGAGCCCTCCTCGAGCCGATACTATAGGGCGTCCTGGAGGTTCCTGTGCAGATTTATGAATTTTTGGTATTGTGTACAATACCGGGTGGATAGGAAATTCCACTTGTAAATATTTTGCCGTGTTAGAATCAATATAACTCCCCTGAAGACCAATTTCGATAAGCTGGTTAATCCTTTGTTGAAATTTCTTAACCGGGTCAAATGTAAATTTCTTATACGTCTTTGCGTCTTGTAATTGTCTCATGATTTCTTTTTTATACTGATGATATGCTTGAATTACAATTGCGCCCCCCTTGTCAGCGGGGCGAATAACAATAGTTGAATCTTGCTGAAGATCTTTGAGAGCTTCTTTTTCTTTGAACGTAAGATTATGTCTAGAATGGGGAGGAATTTTAATGATCCTTTGTGAATAGTGAATAGTTTGTATGAAAGTTTTAATCGCTATGTTGCTAGTTTTAATATCCTTTTTCACTCTTGAAGAAAACGAATGGGAGCAACTAGTAGTTCCTGTTTTTCTGAATTCATTGCAATTAAGAATTCGATTCAGTTTGTACAGTTCTATTTCCATCGGAAAAGCATCTGGTTTCCTACTAGGAATAAATGTAAGTCCTTTGTTCAAAACTGATAGGTGATCGTGTGTAAGGACTTTGTCAGATAAATTGAATACTACGGTCGAGTTCTCTGAAGTGGGGGTCTCCCCGAGGTGTTGGTAAATCGGGTGACCCTTCTTTCCTCGCCTACTAGGTCTTTTTTTCTTCTTATATCTCTCTGTTCCCTTGGCATATCTGGAGGTTCTTTGGAAGTAGCTCCTTTCTCTAAAAAAGGAGTGGTATATATCTTGGAGGTTGAATCTGTCATGTCAGTTTCAGAGGCAGACTCTCCAGAACTAACGTCAATGGTTTGAAACTTTGGTTTGGTAATACGTTGTTGATATCTTGGAGGAGGATTTCTACTATTGAAATCACTCCCACTAAGCCATCTATACACTTGATGGTGAGTGTAGTCATGGTTCACTTTGTTAAGTTTCTGTTTTTTAAACCTTATAATGTCATTTTGATATTTTTGAATATCATCCTGCAATTTAATCAAAGTGTATTGCGTGGAGATCTGCATGGTAACAAGAAATATTTATTGCTTAATGTATTTTAGTTGGATTATTTTTTCAACCTGGATTTAAGGTTTATATTTGCATTTATAATATCAATGTATAATACTCATTATTACCACAGTAGGGCAAGTCCTATGTCCATTAACTTGATGATTATTCACATTTGAATCACAACTCACGTTTGCATTCACGTTTGCATAAACTTTTAAAGATTAATGGATACTAGTAATTGCCCCATGGGGTTAGGTATAATACTATGGATCTTTTCTTCCATCTTGTTAGTCCTCTCTAACAGGTATCACTCACTTTTGTTTCACAGTAACCGCACAGAACGATAATTCACACACGTTGTCATAGCAACCTATCAACATTCCGCCTAACGCCCTGACGCATTGACGTCGGGGAGGCGGTCCTAATCCACTTCCAGGTTTCGGTGTGGGGGACACTCAACGCTAAAGATTGGTAAGAGCACTTACACTTATTTTATATAAACTCACTAATTTGGAAGTTATGTTAACCTTGAAAAAGACCCGCAGAGGTCGAAACGTTGGTTTTTCTTTTGCACATTTTTTAAATAAAAAGGATTTTTGTTACAAGACCTGTGAGTGCATCTTGGATTATTCTACAGTTTTATATATGGAACGCACACCATTTGCACCCAGGCGGATATAAGTAATTCCAAGGAAGGAGAGTGCCAAGCTACTTATCTTTTGTATATATATATATGTATATATATATATATATATATACACACACACACACACATAGATATACTTCTGTGTGTGTGTGTGCTGTTAGTGTGCTGTGTGAGGGTGGTGTGTGTATGTGTGTGAGGGTGGTGTGTGTGTGTGTGTGTGTGTGGGTGCTGGTAGTGTGCTATGTGGGTGAGGGTGTTTGTGTGTGTGTGTTAGTGAGGGTGCTGTTAGTGTGCTGTTTGTGTGTGAGGGTGCTGGTAGTGTGCTGTCTGTGGGGGAGGGTGTTTGTGTGTGTTTGTTAGGGTCCTGTTAGGGTGCTGTGTGTGGGTGGGTGCTGTTTGTGTGCTGTGTGTGTGAGGGTGCTGTTTGTGTGAGGGTGCTGTATGTGTGTGTGTGCTGTATGTTTGGAGGGATTGTGGTGGTGGAGGTGGGGGCAGATTAGTAAATATCCCCCTACCTTCTAACCATATGTAAAGAGGGGGGATCCTTGCTGCCATGTGCCATCCCTGATGGTCCAGTGGAGAGTAAAATCTCACCTGTGGGGCTAGAGTTCACTCTCGCGAGATCTGAGCGTTGCCGGGTCCTCTCCTGCCTCCCTCTATGCTGCTGTGGGCCGGTGAGGGAGATCTTTGATCTCCCCACCGGCCCGTGGAGGCTTAGAGCAGAGCTGGCGCTCGGATAGTGCCGGCTCTGCATGAGCCGACAGGGGAGATCCTGAGATCTCCCCTGCCGGTCTCAATCCATAGGTGTGCTGCTGGGATTAGGGTGTGCCCAGGCACACCCGGCACACCCCGTGCGCACCCCTATGGATATGCAGCCTGGCCAACAGTGTCTGTATGGCAAAGTCAGAGAATATCTTCACCTTATGCCATACCAGTCCGGGGCTGCTATATGTCTCGTGCAAAGGGAACTTGCCAGCACTTCAGATCTGAACTGCCCTTGTGGGCAGGATCAAAATACAGACAGCATGCACATAAAAAAAATAACGTTTTAAATTTTACAAGGATATTTAAAATCACCAGCAATCAAATATGGGGATTCAGTTACAATATTGTGTTAAACCCACCACTACGTCACTGTAAACCACTGATTTTAACATGGGAGATGAACATGCTTACTGCAATACTTACTGCTTAAAGGGTCACTCCAACCACCATGACCACTTATGGTTTTTTGTGAGGCGAGCATCTGCACATCCAGACTAATTATTTATTGTTTTGTAGGGTAAGTTGCACCATCAGCACACGTGAACTAGGCAGCCCTGAACTCTGTTTATTTATCTGTCGTCAGCACACACTGCATGTTGGTGACAAACGTAACTGAAGAAGCTCTTCTCTCCCCTCCCACCCACACTGAGGAAACCACTACCTCCTCCCAATCCCATTCGCTAATATTTTTAGATCTCCATCCTCCCTGCCTCCCTCGACCCCTTTCTTTGCGCACAAGAGTTTTGAGCCGGTCAAATCCTCCAATCAAAGGCTTCTCTTAGATAGGACATCGGCGTGACTCCAGTGACATCAGACGGGTGAGCTCAGAGCAGGACCTGGGATCTTCGCCCAGTGCTCGATTTGGATAAGTAAACTATATAGTAGAGGGGCTGATAGAATAATGCCAAGAGAATATTGCCTTTGAACTGCTTCCAGAGACTCTCCTCAAATTTATGCTTTCCTGTGGTCACCTCGAAAGGGGCACCTATAGTGGAGGGTTAGGGATCTTGTGGGCGGGATCATTCTGATATGTAATGTTATAGGACCACACTATAATGTCATAAGTGAGCAAAAACTATTTTGAGACCTGAGCTGGGATTTACTAAAGAGCAAACGAGTTCCTGTAGCTTCTATCCGTTCTCATAATTTTCATATTCTCTGTTTTTGCTTAACGTAATATACTTAGATCGTCTGACGTTGCTCTCAACTAATCGTTGTCCTACTTCACTACTACACCCAGCTGAACACTGCCTTTTATAACCCAATATGTAGTAAGGTAGAACTACTCGCCATCTTTGACCCACAGTCATTTTGGCCTGAGTTGTGAGTTCTGAGGGACCCTGCATACCTGTGACAAGGCTGTGGTATGCAAAATCTGTGGACTCCAGGCACCATAACCACTTTGAACTGATTTGAACTGGTTTATTTAGAAAATTGATGTCAGGAATACAAATGTGTAAAAACACATTTTAGGTTGCCAGTCCCTCCTCACACCCGTTAATAAGGATAAAAACGTACCTCTATTCCAACACCACAAGGGCGCCCGCAGTTCTTTCGGCCAGAGCTGGTATTGTAAATTGAAAGTATTATGGTAAAGTGGAAGTTAATACTTTGACATTATTATATAAACTCATACCAGGTTGGAACATTATTCATTGCCTAAGAGCTGTTGCCCCAAGCACCCTGGCCAGTACAACGTATGGTAAACCTCCCAGTACTGGTGGATTTGATTGTATGATAGAGGGTTGGGATTGCACAACAAGGCTATTGATGCTGTTTGCGCCCTTGGTGGCAATGCTCGGGGCTGTTCAGACAACAAAAGATGGTGGTTCTCCCCCTGAAACAGGGTGCTGTTAGCTTACCATCTGGTCTGCCAAGTCCCATCCAGAGTAGCACAAACATTTGACATGGCTGGTCCTATCAAAAGGTTAATCAGGCATTTATCTGGAGTGCCATAAAAAAATTAAAAGGCATCTGATTTGTTCATACCACTTGAAACACATTTGTAAGTATGTTTATCACAAAGCAACATCACATTCCCCACTGAACCATAGCACCGCTCCTTAAAAGTCTAAAAGTAACCAGGACACGGAGGCAAGAAATATATTTTTCATTGTAATGTGTGGAGAGACTGGATACATCAAACACAGCATTCCAACACACACATCACAAACAGCCACATACATCAAACATAGCCTCATACATCATACACAACTCAAACAGCAAACAAAACCACAAACACCCTCCCCACTCCCACTCCCAGCCACAAGACACACACAGCTACCCTTGCACTGCCACAAGGCACACACAGTTAGGTCCTGGAAACATTTGGACACACGTTTTGTTATTTCAGCTGTTTACCCAAATACATACAAATTAAACTTAAATAATTAATATGGGCTTAAAGTACAGTCGTCTTTAGCTTTATTTTGAATGTATTCACATCCAAATTGGAGGAAGGGTTTAGGAATTGCAGCTACTTAATATTTAGTCCCCTGTTTTTCAAGAGACCAAAAGTAATTGGACAATTAAGTCAAAAGGTCTGGAGTTGACAGATGGTATGCATCTCAATATTCAAGTCTACCATAAAGAGAAGACTTCACGTGAGCAAATACAGAGGGTTCACCACAAGATGCAAACCATTCAAAAGTCTCAAGAATAGAAAGGCCAGATTAGACTTTGCCAAAATACATCTTAAAAAGCCATCCTAGTTCTACAACAGCATCATTTTTACAGATGAAACCAAGAACAACCTGTACCAGAATGATGGGAGGAAAAACGTATGGAGAAGGCTTGGAACCGCTCATGATTCACACATTATTGTCCAATTACATTTGAGCCTCTGAAATAAGGAGACTGTGTATGAAAATGGTTGTAATTCCTAAACGTTTCATACAATATTATTGTTCAATGCCTTTGATTAAAGCAGTTTCATTTCAAATCCATTGTGGTGGCATACAGAGCCAAAATTATAAAAATTGTGTCAGAGTCCAAATATTTACAGACTTAACTGTAGCTACCCAAACACATTCACCAAAACAACCACAGTATTACACTCAGGAATGGCGTCCCTGCACTTTTTCCACAACAGGAACACTGTTCCCGTTAGTAGTCTTGCAGGCAGGGCGTCCATAAGGCAGCACAAGCGGCCGTCTTAGGGCGCATCGGACCGGGGGGCGCTAGATTGGAGTGACTGGCAGGAGGTGGGAGCACAGCTATAGCGCGGCCGAGCGGAGCACACTATGGGACAGGGGAGGGGGGGAAAGAACACTATGGGACAGGGGAGGGTGTGGAAGAACACTATGGGACTGGGGGAGGGGGGAGAGAGAACACCATGGGACAGGGAAAGGGGGGTGGTTAGGAACACTATGGGACAGGGTAGGGTGGTGGTGATAAGGAACAATATAGGATATGGGGGTGGAAGAACCCTATGGGACAGGGGTGGGA
>OW240920.1:138121221-138132474 GCA_933207985.1 Pelobates cultripes | reverse complement strand
CCCGTTTTCGGGGTAACCAACGGATCAGTTGTTTATGTCTGTGATATTGAGATAGAGACTCTGCATATGCCAGCTCATATAAAAGAAAATTACAGTTAACCCTCAGTACCCTAGTTGTATGTTTGGTGGATGTGGTGGCAGCTAGTATAGCTGTAATTGAAATAGAGGTAAACACTGTTCTAATGTGCAAAAATCTGAGTGGAATTTCTCCCTCTGGTGTTTAAGGAGCAAGTGTTAATTAGTACCGAACCTGGATTGCTCCATTATCTTAAGAACTAATGAGGAGTGGCACAATGTTGCACAGTGAGGCTGTTACAACATAGCTAACACTTTTTAACAGCTAGTCAGTTGTGGTATGATTTACAGTTTTGGTTTATTTGTGTTTGTTTATTTGCTTATTTTCAGTTTCTCATTGGATTATAATAAAGATTTATTTATTTTCTATGATTTTATCTTTCGCTCTTTTATGTCTCATCTAGATTTATGCGGGATTAGTCTTTGGTAATTATTGTATTACTTGCATTTGGGTTATTTCTCTTGGGAGGAGGATCCACACTCATGTGGAGAGACATCTTAAAGGGACACTATAGTCACCAAAACAGCTTTAGCTTAATGAAGCAGTTTGTGTGTATAGATCATGCCTCTGAAGGCTCACTGCTCAGTTCTCTGCCATTTAGGAGTTAAATCACTGCTGTTTCTGTTAATGCAGACCTGGTCACACCTCCCCTGGCTGTGACTCATGCAGCCTGCATGAACAAAAATGGTTTTGATACCGGAGAAACTGACGGAAGCAAAGCACAGAGAGATGGACACAGGTTTCTTCAGGAAGGAAGAGATTCTTTATTGGATCACCGATCGGGACTCAGAGGGACTAATGTCACCAAAAATACAGCAAGTTCTGAGCCCTGAACAATAGTGCAGGCTCCCTATATAGGCACATAACTCCTCCCATATTAAGCTCCACCCGCACATTCTCTTGACCAATCATTACAAATAAGAATTAACTTCCTGCTTGACCGCATGGCTTGTCCAGCACAATGGAGGAGGGGAATACTACATCCTGTATTCTTGCACATGCTCCGTACACTACTGATCGTATCTTGCCTCGTGCAACCAACTGATCGATACGTCAGCATATGCACGTACACATGCCACGTGGTAATCTCGGCCTACTAAATTTATTTTTACCGAGATTCCACCACATTCCCCCCTTTGATGCCTCTTGATATTTTACAATTACTTGAGGCATCACTTAACCTTGGTTTGCATACACCACAAGTTACCTTTGAACCAGACCAGACTTATCCTATGATGTGAATCTTCAACACTCGTCTTCCTGCATTGGTTCTCCCTGATCTAGAGCCTTATATTTATAAATTGCCATTATCTGTGCAGCAGCCTTCCTCTCTGCTATATTTTCTATCAGGCTTTGCACAGACCTAACTACTAAGGGTATAAGACACGGCAGGAGTAGACACAAC
The DNA here is from genome assembly GCA_933207985.1 of Pelobates cultripes. Lineage (NCBI taxonomy): Eukaryota > Metazoa > Chordata > Amphibia > Anura > Pelobatidae > Pelobates > Pelobates cultripes. The sequence goes on along the minus strand of OW240920.1, from coordinate 138,130,993 downwards.
ATTAAAATCAGTAGGACTCCACCTACCACTGCCTTAAGCCCTCCAAACCACTCATACCAGCTACCAAACCAACTACTTGGATTGTACCCTTTCCATACCTGAGTAGGCACATGCGCTAGTTTAACCATATGGCTAGTAAGCTCAGCTATTGCTTGCCCTTCGTCATCTATTTGAAGACAGCAATTGCTCAGGTTAAACTTCCCACATACACCTCCCTCTACTGCCAAAAGATAATCCAAGGCTAATCTATTTTGGTAAACTGCTGTCCTCATCCTGGTATTATGCTTCGCTAGAAGATTGAGCGCTTGTGATGTCTCGTTAGTAATGATCTCAACCACCGCCTGTAACCTTATAATGCGGTTGAGCATATAAATAGGGGTTCTATAACCAAAGGTACCATCCTCTGCCCACGTGGCTGGCCCATAATAATCTATAATACGCTGGGGAGGCCATTCATTATCTTCCCAGGCACCTATCTCTATGGGTCCCCTTTTCTTCCTATGATTCACATCATACACTTTAACACCTAAAGTCTCACCTGTTTCAATAGGCAACAAGAAGAAGGATGGTTTTAACATACCCAACACACATGCCCCTTCCCAGTCCTGTGGTAACTCCGAATAGGCCTTCTTACCACAGATCCAGTACAAATTCGCTGGGGCTCTCCAGTTAGATGTGATGGATAGATCAAACCATACGTCCTTTAAATTGGCATATCTTGCAAACGGGTTAGATGGTTCTGAGACATTTGAAGCCGACCACCAAGTTGTATTCTTTGTATCATCATCATAAGCTTTTTGCCCTAGACAAGTTAATTCTCCTACAGAAGTATTATACATCATTCCTTTCCTCGCTATGCAAACATAACCTATGATGGAGGTCTTCAATCTCCACTCAGATTTACCTCTAACACTCATATGATAGTCGGCTTGTGTAGATATTAATTGGTCAACTGCCTCAGAACCGGACATTACCTCCTTTGCTTCCCAAGGCCATTGGTCTCCCATGTTAGTACCTCCACACACATAGCAGTTGGTAACATTAAGACTACCGGCAATACTCTCGGCTAAATCAATGAACAAGTTTTTAGCATTATGGGGGATCTTATTATCTATGCTCATCTCTTCATAAAAGGAATGGTATACTTGATGAGTTTGGGAGGTTACCGTATCAGTCTCTATCCCTATAAACAATATTGTCCCAGGGTCTAAACCCGTCCCATATATTTGAAACCCAAATAAATTACCATATTTATCTAAGAACTTGTCAGGGTTATTTATAAGTATATGGATTGGATTGCATTCCATAGACTTACAATATGGATCAGTAGGCAACTTAGTCACAATCATGTCCTTGTCTGCTGTCTGTCCCCAAGTCGCCCACCCCACACAAGACCAATATGGGCAGAAGTTATAATCTCTATTTGGGCATCTTGGACTTACATATTTATTTTTACTACTGGGACAAATATATTTATCGTTAGACCCATACGTCCTCTCCCATCTAAGATCCCCACATACATTCCACGGCTTTCTACCACTTGATATTGCTTTACACGCATCAAATAGCAGAGCACCTGAAGAATATACGGATTCTAATACCGTCTTATTAATTAGGGTCCCCTGAGGATCTCCATTTCTGAGAGTCAACCAAATTGTACGGGGTTGATACTCAGGACTGAAGCACTTAGGTTCTCCTACTCCTAAATGACACACACTATATTCTATATTTAAGTATCTACATCTTGATACATCTCCTTTACACTCATATTGCGAATGCCAAATTAGGGTCTGGGATATATGGTTACCTGTTCTTGTAGTCTTAATGCATACCTCACAGCTAGGAGTGTTGGTACCTCTACCTTCCTGAATATAAAAATACACATAAATAAACATTATTAAAAATACATCTTTCGTCGTCATCCTCAGTCTTCGTCCGTGTGAAGGCACCTCAGCTTCCAGGATGTAAGGACTGCAGGGAATGGAGTTCTGCTCGTCTTCACAGGGGTCCCCTCAAGACTTTCCCTGACTTATACACTCGTTGGTGAGTGGACAGGCTTTATTATGGCCTTCTCACTCACTTACCAAGTCTCTGAAACAATAAAATTTGTAATCTACAAGGTTCCTCGTCACTCCGACTGAGTCGTGCGTTTTAACCGGATCTTGCAGGGATTCTCTGGATTTGCTGTAACTTGCCAGGAATCGGCTGCTGCTGGTTTAACCCTGGAGTGATGTATCCACGGAGCCACTTCGGCTACTTTTATCGCTGTAGGGGTAGACAGAAGAACAACATAAGGACCTCTCCACTTGGGCCCTAACGGCACATTATTCCACTCTTTAATCCACACTTGGTCGCCTGGGTGGTAACTATGAATTGGGGGATAAATATTCACAGGTAATCTATCTTGTACCCATTTCTGTACCTCCTCCATAGTCTTACCCAACTCTACAACCTGCTGCCGGGTAATTCCTTCTCCCAACTGACTCAAATCCCCCCTTAAGTTACCAAGCACGGGAGGTGGTCGCCCGTACATGATTTCAAAAGGAGAGAGGCCCATCCTTCTGGTAGGTGTACTACGGATTCGCAATAGAGCTATGGGCAAGAGAACGTTCCACTTAAGTTGGGTTTCCTGACACATTTTAGCCAACTGATTCTTAATAGTTCTATTCATTCTCTCTACCTTACCAGAACTCTGGGGTCTATATGCCGTATGAAGCCTCCACTTTATACCAAGCATATGAGTCAATTGTTGTAGGCACTGATGAACAAAAGCTGGACATTGTCCGATCCTATAGAGCAGGGTAGTCCATATCGGGGTATTATTTCTCGTAGCAGGAATCTCACGACTTCTCCTGCTTTCTCTGTACGAGTAGGACATGCTTCTACCCAGCCTGAATAGGTGCACACCACTACCAGCAGGTAGCGATGTCCACCCGATTTAGGCATCACTGTATAGTCAATTTGTAAATCGGACATGGGAAGTCCCCCCATAAACTGGACTCCTGGTGGCTTTACTGGTCCTTGTCTTGCATTATTTTTAGCACACGTTACACATCTACGTACAATGGCCTGAGTCAAGTTGGACAATCTTGGTATGTAGAAATGTTTTCTGAGAGATTCTTCTGTACTGTCTCTCCCAGAATGTGTCCCGTTATGATAGTTTTGGACAATTTCTACCGCTAGTGATGCTGGAATAACTATTCTTCCATCTTCTAACTGATACCATTTGTTCTCCAAATACTTTCCAGGTTCAGTCCTTAACCACTCCTCTTCTTGAGCTGTATAAATTGGAGTCCATTGAGACAGTGGAGTTGGTATAAGAGCAGCTATATGCCCCACATATTCCTGTCTTCCTGATTCAGCAGCACGCTTAGCTGCACTATCTGCCATCCGATTCCCTTTGGTTACATCACCATCTCCTCTCAGATGCGCCCGACAATGTATAATACCGACTTCTTTCGGCTCCCACACTGCTTCCAATAGTTGTAGGATCTCAGCTGCGTATTTGATTTCTTTGCCTTCTGAATTCAATAGTCCTCTTTCTTTATACAAAGCTCCGTGGGCATGAGTGGTTAAAAACGCATACTTGGAGTCCGTGTAGATGTTCACTCTTAAACCTTCAGCCAATTGTAACGCTCGTGTCAGTGCTATCAATTCTGCCTTTTGTGCTGATGTTCCTTTTGCCAGTGGCCGAGCTTCTATCACCTTGTCTATCGTTGTTACTGCATATCCTGCATAGCGGATCCCTTCTTTTACATAACTACTGCCGTCGGTGTAATATTGAACATCAGGGTTCTGGATGGGAAAATCACAAAGATCTGGTCTACTTGAAAATACTTCATCCATTACTTCCAAACAATCATGTTGACTTTCAGTAGGTTGTGGCAAAAGGGTAGCTGGATTTAAGGTATTTACAGTCTCTAAATACACTCTTGGGTTTTCACACAACATTGCTTGATACTTGGTCATACGGCTGTTACTAAACCAATGATTTCCTTTGTAATCCAACAACGTCTGTACTGCATGTGGAACTCGTACATAAAGTTCTTGACCCAGAGTGAGTTTATCGGCTTCAGCTACTAGCAGGGCGGCTGCAGCTACGGCTCTTAGACAAGGTGGAAGTCCGCTGGCCACTGCATCCAGTTGCTTAGACATGTAGGCAACAGGTCTTTGCCATGATCCCAAGTACTGTGTCAATACTCCCACAGCCATTCTTCTTTGCTCATGTACATACAGGTAGAATGGCCGTGTGTGGTCAGGTAGACCTAATGCTGGGGCACTCATCAAAGCCCTCTTCACATCTTCGAATGCCGTTTGCTGTTCTTGAGTCCATAAGAAGGGGTCGTGCTCTGTACCTTTGATAGCTGCATACAGAGGTTTTGCCAGTATCGCGTAGCTGGGAATCCATATCCTACAGAAGCCTGCTGCCCCCAAGAATTCTCGCACTTGTCTTCTATTCCTGGGTATCGGTATTTGGCACACAGCTTCTTTTCTCTCTGGCCCCATAATTCTTTGACCTTCAGAGATATGGAATCCCAGATATTTGACAGTTGGCAAACACAACTGAGCCTTCCTTCTTGACACCTTGTATCCTGCCTTCCAGAGAATGTGTAGTAGATCGTGCGTTGCTTGCTGACATACTTCCTTTGTAACTGCTGCTATCAACAAGTCATCTACATATTGTAATAATACACACTCTCCTGGGATAGACTCGAAATCTAGTAGATCTTGACTTAGAGCTGAACCAAATAGGGTAGGTGAATTTTTAAACCCCTGGGGCAATCTTGTCCAGGTCATTTGGCGTTTCGAGCCCGTTACAGCATTTTCCCATTGGAAAGCGAAGATACATTGGCTTTCTGCGGCAATTCGGAGGCAAAAGAAGGCATCTTTGAGATCTAAGACTGTAAAGTAAGTAGCCCCGCCCGGAATTAAAGCAAGCAGGTTATATGGATTGGGCACGACTGGATGTATACTAACAACCGCATCATTGACTGCTCTCAAGTCCTGCACAGGTCGATACTCATCTGTACCGGGCTTTTGAACAGGCAGCAATGGGGTGTTCCAGGGGGAAGTACAGAATTTTAGGATACCATACCGTATGAACTTATCCAGATAAGATTGGATGTTCTTCTTAGCCTTCTGCGGAATATGATATTGTCTCAGGCTTACTGGATAAACCCCAAGTTTTAGTTCGATTTTAATAGGTGGAATATTGCGGGCCAGTCCTGGTGGGTTGTTCTCTGCCCAAACTCCTGGTATGTTAAATAAGGATTCATCACTCCTCGGGTTTTGGCTAGTCAACACTGTATAAAGTCGCCACTCTTCTTCCTTTGGTACGGACAATGTCATAATACCTGAGGGTCCATTAAACTTTAAGGATGTTGTTCCATTTGGTAGGAACGTAATCTGCGCTTGTAATTTGGATAGCATATCACGTCCCAGCAATTGGACTGGACACTCAGGCATATAAAGGAATTGATGTTTTACTACGTGGCCTCCCAATGTACAGAGTCGACTTTTAAGAACCGGTTTTTCAGCACTTCTTCCAGTTGCTCCTATTACAGTAATAGTTCTTCCAGATGGAGGAGCAACTTGATTAGTCACCACCGAATGTTCAGCACCAGTGTCGATCATAAACGCACTCCTTTTTCCCCCTATTGATACATCGACCATAGGCTCCGCTCGACCAAGGGGGATGGAGCCGGTCGGTATCAATAGTCCTCCATGACCGTGTCAGCCAATCCCACAAAGTCCCTACCTTCTCTATCGCGGGACCTTTGCGCTGCTGGATAGTACCTATCTTCCCTTACACTTCCTCTGTTCCCATTACTCCCTCTATTACCATTACTCCCTCCGGGGCCTCCTCTACCTCTCGCTCTGCCTCTAAAGTTTCCGTAACCTGCCCTGGGTAAGTCTCTCTCATACTGCTCTCTTTGCGGACACTCGTTCCTCCAATGCCCTTCTTCCTTACAGTACGCGCACTGATTCCTACTCAAAGGCTCCCTATTCCATCTACCATCGCCTCTATCTGGGCCCGTCTATCTACGCCTGCGATCGCTACCGCTAGCATATCTGCCTTTCTACGCATCTTGCGCTCTTCCTCTTTCTTACTTTCTGTTTCCCTATTCATATATACTTTGTTCGCTACCTCCATTAGTTGAGTGATAGACATACCTGCAAACCCTTCTAATTTCTGTAGCTTGCGCTTAATATCTCCGTAAGCTTGGCTGACAAAAGCGGAGTTTACCATTCGGGAATTATCAGCGTCTTCCGGATTAAAGGGGGTATACAAGCGGTATGCCTCCAATAATCGGTCATAAAAGACACTGGGCGCTTCATCACTTTTCTGAATCACCTCAACTGTCTTCGCCATGTTAATAGCTTTCTTCCCTCCGGCTTTCATGCCAGCAATTATAGCATCTCTATAGGCTTTAAGTTGAGCCATATCTGCGCCATTTACATTCCAGTCAGGATCGGTGTTAGGGTAATATGTTGCGGCCCATGCTGCCGGATTGGCTTGATTTAAAGCACGGGCTCTCTCCTCTAGCGCCTTAATGGCCGCTTGGTTAATCCTTGTCCTTTCCTCATTATTGAACAATGTCATTAATAACTGCTGGCAATCAGCCCATGTCGGGTTATATGTCTGAACTATCGAGGTGAACAGATCGGTCATAGCTTGTGGTTTCTCAGTGTACGAGGAATTGTGGGTCTTCCAATTCAAGAGATCGGTAGTCGTGATCGGGACATATACGAAGACTGGGTCAGCATGTGCCATTTGACCTGCGGCATCGATATAGGCTGACCCAGGATTCAGACGAAGAGGCATCTGATAATGTTTTAATTATTGGGTACCGGTCAGTTGTCGGGTTAGTATGGGGCTACGTGGAGGGGCGTCAGTTAAAGGTTCCGGTCGAGAGGTAATAGGGCATGAGGATGTGGGAACTTGATTTTGGGAAAAGTTAGTGAATAGTATACTCCGAGGCGAGCTAGAAGAAGCTTGACCGGAAGTTTGAAGTGGCGCCAAATCAGGATATTCAGATCTAATGGGGGTTGGTCCTGGTTCCGGAAGGGGAGTTTTAATACGAGGGGGGGTGGATTCTGTACTGGAGGAGGAAGCGGAAGTGGATGGGGCAATAGGGGAAGGGGTGCAGAGCTTCCTGCATTCGCGTCACTTCCTCTTAAAGGAAAGTAAGGGGGCGGCAAAGGGATCTCGGACTCAGGGGGCGTGTCCAAAATGGGCCTAACACCAGTCCTAGTGGACAAACAAGTCCTGGCCACCATGAGGCGACATTGCTCCTTGTGGCATATCCGGATCCATTTTGGCGAGTCGTTTACGGCCTGCCCCCAACAATCAATGTATGGAAACTGTCCGTAAAGTTCAGGCCTACCTGACACAGCCACGTGTACACGCTGTACCAGAGTTGGATCCAAACTGCCACGCGGCGGCCATGCCGCAACCAAAATAGGCCACTCCCTAGTGCACAAAGTGACCAAACGTACAGGAGACATTTTAACCCCAAAATCACATGTTTTGAATCCCTTTTTAAAATTCTTTACCATACAACCTAAAGGATCCGAAATCGTTGACTCTGACGCGCCCATACTTATCAATGGAACGTCGTTGACAACGAATACTATGCACGCGTTCTTATTCAACAGTCACACCCGTTTCCTCTGGCAACAGCACCACGTGGTACAGTTACCGAGTGAAACGTACACAACAACACAATAATCACTCAGGGAATTCCCGTACACACACAGCTGTTACACCAGTCACTAAATAATCAATATTATGCCCTTTGGCGAAACTATACAGTCACCCGCGCTATAATTCTCTATATATGAATTACCCGTCTATAACACACCCCAGTAACATCGTCTTTTACTAGTATCGGTTACAGTACGGTTAGCATAGGTCAAAGCACAATTTAAGGTCACAATACAATTATTAGTGGTTAGGGTGTTAAACATGCAATAGACGACAATGATTAGTACCTATATACAGTGTCAGTAAATATACAGGGTTATGGTACCGTGCACTATGATACAGCAACACACTATTAACACTCTCGCTAGACGGCTGAGCTCGCGCTAGCTAACAAGATATACACTTTACTAACAATCTTTAACACATTTACAATCCCAACTAAACTATTGGCCAGTACCTTGAATGGACTACCTAAAACTATATACACCCGTTTTGGTTAGCCACACTGCCCAAACACCACATATAGCGAACTAGAGGGCGAAATTTACAAAATTGCCTTCTAGTCTATTTACTCTATCAAAAGTCTAGTGGGTTCCAAATTTACACGCCTTCCCACTTAGCCAAGATAGGTTGAGAGCTAGCGAACCGAATTTACACAGGCGCCGCTTAGTCTCCCGGTCCCTCCGACCTAGCGAACGTAATATACACCCTAGAGCGCTAGTCTAGACAAGACACCGGTGTCCGGCTAGGGCTATTTACACAGGACCCCGCCTGACTAACCAGATCAAACGGTCTTACTAAAGAGCGTTCGATCGAGCGGTGCGCCTTCGCTCCTTCCCTCCGACGGAGGGGGCAGATTCCATACACAGATTTAAACCCCTTTTGGGCCTACCGCACAATCGGTATACCCCTAGTGGGTCTGCCGTCTAAAACAGCAGTTGTCTTACCTCCTCGTTCCTGAACCTGAGTTCACACTCATCGACGGGGACACCCAGCACTTCTTACGTAGAGGCCGATGATCTCCTGGACAACAGACCAGTGGCGCCGAGACGAAGGGAGGTCCACGCAGAAGTTCAGGGGTGCAGCCGTAGAGAACGTGGGCAAAGATAGACCGTCTCACGCCTCTGCCTCTCAGCTACCGTTGAGCGATGAGCTTCCCGGCCAATGCACCAAATGATACCGGAGAAACTGACGGAAGCAAAGCACAGAGAGATGGACACAGGTTTCTTCAGGAAGGAAGAGATTCTTTATTGGATCACCGATCGTGACTCAGAGGGACTAATGTCACCAAAAATACAGCAAGTTCTGAGCCCTGAACAATAGTGCAGGCTCCCTATATAGGCACATAACTCCTCCCATATTAAGCTCCACCAGCACATTCTCTTGACCAATCATTACAAATAAGAATTAACTTCCTGCTTGACCGCATGGCTTGTCCAGCACAATGGAGGAGGGGAATACTACTTCCTGTATTCTTGCACATGCTCCGTACACTACTGATCGTATCTTGCCTCGTGCAACCAACTGATCGATACGTCAGCATATGCACGTACACATGCCACGTGGTAATCTCGGCCTACTAAATTTATTTTTACCGAGATTCCACCACAGTTTCACTTTCAGATATTACCTTAATTTATCTCCTGCTCTCTCAATTGAACTTTTATCACATACTGGAGGCTCCTGCAGGGTCTAGAAAGCTATTCATAGAGCAGTAGATAAGAATTCTAAATAAAAACTAAATTCCCAATAAAGTGTAAACATTAGATGACTATTTACAGGAAGTATTCAAGAACGCTGTGTAAGTCACATACAGGAAGGTGTGGCTGGGTCTGTATAAACAAAGTAATTTACCTCCTAAATGGCAGAAAATTGAGCAGTGAGACTGCAAGGCCATGATCTATAAACCAAAACTGCTTTATTAGGCTAAAGTTGTTTTAGTGACTATTGTGTCCCTTTAAGTTTAAAAGATTTCATTCTGATTATGGACTATTGCCCCCAAATTGTGCCTGTGAACTCCTGGCACCATAACTACTACAGTCTGTTTTATTCATTTTGATGGAT
>OW240920.1:138022589-138120889 GCA_933207985.1 Pelobates cultripes | reverse complement strand
TATCTGGGGTATAACACATTCAAGCAAAACTACCGAACACCGGGCCGTTCGTGCACTTTCACCAAACAAGAAGGGAGGTCGGCGGCTTCAGCGGTGTTCGCGCAAAACTGTGTCCGATTTCAGTTCCATGAATTAAGCGTCGAACACCGCTGTGCATTTGCATGTTTAAAATGGCAGCGACCTCATGTTCGTGATACGAATGGCGGCCACCCAGCATTCGTCAATTAAGCTGCGGTTAACCGCAGCTTCAGGGAGGCTTAATTGCCGGCACACTCCAGCTCCCAGGTGGTCCAGTCATTCGTGCGGTTGTTCGGTAGATTGAATCTACTGAACACCAGGCAGAAAAGAATAAATCTTTTCTGCAGGTAAAAAATATGTCTTTTAACACGGGGCCATAGTCCAAAGGCAGCAGGCGAGCAACCAGGCTTCTCCAATGCAATGTGGCGAGATTGCTCTCGTCACAGTACCTAAAGTGTCCCTTTAAGCCCTACATCATCCAGAGTTCAGGGGTTTTGTTTTTATATAAAAAAATTGTTCCAATGTAGAATCTCAGTAAAAATTTCTCAGCATAAACAGTGGCTTAACGGCACACTGTAATAGTTAGGATGGTAGGAGTACCCTGCCGCGGCTCCTCGGCAATGAGGCAAATTATTTTACAATGGTCTGTCCTCCTGCCTGTTCATGCTAAGCTCCGGGTCTCTAATATAGGCAGGTGGCTATTGGGCTTCTGCAGTACATATTTGGCTTCTGCGGTACATATTTGCGATCCTGCTGCTCATTTATTGGATGATAGAGACCAACCCCCGGAGTGAAAAAAGAGGGAAGAGCATGACTGCTGCCTGAAGTGGTTGGCATGGTAACCAAATTGTTTACAATTTAGGGTCTAGGACTAGGAACCGGGGAATCCAGGGAGAACTTACCAGACCACTGAAGCACTGCCAAGGGATTCTGCATTTTACCACCCTCCCCTGTTAGTATTATGGAGAGGGCATGTTGTCTGTTGTTTTGTTTGTTTGCTTGTTTTGGTTTTTAATATATTTTGCCACAGCTGCGGTTTTCCTGCCATAGCAAAACTTTGATGAACACTGTCCGGACGGGCTTGGGGAGTCCCAACCTTATTTGGGACATTTCAAACACAAATGGCTCATGATAAATTGTTTAATGTGAGTTGTCTGCTGGGTAAAACCAAGTGGTTCATTTTTGGCTGCTTGTTAAAGAAATAAAGCGGTGGCCATTGCCCTTACAGACTCAAGTGGTGTTGTGTAATTCATTGGGTTGGAAGGGCTAACGGGTGAGGGTATACGAAGGAGCCAGCAGTCATGTCAGCTGACTGCTCTCAGCCAATAAATGACGCAGCCAGAGGGGGAGTTACACCTCAGTCAGCAATGGGGTTAAACTCAGTATCAGCAAAAAATTATCTAAATCAACTATGCTTTCACTTTGACTACTCTGGCCTGGAATTTAAAAAAAATCACTTAAAGGGACACTATAGTCACCCAGACCACTTCAGCTCAATGAAGTGGTCTGGGTGCCAGTTCCCACAGGTTTTAACCCTTCAGATGTAAACATAGAAGTTTCAGAGAAACTGCTATGTTTACATTGCATGGTTAATCCAGCCTCTAGTGGCTGTCTTCCTGACAGCCGCTAGAGGAGTTTCTGCGACGCTGGATGCGAAAATCGCAGTCAGCGTGCAGAACGTCCATAGGACAGCATTGAAAAATGCTTTCCTATGGACTGTTAGAATGCCAGACAGTAAAAATATGTACAAAGGATCATTGCTAATATACTAGATCAGGGGTAGGCAACCTATGGCACTCGTGCCATGCACGGCACTCAAGGTGTCTTTGCACGGCACTCACTCAAGGCTGCTAGAGCCAAACAGGCTCTGGCCTATCAGGAGTCCCAGTGAAACTTCAGATATCTGCTAATACGAAGAGGTGGTGAAGGACAATCCTCAATTTATGAATTGCAGCACATAGAGTAAGTGATCTCAGATCACTTCCTCCCAGCACTTGAAATGAAATCCACACTGTAGTAGAGCAGCCTGCAGCTGCTGTTGCAGCTCCTGTCCTTGACCTGTACCTGGCCAGCCCGGTCTCCACTGGAACCCAGGGAAGCCACCCACACTGCTAGATATACACAGAAATGCAGAATAACCCTCCCCTCATACAAATAATACGAACAGCCCACACACAAACATACATACAATCCGCACAAACATAACCCGCTAACAATCCACATACATGCACACAACCCCACATGCAGCCTCTCACATGTAATACCCCAAACAGCCCCCACACATACACACACTACCAAACACACAATGTGACTTATCCATCTACACACACAATTCCACAAGCAGCCCCCATACACAGCCCACATTCATATGTATCATACACGATACCACAAACTACTCCTGAACATATACAATATAATAGCTCATATACGCACAAATACAAAGATACAAAGAAAGCAATTACAGTAAAAGTAACACAAGCAGAATACGGCAGCATACACACCTCAATTTAAAAAAATAGGACCGGCACGCTAAGGGACATCACAATCCTATATCGGCACAGTGCTGCTAAAAGATTGCCTACCCCTGTACTAGATGTTAGAATGCTTTCGGCTCTTGCCGCGCATGCACATTCCGCTCCTCTCGGAGCTGACGTCAGCGGGGGAGGAGAGATCACCAGCGCCGAGGGAGCCCGGCGCTAGATTAAGGTAAGTGGCTGAAGGGGTTTTAACCCCTTCAGCCCAGTGGGAGGGTACCCTGAGGGTGAGGGTTTGTTTTCCTGACACTATAGTGATCCTTTAAAATTCTCTTTTTAGTATATAATCAGGTATATCTCGGATAGATTTCAACAGGAGAATCAGTCAGCATCTATGTGTATAGAAATAAAACGAAAGACCGGCCACTCATGTATGCGTGATGAAAAATAAATGAACCAGCTTGCAGATAAAAAAAAGGAAGCCATTTTACGTTTTATTTATTTTTTTTTTTCTCCCGTAGCAGAAAACATGTTTTTTTTCATCATGCATAAACAATCTGGATTATATTTTTCGCGTGACGTCCTGTCAAATTGATGGCTAAATCTGTCACCACAAATGCTGTTAAACTACATTTCCCATCAGGCTTATTTACTAAGCCATAATTTATCAAGAATGAATTTCAAATTAAAGGACAAAATAGGGACGGTAAATGCGTGGCTGGTTCGTTCGGCCCAAAATTCTCTGTTTGCAAATGATCACAGCTCTGTTGCTCAAGGAGTTAACTGTCGAAGTTTATCAATCTGCAACCCGAATAGATAGTCCCCCCCAAAAAAACACACCACACGCTACATTGGTCTAAATACAGCTAGCGAGCTGAAAATTACAGCAGATGTCAGATTTGTGGATTCATTTTGAGTGACGTTTGCTGTAATCTTTTGGGTTTACACTAAGATGAAGAGATAGGGAGTGCTACTCCCTCGCCGAATAAAGCAAAGAGAAGATTTCATCAGAAAGCTGTGTGTGCACCAGATTAGAAATCCTTTAAACAGAAGATTAGTGATTCATTAGTGGGACTTCTTTTAACGCAAAGCCAAAATGGTCAGGAATTGTAATATTGTAAGAGTTTTGATCCACTAGCAATTAGTCTGACAGCAAGATTGAGGAAGAACCATATAGCACTGTTGTTAGTATCGTGTAATGTAAACATGTTCCCAAATTAAGAAAATAATTACTAGACCTTGGCAAGGGCATTCACATTAATTAATAGATAGGAATAATATGTTTATATATGTGACACAAATGTATGACCTACTAACATCATAATAGTAATACGATCACTATTTCGAAATCCAGGAGACATTTTTCCGATGTGGAAAAATTAAAATTGCTTAAATTTAGATTTTTTTCCCCCTTCGTTTTAAATCAATAGCAGACAAGGAGACGCATGAAAGATTGAATTTAATGTCCTGGCGTCTTTTTTCAGCCTATGTTACTATGTAACTTTGCATGTGCCACTAGAGTTTTTGGCATACATATGGGGTTCCCAAAACAGAATCTTTCCGGATGAACTAAAATATCAGGTTCCACAACAGAAAACAATTCTAATATTTTACTGGTCGATTTACTAACCAAATAAAAAATAGTCCATCACTGCCATTTGTGACACGCAAACTCTACCTTAAAAAATGCGCATGTTGTTTAAAGGAAGTCTACCCAGCATGCATTGGGAGAGCAGGCTGCTTAGTGCAGAGCCTCACTGGAGAGTAGATACAGCTCCTGCCATCTCCACCTTATTGCAGCACAATGTATTGAGGATGCATGCAGCATATTAATCTTAATGTAACCTGCAGCAATATAATGACCTGTTCATGGCTGGTTTGGACTGCATGTAATACATGGAGCCGAGCCTTGACACGCGCGCAGACTGCTCATCGATTCTTGCGTGCGAGCATATGTTTTGGTTGGTACCCTGGGGACGGGGTTGCCAGTCCATTAATAAGCTATTTTCTCTTGTTTGTTTTTCTACCGGTTGTTGATCCTTGAATTTGTACAGTTTCATAATTAGCAGTTGCAGATACCTGTCTGTGTCTTAAAGGATGGCAAAGGAGAAATACATCTTAAAAACAATATATCACCTTAACTGTATTGAATAGTGCTTGTGATATATAGATATATGTTGCTACAAAATATGCACACAAATGTGTATATCAGCGAAGTGATTCTAAGGAAGAACATGCGTGTTTAATGCTGGACCACACGGTCGCTTTAAGAAACTGGTGGATGATGGGTAAGGCATTGACCAGTGGCCCCCACTTCACACGTAACATGATTTATGGAATATGGATAAGCGCTGAGATGTAGTAAAGCAGATTAACCAAAGGCAGTAAACACTAGGTATTTGTCTCAACAAAATGAATTGACACAAAAGGTACAGGAAACAGGTTGTGCCTAAACATAGCAGCAACGTATTAAAGACAAACGCAATCAAATATCGAATATATAGTCCCAATGTACTTCTGATGGCCTGAGTTCTTATGTGGTTAGATCCGTCCTATTTAGGTGCATATGAAAGAAAAGGAAAAAAAGGAGTATATAGCGTAGAGCTTTTACTAAAGTTTACATTTGCAGGTATAAAACTGTACTATCCCCACCCAAGGATATAGTTGGTTCACAACTTCATCGACAGCGTTCACATACATGGAAGAAAAGAAACAGTGTATAGTGCTCTCTTTATATAAGTACATAGGAAAATCAATAGAAATATACTTTTTTTGAGCAGTAAAATTGCTCTATTTTGACAGTGTAACTAGGTGGTATAATCCCCACCGAGGGTCAGATTGTAGTGTGCCAAATTATTGTGCTTCAGGATGTGCAAGGGACAGAAGGGTAAAATAAAGATAAAAAATATAAACTAACTGGTCCAAATTAATAATGAATTACAGTAGTTTATTATAAACTACTTTATTGTAAAATGTGATCCTGGCACACCCTAAAGCTCAAGCGGAGGAAACATTGTCACTAGTGATGTCCCGAATGGTTCGTCGAACGGTTTGCGAACGGTTCGCCACGAACGGTTCGGGACATCACTAATTGTCACACATTCCCACTCTTCTCTACGGTCAAGGTGGAGCTTCCCATCTTTAGCAGCTTACTGATACATGCAGAAAGAGAATACTCAGTAACTTGCACAAATGGGTGCAGTTTAGGGGAGGAGTGAAATAATTAGGCGCTGCCCCCGAGGTACAGTCAAGATTATATAAAACAGAGTCTACAATGCGAACCAGACAGTTCCATGAAATGTTTACATACTATTTTGATAACTATTCTTCAGTTGCATTTTCTCATGAGATAAACACACCATTAAAGGTAGATTCTTAGCACATAATTATAAAATAAATTTTACTTCCCTGATGTTTATTTCCTGTGGGTAAGGGAGAGTTATGTTAAGTTATGATAAGTTAGCTCATTAGTGTATTTTAATATAACACAGCAATATCTTAAGGAAAATACATAATTAAACATACAGCTGAAAGGGACTTTGGCATGATCCAGGGGTAATTTGTAGATATCAGGGGTACAGAAAAATATAACAGCGTTAAAGGTTAATTACGAAGTACGCAGTGTTTCCTAATAAATCCTTGTGTGCTCTACGCCCGGTTTAACAACAAGCTGCAGGTAATTAGGCACGGATATCTCATACGCTGTCGAGATAACAGAGTATCCATAGTGTAAATGTTATTTTGGGGGATTGGAGGAAGCACAAAACAGCTTCAACAATAAGTAGTGAAGGAAACTGTGAATAAGTGCTGCAAGAAAGGACTTCTTCTTTATAACCAATTGATGTTGGGCAATTTATGATGTGCAGAAAAAGTATGAACCGCTAATCATTAAATTGAGACGTAAGTGAATTGGAAAGTGTGAGAGTAGAAAAAAATATAGTAAATAAAGAGGGAAAGTGTGAGAGTAGAAAAAAATATAGTAAATACAGCCCTGTTCACTGCCAGATTTATTTGCTAATATTATGTATTTTGTACCCGTCTTCAACCAAAGGAAGACTCAAACAGCAGCCTACGTTATGTTTTTGTCTGCATGTTCATGAGTAAGTGTATGTGTGTGTATATGTATCTCTATTTTGTGTACTCTCTCTCGTTTCTGTCTGTCGGTCAACGGCAAAGGTGTATATCTGTCTGTCTTTCTATCTGTATTTGGAAATTTAATTTGGATATTTGTGTGTGCTGTTACAGTGGGGATCTATTTATCTATAACCTCATATATAATGTCATTGTGACTGTATGCAAGTGACCAATGTAGTGTGTTTGCGATCAGAATCAGCAGAGTGTATAAATGTAGAGATATATTTAGGTGTATGTGAATACAAAGTATATTTGTCTATAGACTCTGAGTGTTAATTGGGCTGGTCTTGACTTGTTTGCTAATTACCAGGTCACTGAAAATCTCATAACCTCAACAAAACAAACAAATCCCTTCTCTCTATCCTTCCCCATTGCCGCCCTTTCCACATTGGCTCAGTCTAAGCATTTGCACGCTGAGCTGCTGAAATGCTCGAATCAAATGCTTCTCTATTGGAAGAATTACATTTTGGACCACGGAGCAGAAGGGAGTGACATCAGACAAGGCGTGACAGTTGGATAAGTACCTTGAATGCATATACTATATTACAGAAAGAGTAGTAAGTACCAGGCATAGCCTTCCAATGGTAGCAATATAGAGCACTATTGACATAGAAAGGGTAGTAGATATGTTGAATATGTATATATATATATATATATATATATATATATAATTAGGAAAGGAATTAAAAAGAACCTGCATACAGTTAACCCCCCTCTCCTACCCCAAAACATAAAATAAAATAAATAAACCAATCTAAGATGAGATACTAATTATATTATAACATATAAATACTATATAATAATTTGAATAATAATATTAATACAAATATAACATCCCTGTAAACCTGAAAATGAATGGGTCTACGTGCATAGACAATACACCACACTGCTTGATTGATATCCTTCCTTTGAATAATCACCGTGACCCTTTCATAGCCAGGGGGCTGCAATGGATTTCTCTTTTCTGAAACTATTAAGACCTCGGTGAACCCAGGATGAAATTCTGGATGAAATTCTGTAATGCATCCATATGTACAAATAGATCAAAGCCGCGCACACAAATAAAATATTGATTAAAAGCTTGATCCTCTAGCTGAGCTCCCAGCTGGCTGCTCCCCCCTCTCTTCCACAATATGTATCTAAAGGTGGGGGCCAGTACTACCTCTGAATGTGGTCCTTGATCAAAGGTTCATCCAGCCACGGTGTAAAATGGTCCTGTGACATTTCCCTCGAATTAAGTGGGTTAAGGCTTATTAGATAGATTATGCATTATTTACTAAATAAATTTCAAAACCTCTTAATAGGAGTCTTTAATTCTCAGTGTGCTTCCATTGCGGGACTGTTTTTCCTTCCTCTTTAGCTTGAAAGAATATCTCACTAGGGATTGGCAGGCTGAGGCTATTTTAAGAGAGCCGTATAAAGCGACGTCCTATGGTTATCCCTTCTACAATGACATTTTGCGTGTGACCTTTTCTTCGCTGGATGGAGGGCCTTTTATTCTCTTTGGAGGACAAACTCTTCATTCCAACGTTTATATTTTACTATGAGAAGCGTCTGCCGGTGAATTTTCAAACAGAATTTATTTTTGTTCTTTTATTAACTTATTCATACATTTAACTCAATGACAATACAGAGGACCAATGGGAACATATTTCCGAGCCCCTGTCCGTGAAGAAAAGAAGGTCGATTTTAGGATTCTGTAAGAGGCACGCTTCAATAAATGTATTCAAGAAACAATACTCTCTGTTCCATTAAAATTGATAATAAATCACAGTTTGCTCTGTTCTAAATCACATCGTAAATTGCTTTTAAAATAATCATATTTAATGGAGTTATTACATTAATAAAAAGGGTATGGCTAATTGTGTTTTGCGATAGCTAAATTCTGCCATAATTTATGTTTATTAATATATTATAACTCAACACAACTTTAGGAGTATCTCATAATAACAACAGTTTATAAATGTTCTGATTTCTATTAGAAATTGACACTTTTATAAATATTTAATGGAACACCCCTCCCCCCTGGCTGTCAATCAAACAGCCAGAGGTTTCATTCCTGCTTCTGTTAGCTCGCCTGAGCTAACACAAGTCCAGACCTCAGATCAGAATGCTTTGCATGCGTGAGTGTGCAAGAAGGGCCTCAGATTGGCTATATTCCTGTGAAGGGCCTAAAATCACTTCCAGGGAAAACGGGGAAGGCTTGCAAAGATATACCCCTAATGATTACATGCATTCAATTTTTTTTTCTAAAATGGGCAGTGGAGTGATCTTTTAATTATCACTTTGATACCCTATTGTATTCTTTGAATTAAATATAATCTTTGGAGATTGTAATCTTTGAATTATATATAATCTTTGGATATTGTAATCTTTGAATTATATATAATTTTTCGCTATTACTCTTTGCTAATAAAACCAAAGACTAAACTAGGGTGTATTTAAAACACGCCGAGTCACACAATATTCACATTTGAATTTCTGCTGACTTGGAGAACCAGACTTTTTGGCCTACATTTTGTAATTCACTTGGAACGTATAGAACACATAAATAACAGTTTATTATAGTGAACTGTCATGGGGAAATTTAGGCCAATATAACTGGGTCAGAAAAGAAGCTGATATCAAGATTTTCACAATTTCCCTGTGTCGACTATTTCAGACTATATTGTGGTTTATTCACCAAACTCAAAATTCTCCTTAGTTTCATATATATCCCATTTTCTCTTCTGTAGATTGGGATTTTTGGTAATATATGGCAAGGGCAGAGCTGAGGCAAAGCTCAGTTTCTGTTGCCAAATTAATTTACCTTAAAATCCATCAGCCCAAAATATTTGATCGACAGACTAACTCTCCTGAGGTTCGGCTCACTATCAGAAAACAGCACAGCGGACTTGAAGCACCCGAGGGCAAACCGTTGACATCATGGTTAGAGGAGAACAAAATGGCCACCAGATAATAAATATTAATATAGGAAGGTGGCAAGGGGGGATTAGCATGATCTACATGAGGCATAAGGTTATAAAATGGAAAATAATAAGGTTATTTACTGAAGTGGGAATTTCATGAAGGGGAATTCAAAATGAATTTTTAAATTTAAGGCTAAAATAGCTGAATTTGAAAAATATTATCGAGCTTCCAGTTTGATTATTTTGGTCTAACATTTGAAATTCACAACAATTCTTGCTTTCAGGATTAACCATGTGAATGAGTAAGAAGAGAATACAATCATGTAATCTATACATTGTGACTGGGATATAATCAGATATTATACAGATATTTAGATGCCATTGCTATTCTATATAAGGATCCATCAAGCCATATCCACCCATCTCTGTCCTGCTAGCTGTCCTTTTGTCTCTATGGTAATTAAGCCTTTCATTTTGTATCTTTTTATAAAAAATTATGCTTTAACTAACTATCTCATTTTCTTCCTCGAAACCTAGAACTGATGTTTATAAAATATTAAGAATATTTTCCGTTTCAGCGTTGTTGATATCTGATCCTATCCGGTTTTGCAGTGACTGCAACTAATTGAACTCGTCTGATATATTAATCCTGCAGATAAACTCTAACCTAAATAATGGTTGTCATGGAAACAGGATAAGCTACAACGGAAAGCATATTGATCCCATGTGCAATTAGACCAAGCAGAACTTGCTGTCTCATGTATGTGTGTCATAATTGAGCTGTTTTCTAAAAAATATATATATTATTTTTTTCAGACAATACAGCCATTCCCATTAGCTAATTTGCAGATCAATTGTATTTTTCATGCAGTATGGCACATTATGATTTCGGTATTATCAGTTTCAAGAACATGATGTTAGTAAAGTAAAACGGAAACTCGTGTCTTCAATATTTCTGTGTTTTATTGTTCCCTTGATACCTGTGGATTTTACAAATTTATCTTCATTTGCTTATATTTTTTTTTTTAACGAATATTTAAATAAAAAATTAAACTCCATCCCTCCCGTACTTTTGCCACAATTAATTATATAGGGAATACAAATAAGCTTACACAGTTTCCACAGAAAGCTATTTCCTTTCTTATAGATTTTGAATTTCTAATGCTTTATTTTAATATATTTTTTTAATAAAAATTACCATATCTTATTCCTGTACTTCTCTGCTAATCTAGACCTGTAGAATTGCGCGCAATCCTACAAAGGTCCTCGCAGATGTGTATTGGTAAACGGTAAACACTGCGTTCCATATTCATATATCCATATGTATATATTATATATGTAATAAATATTTTTCAGTTTTTTTTCACAACTTTTCTTTTTTACAGTAACAAATTCATTGTTCTTAATAAATCCAAACTACTGCAAATTTAACAACATTCATTGCGTGAACGGACAAATACAGTTGAATATCTCTTATTACAACAGACATTATACATGATATTTTCTGAATACATAAGTTTAAACCATATGAAAATCTATCATTCTAGTGGGTACACATACTTCTGACCATCTTAAATAGGAGACCATAAGATGACTGGTATCTTGCTAATAACACTTCTCAAGCGGCAAACTGCTTTGATTGAGAAAAAAGCTACAATTACTTTTCTACATTCAAAATCACCAAATTATACATAATTTTTTTTTTCTGATACAAGCTAATTTCATATATATTTTTCTCTTTCTTGTGTACACAACACTGTGCTCCCCATTCTTTAACCAGTCATCGTTTCCTATCCAATAAAACTCATACGTGGTTTTTTTTTTAATTAGTTTTTTTTACACAGGTTATTGTCCATAGCAAGATATAATCAACAGTCACTGCCATTGTCTGTTTGTAAAAGACAGGTTTATTTTGTTCTTTGAAAACTCGAGTACTGCTGAAAATTATTTTACTTGGTGTTGCTAAGATAGATAGTCTCAAAGATCGATTCCTTTGATTCTCGTCGGGCAAGTCCATTTAATGTGATAACGTTTGACCCGTCAAAAGGACAGTTTGGTTAATTTTGGCAGCCATCTTTCTACTTAGCAAGTTCTATTCTACATCCCTGTTCAGTTTGTAAGTGCCAGGGCCTGGCTACAACTCATCAGACCTAATGACGTGAAACAGGGTGACATTGTACAGCACTTGGTGACCGTTGTTCCAAGCGTACAGAACCCTGTCCTTGGGATTGTAGTCCAACATTGAAATATGTGAGTATTTGTTTTGGAAAGTGATGTCAATGTACTCGTAGGTGGAGGTGTTGGTGTGATAAGCGTAATGCACTTTGGTTCCACCAGAATAACCATTAGTGACATAGAGAGTTCCGCAGATCATGAAGGCTTCCCCAGCACTTCTCTTAGGGTAACCTGTGGTCCAGGTCTTGAGGATTTGTAGGGTGTTTGGGTCCAGCTTGCTGATGACTATGTTCCCAGCATTTTGATTGGTGGCATAAACAACCCATAGCCCATTCTCGTCTACCATGATGTCAATATCTGATTGACCACCCCAAGCATAATGGTAAACATTGGTGTAACCAGCAGAGTCCAAGCTCCTGGTCTTCAGTATTGTCTCTGACTTCAAGTCAAACCTGATGATGATGTGGCTTTGGAATTTGTTGAAATAGATGGAACCATTATATACAACCTGCCCTGTTCCAGACCATGGGTGTGGGAGACGGTGAGAGGTAAAGTTGTCACTATTCTTAAAATCATCCATCGACCTGTACTCCCGTACAAAACGGTTATTGTGGTAGCCGTCCATGTACCAAACCTAGAGAACAATGGAACAAAGTTCATTATTGCTGGAAGCCATCATCTCCACATAACAGCTAAGAGACTTTTATTATTTTTAATTTTGCAGCAAGGGGTAGCAAGTTTTCCACTGCAGGCAGCGCAGGGCTGGCACAAGATATGTTGCTGCCTGGGTCAGCGAACAAAAAGTTGCCCCTCCCGAACCTTGCATGTGCCCAGCACTGTACACATATACTAAGTTTTCACATATAACTAATTTACCATTTATATATAAACATATTCTACAAGCTAAAATATATACAACTGACTACTTACAGACACATCTACTTAGCAACATACACATAAATGCACACACAGATACACTGACTCATTCATACAGATATACACACATTAATTCATTCATACACAAATAACTCACTTCTTTATACATACTACACATTTATACAGATATACACACATTCATTTAGCCATACACAGCTAACTCACTCATTCTACATACTACACACAGACCCTCTATCATTTATACAAACATACACACTTTGACCATTCGTTCAGATGTACACAAATAACTCATTCATTCATATAGACAATACAAATACACTTACTCATTCATGCAAACATACACACTCTAAACATTTATTTATTCAGACGTACACAGATAACTGACTCATTCATACAGCCATACACAGACACTCACTCATCCATACAAACATACACACTTTGAACAGTCATTAATTCAGACATTTACAAATAACTCACACATTCATACATACTACACACAGACACTCTCTCATTCATACAAACATACACACTTTGACCATTCATTCAGACATACACAGATAATATTCCACAAGCTCAAATATAACTAGAACTAGCTACTTACAGTCACATCTACTTAGCAACATAAACATAAATGCACACACACAGACACTGACTCATTCACACAGATATACATGCATTCATTCAGACATACACAGAAAACTCACTCATTTATACATACAATACAAAGACACTCTCATTCATACATACTACACACATTCATTCAGCCATAAACAGATAACTCACTCATTCATACATACTACACACAGACACTCTCTCGTACATACATACAAACATGCACACTTTGAACAGTCATTCATACAGACCCTACACAGACAATCACTCATTCATACATGCACACATACATCTAGTTTGCCTCATTTCTGTTTATGTAGAAATCAGCAAATAATTGAATCATAATATATGTTGTTTTATGTTTTTCTTAAAGCACAAAAATCTATTTTACTGTTATTTAACTGTGATATACGACATGGGTCAAAAATCAGGGAGCGTCTAACAAGAAACAAATGTATTGAAATAAAAATCTGCTTACCCTATTATCTCCTTCTGGAGCCAGTGGGTCTGTCATCCAGGAGCCAAACCTGGAACCGGACGCTTTGACTGTAACTGGTTCGCTGATCCCTGTCAGCTTGCCACAAGCTAAAAGAAACAGAAAGACAAGGAGTTAGTAAAAATGAATTCATTCTTAATCAGAATCATGCACCAATTGTATTGAGCAAATAGAAAAAAACATATCCCTGCAGATTAGGCAAGGATTCTTACATCTTGTGCTTATTTTATGATGGGTGACATGTGACAACTATTTATTGTGGCGCAGACAATAATTATAGGACACTTAAAGAACAGTAAAGGATGACCTTGCTACTAGATCTTTGTGTATGATTTTCCCCATAGTTCTTACACTAGAGTTTGTAACTTGGGATACATGGTCCATAAACATCAGAGATTTCATAGTTTTGAAATTACTGACATCCTCATACAAACAAGCATTTGCAAAAGTCAGGGGAGAGTGCCGTGGAAAGGTGTTCTCAGATTTAGATGCCGCTTCATTCTAATTTTCATAATAAAATCCTTTTCTAACATGTAAACATAATTTCTGGGAAACATTCGTACTACAGTTTGAGTATAATTTAATTTTAAAACACAAGGAAGATTTTAAAAAAATACGTAAAAAAAATGTCGGGCGTTAGATAATCCCTACTGGCAAATTGCATCTCTACAAAAAGTGCAATTTTATTTTAGGATTCAATAAAGATTGTCCGAAAAATAATAAACAATAGTATTAATCTCTCTGGTAATAGCTGTTGCAGTGTCACATTATCATGAAATATTTAACACAGGACAGGCCGTGACGGACCGACTGTACCCGGACCGGGTACCTCCGTCAATTGCTGCTTCCTAGTACTAATGAGTACCATAAGAACTGTGCTGGAACTACTGCAAACCCCACGAACCACCAGAGCTTTGTTGGGATCTCGCCGTCTCCTACCCACCCTGGACCTATGACCAGGATCCAGCTTCCAGTGGGTAGACCTCTCTTAGTCCAGAGAGCGTAGCAGAAACAAGCTCTTACAAGAGATAGTGATTATACTCAGTGGAGTGTAGTGATTATAGCAATCTCCCAGAGTGTAGTTCTCCAATCCCCCAAACATGAGCCGAAACTTCATGAAGGTGCAAGATGATCTGAGCTTTAGTGGTTCAGGTTGGCTTTTATTCAATTCTCAAGGCCAGAGGAACACCCCCTGGACCTGATGGGGCACAGGAACACAAAGGACATAAACCAATCAGAACAAACATACATTCTGTGACACGCCCATGTACAGCACACAATCTCTCCCCTCTGCTTGGGAGATAATTGAGTAAAGTCCTGTAAGTAATTCAATTATCTCCAAGCAGAAAAAACACATTTTGACAAAGTTCAGAAAGTACCCCAAAACATAACATACCCCCCAAAATTCCCGGATTGCCCTGATCTGGGTGAACAACATATCCAAAAATCACCCAGATCAGAGCAGGGATTCAGGAAATTCCTGGAAGTCTTATTTTTGATCACCCGTGCACATGGTCCCATGCCCAAAACAGTTCCAGAGAATTAGGGATAACGGTCGGTCTCTCTGTCTGGAGTACAAAAGTACATACTTCACATGAACAGAGCCTTTTAAAGTGCATTGGGCAAGGTATATTGCAGGGCCCATAGTCCTGAGGAAATAGACTGGCCAGCAGGCCCCTCCAAGAATCCTTGATGAGGTTCAGTTTGTCACAGGGCCATAATCAGAGGGTAGGAGGCTGGCAAACAGGCCCCTCCAAAAACTCGTGGCAAACTCACAGAAAAAGGGGAGATTGTCACACAGGCTAACCTCTAAGTAAAAGTAAAGTCAAACTACAACTACGTGTAACTGCTAGGCAGGTTTGGGTGAAATAGTGATATCTCATTTGTCAACTGGTATAGGTAACAGTTATGTTGGTAAAAGTGTGAGATATCTTACTGTAATGTTGGGAGGTTAAGGGTGTTCTAGTGATATCTGACTGGTCAGTAGATACAGGTTAATGCTGGGTGGATGTTGGTGTGGGGGTAGGGCTCTCGTACTGGTCAGTAGGTAAAGGGTTCCATATGGGTTGGTTAGTATTTTTTAGTGGAAACTTACTGGCTAGTAGGTACAGTTAAAGTGGAGAGAGTTTAGGTTGTACTTATGACACCTTACTGGTATAGGTTTACTAGTGATGTTTTATTGGTCAGTGTGTAGAAATTAATGTTGCGTGGATTCAGTTTTATATATTCAGATATATAAATTCCATCATCAGTAGGTACTGGTTACGGTTTGATGGGTGATGGTATGTAATGATCATTTACTGGTTATTAGGTACTGGTTACTGTTTGGTGGGTGATGGCATGTTACTGGTTATTAGGTACCGGTTACTGTTTGGTGGGTGATGGTATGTAATGATAATTTACTGGTTATTAGGTACTGGTTACTGTTTGGTGGGTGATGGTATGTAATGATAATTTGCTGGTTATTAGGTACTGGTTACTGTTTGGTGGGTGATGGTATGTAATGATAATTTGCTGGTTATTAGGTACTGGTTACTGTTTGGTGGGTGATGGCATGTACTGGTTATTAGGTACCGGTTACTGTTTGGTGGGTGATGGTATGTAATGATAATTTACTGGTTATTAGGTATTGGTTACTGTTTGGTGGGTGATGGTATGTAATGATAATTTACTGGTTATTAGGTACTGGTTACTGTTTGGTGGGTGATGGTATGTAATGATAATTTACTGGTTATTAGGTACTGGTTACTGTTTGGTAGGTGATGGTATGTAATGATAATTTACTGGTTATTAGGTACTGGTTACTGTTTGTGGGTGATGGTATGTAATGATAATTTACTGGTTATTAGTACTGGTTACTGTTTGTGGGTGATGGTATGTAATGATAATTTACTGGTTATTAGGTACTGGTTACTGTTTGTGGGTGATGGTATGTAATGATAATTTACTGGTTATTAGGTACTGGTTACTGTTTGGTGGGTGATGGTATGTAATGATAATTTGCTGGTTATTAGGTACTGGTTACTGTTTGGTGGGTGATGGTATGTAATGATAATTTACTGGTTATTAGGTACTGGTTACTGTTTGGTGGGTGATGGTATGTAATGATAATTTGCTGGTTATTAGGTACTGGTTACTGTTTGGTGGGTGATGGTATGTAATGATAATTTACTGGTTATTAGGTACTGGTTACTGTTTGTGGGTGATGGTATGTAATGATAATTTACTGGTTATTAGGTACTGGTTACTGTTTGGTGGGTGATGGTATGTAATGATAATTTACTGGTTATTAGGTATTGGTTACTGTTTGGTGGGTGATGGTATGTAATGATAATTTACTGGTTATTAGGTACTGGTTACTGTTTGGTAGGTGATGGTATGTAATGATAATTTACTGGTTATTAGATACTGGTTACTGTTTGGTAGGTGATGGTATGTAATGATAATTTACTGGTTATTAGGTACTGGTTACTGTTTGTGGGTGATGGTATGTAATGAGAATTGACTGGTTATTAGGTACTGGTTACTGTTTGGTAGGTGATGGTATGTAATGAGAATTGACTGGTTATTAGGTATTGGTTACTGTTGAGTGATCTAGGGTGTGGTAGGCCTATCTTAGCCCCTTCTTGTAGGTCAGTAGGTAGGGGTTACCCCTGGGATGGTAAAGGTGTGTAAATTAAATATTACTCATTCATAGATACAGACTATCAGTGGACTGGAATGGTCATCTTACTGGTCTACCTGTATTTACTTGTTAACATATGGGCTGGTTATTATTTGCTAGGCATAACTTGCTGGCCACCTGTTATAGGCCAGGTATAGTAATGGTAAACTAGTGAATTCTGTAGATACAGGTTACCAGTGGACTGTGTGTTAGTATGTGTGCATGTGGTATTTATAGATTATTGTGCTAGTATGTGTGTTTGTGAAATTGACAGGTCAGTGTGTTAGTATGTGTGTTTGTGATATTTACAGGTTAGTGTGTTAGTATGTGTGTTTTTTTTATAGATTAGTGTGTCACTATGTGTGTTTGTGATAACAGATTAGTGTGTTGGTATGTATGTTTTTTGAGATTCATAGATTAGTGTGTCAGTATGTATGTTTGTGATATTAACAGGTTAGTGTGTTACTATGTGTGTGATATTAAGAGGTTAGTGTGTGTTAGTCTGTGTGTCTGTGATATTAACATATTAATGTATTCAGTGGCGTACATACCAGGGTCGCCCGGCCGCCCCTGCGACCCGGTATGTACCCACAGGGCCAGCCTCTTCCCCTGGGGGGCCCAGGAGCCGACCACCCCAGGGCCCCCAGAGGCTGGCCCTGCTGTCACCGGGCAGGCGGGTGGCCGGTCGGGCAGGCGGGTGCGCGAGGGAGCACTCAGTGCTTCCTCTTCAGCTCCCTCGCGCACCGCACTGATACCGGAGCCGGAAGATGACGTCATCTTCCGGCGCCGGCATCCCTACGCGGCGCGTGAGGGAGCTGAAGAGGAAGCACTGAGTGCTCCCTCGCGCACCCGCCTGTCCAGACAGCCCGCCCACCCAGGAGCCCAGCAGCACCACTGGACCCCAGGGAATCCCCCCAGCACTCCAATAGGTAAGGAGGCTGGGGGGATTAAATTTAAAAAATAAAAATGTGTTAGTGTGTGTTAGTATGTGTGTGTGTTAGTGTCTTAGTATGTGTGTGTTAGTGTGTGTGTGTGTCTTAGTATGTGTGTGTTAGTGT
Organism: Pelobates cultripes; assembly: GCA_933207985.1. Taxonomy (NCBI): domain Eukaryota; kingdom Metazoa; phylum Chordata; class Amphibia; order Anura; family Pelobatidae; genus Pelobates; species Pelobates cultripes. Next base: position 138,102,452 of record OW240920.1, on the reverse strand, counting down.
ATGTGTCTTAGTATGTGTGTGTTAGTGTGTGTGTGTCTTAGTATGTGTGTCTTAGTATGTGTGTGTTAGTGTATGTGGGTCTTAGTGTGTGTATGTGTGTGTGTGTGTTAGTGTATGTGTGTGTTAGTGTATGTGTGTGTTAGTGTATGTGTCTTAGTATGTGTGTGTTAGTGTGTGTGTGTCTTAGTATGTGTGTGTTAGTGTGTGTGTGTCTTAGTATGTGTGTGTTAGTGTGTGTGTGTGTATGTGTGTTAGTGTATGTGTGTGTTAGTGTATGAGTGTGTGTGTGTGTGTTAGTGTATGTGTGTGTTAGTGTGTGTATTAGTGTTTGTGTTAGTGCGTGTGTTAGTGTGTGTGTCAGTGAGTGTGTCTGTTATTGGGTGTGTGTCTGCTAGTGAGTGTGTTACTGTGTGTGTCTGTTACTGAGTGTGTTTGTCTGTTAGTGAGTGTGTGTTTGTCAGTGAAAGTGTATGTTTTGTAAGTGAGTGTGTATGCGTCTGTTCGTGAGAGTGTGTGTGTGTGTGTCTCTTCAGCATTTAACTTTCTCCAGCGTCGGACTCCCCAGTGTCCGCCTCTCAGCTCCGAATGCAAATGCGTGGCAAGAGGTGCGCGCGCGCATTTAAACCGCCCATAGGAAAGCATTACTCAATGCTTTCCTATGGACGTTCAGTGTCTTCTCACAGTGATTTTCACAGTGAGAATCGCGGAAGCTCCTCTAGCAGCTGTCAATGAGACAGCCACCAGAGGCTGGATTAACCCTCAGTGAAACATAGCCGTTTTCACTGCTATGTTTTCAGCTGCAGGGTTAAAACTAGAGGGACCTGGCACCCAGACCACTTCATTGAGCTGATGTGATCTGGGTGTCTGTTGTGGTCCTTTAAGTGTGTGTGCGTACCGCGGTCGCGGGGTCGCAGCCCTGCAACCCCTGCGACCAGGTGCCCGCCGCCATGTGTTGCGGCCCCAACCCGCGCCGAGTAAGCGCGGGAGGGAGGGGGGGGCCCACTGTTCAATTTTCGCACCGGGGCCCAATGGGTCATGTGTATGCCACTGAATGTATTAGTATGTGTGTTTGTGAAATTAAGAGGTCAGTGTGTTAGTATGTGTGTGATATTAACAGGTTAGTGTGTTAGTATGTGTGTTTGTGATATTTACAGCTTAGTGTGTTAGTATGTGTGTTTTTTTTATTTTTATAGATTAGTGTGTCACTATGTGTGTTTGTGATATTTACAGGTTAGTGTGTTAGTATGTATGTTTTTAGAGATTCATAGATTAGTGTGTCACTATGTGTTTTTGTGATTTTAACAGGTTAGTGTGTTAGTATGTGTGCTTGTGATAACAGATGAATGCGTTAGTATGTATGTTTGTGAAATTAACAGGTTAGTGTGTTACTATGTGTGTGATATTAAGAGGTTAGTGTGTGTTAGTCTGTGTGTCTGTGATATTAACATATTAATGTATTAGTATGTATGTTTGTGAAATTAAGAGGTTAGTGTGTTAGTATGTGTGTGATATTAAGAGGTTACTGTGTTAGTCTGTGTCTCTGTGATATTAACAGATTCATGTATTAGTATGTATGTTTGTGAAATTAACAGATTAGTGTGCATGTGATATTTATAGATAGTTCGTTTTTACAGATTAGTGTGCATTACTCAGTGTAGGGTAGATTAGCATGTACTAGTGATGTTTGAATGTAGGCACACCTAATTCGCCCTAGCTGGAAAGTGCGTATGACCATGATCTGGATAGACACCATGAATGGCTCTTCTTTGGTTTAATGTTTTGTGTATTGTCAAGGGTTCAGGGGGAGAAAATGCAGATAACAAACTCATGAAAAACATGCTCACAGTGTACTATAAATGCCCATATTCAATAACAGTGCAGATACATAATTAGGTTTCTACTCTGATTTAATAAAAATCAAGTACGGCTATAAGATACTTATCAAGAATTGACTGAACTTCACATCACATGATGCTCATCCATCAGCCAAGGTCAGCAGAGAATCTTGGAAGCTCTAGTTCAACAACCAATGACCTACCTAACGGCTTCTCATACAAATGATCTGGGGTATTAGAGCAGAGTGGCCAAACCTTAGATCTCCAACTGTGGTTGAACTACAACTTTCATGATGCTTTGCGGTTCTTAAGGCTGGCAAAGGTGAGTTGTACTTCTGTTACCCCTGGGGATCTACCTTGTTTACACTCCTCATCTATTCTACTGAAAGAATAAATTATCTTCAAATGCAGCCAATGTTGCCATGTAATAAATAGCAACCTGTTATAATTAATTTTATAAAAAGGATCACATTTGGCTGAAGTTATTTGGCTTATAGAGAGAGATATATTTCAGAGAACAGATATTTATAGGGTGTTTTGTTTTCTAAGCATCGTTGAAGCTGTAGTTGATCATCGGGGTGTACTGGGATTGTGATGTTTTTCATTCTGCTAAATTTTACTTATGAAGAATTTTCTTTTAATGGGATGGAGAACAATTAGGGCATAGTGTAGCTAACCCAGGTCAATAAGGTGATCGACAAGAGCAGAGGTAGAATTAATCTTAGCCAAGATGAGAAAGACAACACATTCACAGCTCCTGTAGGCCATTACAAAAAACATTCCCATGTCTATGACACACAATACTACACAGAATTAACTGTATAAAATGTGTCAGTCAGTTTCTGGTAATTCTCTTCTCGATTGAAGCTTCCCCAATAAATCACCTAGGTCTTCTACATACAACAAGATGTATTTGTTGGTAGAGTAAAGAGAGAACATTAATTTTTCTCTAAAACCTCTACCTTAGGGTATGCATAAACCTAATGATTTTCTAGCTCACTCTAATACATATCCAATAATGGGCGAGAAATTGATTAAAACCTTTGGTGTGCAATATAAATTATGCATGGCTGAATGGGACTGGAATAAAGACATAGCGAATGTTAACATCGACAGACAAAGCAGTTTAAACTAATATGAGAAAAGGGACCATAAAATACTACAGGTTCATTTTTCATCAATGCTCATCATACAGGAGTCTTTTATATTGTCGTTCAAAGGATAACTTGCTCAGGAAATACATGAACGTTTTTTTTATTTGATCCTGCAACCAATTATACCCCTTGCCTATATTCTTTAACAAACACATTCAATTAGCTGTGGCTGGTCAGTGTCTGACAGTCTGCCCATTTCTACAGGAAACTTGATAGGTTTGGCCAGGGTGATTTAACAAGCCTGACTAATTCCTGCATACGTTAACGGCTTTTTAATTAGATCCATTCAATTTCTGGCCATAAAGCTCCCTCTATATATAGGTCAAGGAAGAATGGATGTCTAAGACATCTAGACATGGCAGCCCTACAGCCAGGATACCAACATTGGTTTGTGGCCTCGGAAGTTGACATGGTTGCCCAGCAGTCAGTGGCCACTGGCTGATTAACTGGCTGATTAGAGTGGGCAGAGGGCTTTCTGATTATATCCACTCAATTTCTGTCCGTAAAGCTCCCTCTACCTATAGGCTGGGGTGAAAGAGATGTCTAAGACGTCTAGACATGGAAGCCCTACAGCCGGGATGCCAACATTGGTCCATGCCCTCGAAAGTTGACTTGTTGCCCAGCAGTTAGTGATCACTGATTGATAAACAAAGGTAAGAAGTCCAACATCAACAAAGTTTAAAAGGAATTCTTAGGGGAAATAAATTGTGCATGGTTATTTTATGCATCTAGTTCCTAGTAGTAAATTTAGTAAAGTACAATTTACATTAGTAACTGGTTAAGTACCAAACATAGTATTTAGGAAATGTAAATTTCTATGTAAATATTTTTTACTGTAAAACAAAACAATGAGAACAATACAGGTTTAAGCACTTAAAACTTAAATGGCTGGTCTTTTTGAATCAATACGGTTTCTTTTATTTATATTCCCTACAATAAATAAAGGAATAAAATAGAGGAAAAAAACAAGTCTGTTTATTGTTTAGTACAGAATAAAAAATAAATATATGCTCGCTATAAAGGGACTAAAAATAAATCAATAATTCGAAGAGTCTGTTTATCGTTTCAGTCCTTTGGAACATATGGAATCGCAGCCGAAGATTTCACGTGCTCATCACAGCTATTTTGTAACAGCTGGTGTGTGTATATATTTGTTTCTTGCTGTTTATTTTGTTTTTATTTTACATTTTGGCAAAAATATCTCAGATTTAGATTTATCATAACAATATATCAGCATTATTGTTGTGTTTTGACATCTTTAAAGGGGAACTATTATGAAAAAGGAACGTCTGATATGTTGTAGCTAGTATATCGCAAGTTGGGATGTCCACAGTCCTTTGGTGTTAAAAATCGAGAGGTTTTGATTCCTCCCTCCAACATACACTGGCTGTCCTACACACACACACAAACAGACTGGATAACCTAAAGACACACATGCTACAGCCACTGCACACATACACAATGAATCCCCCCCCCACACACACATACTGGATTCCCTAAACACACACTGCAGGACTGTACACACACATGCACAATGGACCCCCTACACAAACACACACACTATAGACCCTATGCACACACGTGCTATACACAATTATCCCCCTGTACGCCCACACACTCCAGATCCTATAAAAAAAACACACACTTGCATTATCCACTGTACAAACATGACAGCCGCTATACACACACTCAGACACCACACGTAAGCCTCAGCCCTACTCAGACTACCCTTCACACACAAAACTCAGTCACCAAAGACATAAGCCTACTCAAACTACCCCCAAATACAACCTCTACACACACAGCACTCAGCCACTAAACACTCTCTCACACACAACACTCAGCTACTACATACACAATACACAACTACACACAGCCACTACACACTCTCACACACACAACACACAGCCACTACATACACTATACACAGCTACACACAGCCACTACACAATATCACACACACACACAACACTCAGCCACTACATACACGATACACAGCTACACACAGCCACTACACACTCTCACACACACACACAACACTCAGCCACTACATACACAGCTGCACACTCCCACTCACACACACAACACTCAGCTCCCTCCATTCACGTGTTTTTAAATGATGCAAGGATAATTAATAGATCCATCCATGGCGTACAGACTGAATCACTTTTTTTTATTTATTTTTCTCAAAGCCTTTGTTGATTCAATTGCCAGATCTGTTTTCGCTTTAGGCAATAAGTCATTGTAAAAAAAAATATATATCTCATTGTTGTAATTCTTTGTAATCTGAATGCCAACTCAGTTCATATATTTTGCCCTGTATCGATTAGATTCAGCTGGAAACTAAAATAGTGGTTTGGTCAAAAAGACACAAACTGTCTGTAAGTTGGCAGTTCCAACTTAAATGTGGCAAGTTGGCCATTAGTGGTGGTCCAGTCTGTTGGAGAGTCTGTTGGAGAATGCTTAGATTTATACATTTGGGGCACTGTAAACACTGGGTTAATAGAATCACTTGGTGGAAGGGGTTGGGACGTTGGCAGAAGAGGGGGAAGGGTTTTCAGTTAGTTCAATACTATCATATCTGCAGGCTTTAAATCAATTAAATATATAATTTATTTTTGTGATAAATGATGGTGATCATTGTTTAAGGAGATGTAAGAACTACAGTGAATGGCCATGACAATCCCATACAGGGCTAGAATGAGATATTCATCCCGGGCATTTAAAGGTTGAGCAGTCCAATAGAAGATGGTGGGAGCAGAGAGGGTTGTAGTGAGTCTTCAACAATGACATGCACACATGTCAGTTTGATGCTCTCAAGGGCAGCACATACACAGAGCCCTGCTGACATATGGAAAATGCCCTGTGCTTGTTTACAAGAGCAAGAGCAGTGGGTGCAGACCAGACTCCAGTGGGTGCAGACCACTTGTACAGCTCCTTACACTGAGAAGTATTCCAGAACTCACTGCATAAACAAAGCAGGATTAACATAAGGCATCCCTAGGCAGGGTTAGCTAGGGGCCCCCAAAACCATGAATTTCATTGGCCCCATTAGCCATTCCTATGTGAAGAATGCAGTGGGGGCTGGTAACCAGCCTAAGGCACCAAAATACCTAAATCCTACTATGAGCGCAGGAACAATATAGGTGCTAAGCACTCAGTGGAGGTATAGTTTACAAGCTCCCAGGGACCCGGCAATAGGGAGCGCTGAACTGATCACAGAGATAATTTGATCTCCCCAGTCTGCCTTGTCCTATGGGCATTGTGGCCCACTGTGCATTTGCCGGGTTTGCACAGTGGCCAGTTTAAAATTTGTATATTTTCGGACCTGCATTCATTGAGGGTGCTACGATATAGTGTCAGCTATGGTGTGGAGGAATGGAAGAAAACTGCAGCCGTCAATGATCGTTAGACCACCAGGAATTGTGACACCACTGGCTCATAATAATATAGGGAAGGTGGTGTAAGGATACATTTGATAGCGATTCTGGCAGAGTAAATACTTCAAAATGCCAAAATAAAAAGGCTGGCAATGTATCATGACAGTAGTTTCACCACAGCTGGAGAGAGCTATGCGTTGGACTTACCTGTACCCAAAATGAGCAGCCCAGCATTGAAGCCTTTTAAGGAAAACTGCCAACACTGATGGTGTTCTCTCATGGTTGCATGCAGCTAGTTAAGTGAACACATGCTCACCCGACAGAAGATCAATTTGATTTACTAGACTCATTGTCATTGTGAGCGGTGCACAAGGCGAAGATGGCCGATGTCACCGCTCATGGGGCAAAGCAGACTCATCTTCAATCAGATTAGACCTGCATCAAATTAGGCATCACTTTGGCAGCGCTCAGGGAGGGAATGCTGTGAGGGTTGATAGTTTTCCATTAAGAAAAGGTTCCTTATTATAAATGTATAGTTTAAAGTTGAGATGCTCCACCATTTGGAGTTATTCACAAAACCAGGAAATATATTGCATTGAAGATAAAGAATAAAATAAGCCAAGCTGGAAAAAATATCTGACTATTTCAGATTTTTTTTTTTGTTCAAAAATGTTCAATTCTAGTAAATTCTCCACAATTCCAGTTTAGAGAACATCACCAGAGTTTGTTTATGGTTTCTTTTATTGCAGTCTAGTGTTATAGAACGAGTGTTTTCTTAACAGTATCTGTACGGGGCTTAGAGGGAATTGTGCCTAAACCTTAAGAAAAAATTGCCTGTTTTGTTCTAACCAGACTCCTTTAATCTACTCAATTAAGAAATGTTTTTAATTAAAACTTTTGTTGTGCCAACTGCAGGGTAATGGAACTCCTTCAGACAACAGCCATGTCTACGGGTATTTGCATCTTCAAATCATATATGTCCACAAATCCCTTTGTGTGAGCATTTAACAGAATCATGTTATCTAACAGTGGGCACATATAATGCACATATATTTATTTAACAACAAGAATAATACATGTGCTTGGACTCTTCTCATCTATACGTGTGAGAAAGGTTTCTCGGGACTTACACGCATTATAATGAATGATTATGTACAATATAAATATTTATATCCGCTGTCCTGAAGATGCTTCAAGCTAGGATTTTATCTGCTGAACTGATTTTTGCATTTTTTTCCATTTTGGCAAACACTATTGTTTACTTTAAAGGTGACCTAAGCAGGTGGTCATACTGCTGACAGCAAGAACTGCCATTTAATGGCTTTGAAATTTGGCTCATTGCAAAGCACATCAAAACCACAAAAAGACCATTGACAAAGGTCACGCTCGTGAGTAATACACAATGAGTTTCCCTAGACCTCAAGGATTAATAGGTTTTAGAATTCCGATGTAAAAAATTTATCAAAGCATCAATCATTTCTCCCAAATCTAACGCATACACAAAAATGAATACAATCAATTGAGATATTAAAAATGACAGAATAAAATTCAAATTAGAATGTGTCTATACATCAGTATGTGTTTTGCTTTTCTTGTTAAGCTTGCTAATTACTATAGTCTTTTTGAGGGTCATTACATTTGTGTTGGTTAAGTTTGCATTGTTGCAGTGCGGGCGGAAGTAGCATCATTCGAGTAATGTATTGGGAGCGTAGCTGACACTTCTAAAGTGACAGTATTAAAGCTCACCTTTAATATTTTCTACTAATTACATTTGCAAACATAACTGTCTCTAGGCTCTGTTAAAAACTTAGGATGGAAGCAATTTCACAGTACTCTCAAACCAGTAATCAACGGCTTGTGTATAAATACCTCTCCATTGGATATCAATAAAACATGGGCTTTTGGACACTGTTTTAAGAACAAGTGTTTTAAAAACATGCCTTAAAACGAATTATGCTGGAGGCATGTATAGTAGACAATTAAACATTAGGCCCTTGTCCAAACTACAACTCACTACGAGTCCAGCAATGTTTATAGAACAGGTGGAACTATTTTACTTGTCACCTGAAAGAGGTCGTCAGTCACATCTTAGTATTATGTGATAGAGAGTCAAATAGACATCTAATTAAAGACATCTTACAAGAACCAAGCCATAATAAGATATGTAAACACAGCATATAAACAGTGTTAGGCTGTTTGTTAATTTTTGGTGAGTGTTTTTAAACGGTGCTCGCCGTTTCGGCACCACTACCTACAAGTATTGTGTGTGTGTGTCTGATGCAGGGGTCAAATTGTGTCCGATGCCTACCTAATTTTTGCATGCATGCACGGAGCCTTTCTTCAAGATTTGACACTCTGCTCTGCAGTTCCTCGTAGTCATAGGCGCCAATCTCCTCCTGTAGCTCGTTTAGAACTGACGTCAGATTCTGGACCTCCTCCTTAAACTGCAATACCAATTTTGCATCGGCCTTGTACTCTTCCAACACTGGTATGAGAGGTCTAAGTTCCTCCATTTTCGCTTTTATTGCCTGCAAGGTTAAAATAAGCTGGTTCAGTGCTCTGCATGCAAAATTTGGTAACACCCTGCCCTGTGCCTACCTCTCTGCCTGCCTGATGCCTACCTACCTGCCTCTACGCTTCCTGTGTGATGTATGCCTGCCTGACGTATGCCTGCGTGATGTATGCCTGCCTCATGTCCTGTTTGTTTCATATGTGAGTGTCATTGTGTTTAAACCCCTCACAAAAAAGCAACATTTACACATCAAATGCATAGGAAATACCGTATTAAACAGTCTGAAATACCACGTATTTGGGAAAGGATTTTATTAGTCATTTGTATTTTTTTTTCCAAATGCAACATCTTCTTTTTACATGCTTTTAAAACACATACACAAAGATTTCTTTCTTTAAAAAAAAAAAAAAGAAAAAATAGAGATATATATATATTTATATGCATTGACAAGGTTAAAAATTCTTCATGAAATGCAGCTACATTCGCATGCAAAGGAAGATTTGAATTCAACGTGTTCAAGGTTTCCTTAGTGATAAAGCACTAATTGGGAAAATTAAAATTAAAAAAAATAAAAAGAAAAGAAAATTATGAAAAAGGTGCCCAAATGCTCTGTGTCTCTCTTTCAAGGTAATCTGGGAGATAACTGCCTCTTCAGTCACTGCAAGTTAAGTTAGCCCTGTAAGCAAGAAAATGAAATACTGTTGAAGAGCTAAAATACTAACCTAACTCATAAACAAATAACCATTCATAAACAAAATATCATGGACTGCTTTAAAACAAAACCATTGGATTTTTTTTGCATTTTTTTGTTGTTGTAATTTTCAATATTTTTTAAAATTTCAATTATTTATTTTAAAATATTTGGAAAAAATCAATATGCTATTTTTTTTGTTTTGTCGCTTCTGTGATCGTATTTATAGTCTGTGTGTGTGTGAATGAGTAAGTATATGTCTTTATGTATGTGCGTGTTCCAAACTAAGGCTCTATAAATGCTAAATTAAGGCTCTATAAATGCTAAATTGCAATTGCATCGTATCTGGTTCTAAGTTTGTTATTGCTCTTTAGTAAGTCAAAGTCAATATGATTTGAACCCCACCTCCTAAAAAGCCTGATATTTCAATAAGCTCGAGAAATCATCATATAACCGTATCATGGGTGAGGGGAGTGGATCTAGGACTGTGGAGCAGAGAAACTGCACAGATAATAGCAACCAATAAACAATGAATGCACAAAAAGTGGGTGGAGTTACATTGTACTTCCCCTGCACAGAGACAGTAACACCGCCCCAGAGGAACCACAGAAAAGACTTAAAACATGTAGCCAATATGATAAATCATAGGGATCCTATTGGTGTTCATAACTATCTAAAAGAACAACTGTGGATCAGTATCTCAGTGACCTGGGGTTCTTACCATTCCTACTGAGTCAGGAAATTGACTTTCATTGCCAAAGAAGTGTGCCATATATGGAAAAGTGGGAGGTGATTAAGAAACATTGATTCAAGCAGAATTAGACAAAGAAGAGTGCTATGCCCCAAATCAGTAATTATGTCCACTCTCTTTGGGAAAAGTTTTTTTTGGTATGGTCATAGGCCTCGATGTAATATTTTTTTAATAAGCTTTTCAAATGATTTAATATTTTTTCAATATTTCAAAAGATATTTTAGTATTTTAATGCATTTAATATATTGATATTTTTTTTTATAGAAATATATTTTTGATATTTTTAATATTGTGAAAAAAATCATTTTAAAAATATATTAAAATCGAGGCCATTATAAGTTACACACATGAAATTATATGAGTAAAACGATAATTTGTTGAAAGTATAGCAATATATATTTACGATACCATTTTCTACAAATATCTATTAACAAAGTAGAGCTATAAAACACTACACACTTGTTATTAGAATTTTTCTCGAAAAGGCAGGAGGATGTTATTTCTAAAGCAATACGTACAATGCTCTACAGCTCAAGCTAAGCTTTTTTTCCAGAACTGATTCTTCCCCTGTGGGATCAATTAAAGATAAGCCAACGAGACTAATGTCAGATGCCGAGACATTAATACCATCTCGCTAGTTCTACAGGCTGCTATGAAACTACACCTCCCATGATGCTTTGCCAGTGTTGTGTCTCCATGGCAAATGGAGGGCAGTCCATTAGCAATGCAGCAGCTGAGACCTGATCTGTAATCTCTTAAAGGAAAATGATACCCAATACGCACGTTTCTCCTATTGAAAGGATATATCATTTAAGGTTCTTCTGTGCCTTTCAGCTCATTCAATTTCAAACTCTTAAAGGAGTATTGTCCATTAATCAGTGTTAAGTGGTAAACTTATTCAGAAAGAGTACAATGGTAATGTCATGCTATAAACTAGCGCAGTGTTCTATGATCTACATTCACACGCGTTAATCTGTTTTGATGGCTGCACCTTTAAATCTTGCTTAGGCACTTAATTGTTTCTATTACACTTATATGCAAAGTATATGGAATTTACAGAGAACTGGAGGGGGAATGGGAATTTTAGGACAAAACAGAGGGTTTTTTTCAAATTTATTTACCTCTTTTTCAAGGAGGTAAATCTACTGAAATCTATTTACGGCAGAAGGGATTTTTTTTTTTTTGCGTTCTATAGATTTATCAACTAATTCTGTTTTGTTATTTTTATTTTTGCAAAATTAATACATATCGAACAAAAAATATTAATAAGAATCAATTTGTGTCTCTCACAGGGCTGCGTACAGAGTTATTCACTTAAATTTGAATTTCCAGGAATTCTAAGTGAATTTCAAATTTAAGGCCAAACGTGAAACATTCTCCAAATCAAATTCGTTTCCATTTGAGCTGATTTGACCTTAAATTTGAAATTCAGTGTGATTTCATTTTGAATTTGCAACATCTCTCATGTTTGTGAATAACACTGTCAGTGATATTTCTAAATAACAGCTGCATAAAATGACAATGTATATATTTAACCTGTCATTGAAAATTCCCTCGCCTAAAGTGCAACTATTTACTTTACCCTCCCTGCACACACAGGGTTAATTAATAAACTCCAAAATTGAACAAATTCAAAATGTAAGGCTAAAAAATTTCTAACTGCCTATTTTAACCTCAATTAGACTAGTTGGTTATCAACTCATTATAATTTACTGCTTAGTAAATAAACTCTACAGAGTTATTTACTAAAGTGTGAATGTCATGAACATTAGATTTAAGGCCAAAAAAAACTAAAATGAAAAAAAAAATCTCAGTCAGTTAAGTTTTCAATTCAGCCATTTTGTCTTAGAATTTGAAAATTACTTTAAATTCAAAGTGGATTGATGAAAATTCATACGTAAACTTGTAAGCCAGTTCTGTCCGCTAAATGGTGAATTGCGGCAAATTGACACTTCTCAAAGACAAATAACTATTTAGTAAATATATCCCAAAGTCATTTTACTTATTTGAAATATCCTACCATAAAATAATACTTTTTTTTGCACAATTAAAAATAATGTGCATATCTGTCCATTACCACTATATTTTACGACCTATGTATAAACATAAATATTGCTTATATAAAAAACTTGCAAAAAAAAGAACATTGTTTACAAACTTAAAAAACATTTAGCGCATGCCTCTACAAATGACTCCTGTCACTGGTGATGCCTATAATAGGTGGAAACACTGAGAAAAGGGTTGGTTGGCTCCCAGCCCCCCAGACTATGCAGGGTGCACTGCAGAAGTGCTCTCTGCAGGATCTTAATGTCCATTCACAGCACAAACGCATCTTATGATATGCTTGCGCTTTGATGTGACCGATCCGCTGTGTCCCCAGATGTGGGACACCACAGAACAAAATCGGGACGGCAGGAGATGATGCCGAAATCATAAGTCCTGCTGAATTCAGAACTGTCAGGGGGGCCTTTGTATGCAAAGGCATGATTATTACAATATTTATCATGTTAATTGCTATTTTTCATTCCTCTGCATACTTTTGCTAGTTTGGATAAATGATTGCATTTCCCTTTTATTAAAATATATTAAATAGCACGTTCTTCATAAAATTGCATCTTGCAAAACCACCTACTCTGTGATCTGAGCCAATTCAAATTACATTCCCGTTGAGCCATTTTTTTTTCCTTAAACCTAATAACGCAGATCAAATATGCTGAGTCCGCCCAGGTTTGCATGCTTAATTAGGGTGAGAAAACGGAGAGGGGTGTTTTATATGCGGACAGTCACTCAGCTCTCAAGGCAGAGAATCTACCTTCTATATTAGGGTCGTCGAACTCTGGCCTCCCAGACACTGATGTACTACAACTTTCAAAATGATCTGCCAACCTAATGCATTGGAAGGATTTTACATGGACAGGATATATTTCTGGAAAGAAATGTGGCAATGACATTTAAATATCTCTATTTTCATACTCTTCATCATATTCTATAAATTATATTGTAGGAACGGGTTGGGTGGGGCCCGTATCACTAACCCAGAAAAGGTTGCTAACTAACAGGATGCCTGGCCAGATCCCCAGCCTTTAGGACCATGCAGGGTGCACTGCGGAACTGCTTCCTATATAGTCCTAGGGCCCACTGCATAGCGCAAGCACATCTAATAGTGCCCTAACGCTGTGCTGTCCGGAGAGTAATCTCTGGTGTTCTGAGATGCTTGACATCAGGGAACAAAAGAGGGGTGGCGTGACACAACCCCTAAATTGGGACTGTTGGGAAGCCTGCTCTTTACGCTAACTTATAATAATCTTTTTAAAATTGGTAAAACAAGTTCTGTGCTTATTTTGGAAATTCTGATTGCTGTACAGCATTTCTGATGATAAAATATAGCTATTTTATGAGAAAAATGGCATATACAAGAAACCCTAATGTAAGACTGTACTTCATTTCCTCCCCCCCCCGCCCCCCCTGTCTTTACCATGAGTTGAATATTGTTTAAAAATTTTGATTTGGTCCAAAATTGCCAGAATAGGAATTGGTGGGCGGGACAAATATTTAAGCACAACCAATCATCATGTTTGTTCTAGGCAAGTGGGGAAAAAAAAGGGCTTGGGTAACATATTAAATATGGTTAAAAACAATAATCAGCTTTTAAAAGTGCAAAACTATAAATATGAAACTGATAGGGTTTCAAAAACTGTACTTAACCTCTGAAATTATTAAACAAATTTGTTTTTGGCAGCTACAACTGACATTTTATAAAGTGACCTTTAAGAACAAAAAATACAATTACTGATCTGCAAAATGACCAAAAAACGACTACAGTTTCTACGAGATGTTCCCAAACAATGCCCTATTTAATGTATTGTAGAAAGTACCAATTAGTTCGCTTATGCCATCCTACTCCTTTTTTTTTGTTGTTGCTGTTTTTGAAATTCATATTTAAAAAAGCCTTTCAAATGCCAACTGGATTAATTTGCTTTTCTCAAGTTGGAAGCTTGTTCGAAAACAAATTTCATGAAAAACAAGGAACTAAAGATTTCTCTCGATAACAATTACGCAACTCGATAATCTAAATTCTGCCCTCTACTCACAAAATACGGAGAGCTTGTTTATTCAGTGAGGCTTATCATGTTTAGAGTCATTGTTCTCTAATTAACAAGTGTCATGCCTCATTACATCCAAAATGCGGCTCACCGGCCTATTTATAAGACTAACTGCCAAAAATAAATCTTCCCGACCCAGGGGTGGCTTCCATGATATCTAATTTTTTTTGTGTGCGTCTGAGTATAATATCAACCCAGATTGTTGTCAGTTTTCATTAGTTGGGACAAAAGGTATTGAATGACCCAACAAACTATTTCCGTAATGAATAGGGTACCATAACATTTTAACGTGATAGCGGACCTGTCTGTGTTAAGTCATGCATTGGTTTTACATTCATTACACCACAAAAAAATGAGGAAATATGCAGAATCTACATATTTTGGTGATAGCCCTTCACCTATTGGCTCTTGAGTAAGAAAAGGATGTTGCAAAGCTAATCTGTCTCCTAAAATGAAAAATTCACAGGTAAATAACACAAAAAACAAATACTCTATGGCAGGGATAGGCAATCTTCGGCACTCCAGATGCTGTGGACTCCATCCCCCATAATGCTCTTACACCCATAATGCTGGCAAAGCATCATGGGAAGTGTGGTCCAAAACATCTGGAGTACCCAAGATTGCCTTGACTGCTCTATGGTATGGAAAGGCCCAGTGTTTGAGTACTTGTAAAAAAAACTAAAAAACATAACATTTGAACACAAACAGATATTTTATAAAGTGATATTTTATAGATAGGATTATATTAATATCTGCAGGTGGTCTGGTTTTGGATTTCAGTATGATTAGAATACTTTAGAGACTCATAAGTTAAAACAGGTTTCGACCTCATATGAAGGAAACCATCACAATAATTGTTACTTGATTCACAATGGCAATTTTTGGCTTTAATTGATCTGCTTGTAATACAATATCCTTAGAATACTGCAGGAGCATTCCATTATTAGACAACTGTTCTATTTAAATCATTCCTCGGGGGAGGAGCATGTTGGTGGTAGGAAACACCACTCAAGTTTTAAAATAATTACAATCAAATTATTGAGGTATGTAAAAAAAATTTGGAGTTAAAAACATCTTGAGAATGCAGTATTGAAGATCAACTTCATCCAGGTTTAGAAAGAGGATAAAATGGGCACATATATCCCATCGGATCGGATTTCATGGCATTATAATGTATCTATGTATATTTTAAAGTAAACTAATGAGATATTAATATCTAAGGGGGGGTGTCCAGTTGTCAAAGGAGGCATGTCCGCTCATTAAAAGTGTGGGCCCTCCCCTAAGGTGGGTAGCCAGGATGACTGACAGGCAGATCATGCTGAAATACTCCATGAATGGTCCTAATTCCCAGTTGCCTCCCGCATTTTGAAGTCAGCTGGCAGGTTTCAAAATGCGGGACAGATTCCCAGGATCAATTTTTGCTGGAACAGTACCTCAAAATGCGGGACTGCTACAGCCAATTCGGGACCGTTGGCACCTATGGTAAATTGCGATCAATCCTGGTTCTTCAATTGTAATCTCCGAGTGTTCTAAAATAATCCTATAAAAGGGCCATAAGTAGTTTCATTCATGTTTAGACATGAATAAAGTTACTGTGCAAGGTAACAGATTCTATAACCTGCTAATCAGATTAATTTATGTGTATTTTCCACTGGTTTTTGAATTTACCTCTGTAATGTCTATGATGGTGTGCTAACAACTGCAGCAATTTTGCAGATCAGTGCAGTTCTAAGTCACACAATGAGGAGACATGTACAGGAAACCTCACTGCACCATAACATATTCAATCAGCAAAGACCGTTATGGTGCTTGGGGAGTCATGTATACACCTGAAAGTTGTTTAAAGTACACATAAAAAAAATAAGTGAACAGACACCTGGATGTTCTCAAATTATTTAAATTAAATACATATTCTAGGCACTGACATGGGTAGGTGCAATGTCTGGTTTGGGTTACAGCTGGATTACGCTGGCTATGTTTTTTTCTTTTTCTAAGCCTACTATTTCTGCCCATTTCTTCCAAACTGCAGTGTTTCCCTTTTTGTTTCAATAACTCCAACTCCAACTGTATGGGAGGTCAGTGCCTGGGTTCCTTGTGGCTGTAGTTCAGCTGTTAGTTTCTACAACAGAAAGCAGACAACAGAACTACAACTCCCAGAATCCCCATATAAAACAAACATGTAATGAGATTTGTGGGATAAGCTCTGTACTGCTATGGAAAGTATAGTAAGGGTTATGACTGACTGAGTTACTTCCTGACTTCCTTGATAGAACTCTCTCCTGTTTGAGATATGTGTTGAATGCCGAAGTGAATTTTACGAACAGGCAAAAAGAGGCGAATTGAATGTTTTAGGGTTTTTTCAGTTTGGCAATTTTGTGCCCCAAATTTGCAGTTAGCTTGTAAAATCTACACAATTTTGGTATTGCCCTAGATGTATATTGTCTCATTATATGTTTCTGTATTTGTCTCGCTATGTTTTACAATATACTTGCTGATTCTGTTCATGTTCTGGTCCCCCCTCGTCACCCTGTGGCTGAGGTATTATACACAGGTAAACACAATTATAGCCTTAACTTTCCAATGTAGCACATTGGATGCTATCGAGAATGAATACACACCTTAAACTGTCTGGCCTGGTGTTGTTTATGCGTCTCTTCCACTTGTTTGAATTTCGATTCCAGGCCTTTCATTTGGTTTTCCATCCTCTCTACGTACTGCAGGTCTCTTTGGGTCCGCCTGTCCAATACTTCTATTGACTGGGACATGTTTTGCACCTGTGAAATAAACAGAAAACCGCAAGACTGTATTTACTAAACAGTGACTTAACTCAATGTGATTAAAAGCGAGTTGAAAAATTAAGCCAGATTAACTGAGTTTCGAAAAACAACTAAGTTGGCAAAATAGCAGAAACGGGGCATTTTTGAAACTGTATTATTTCAATAATGGTAATGGTTTGCCTAAAAGTGCAAATGAATGGAAATTCACACTTCACTGAAAAACTTCAAGTGTTTAATCAAAAGTGCAATTCTTTAAATATATTATACATTTATATAGAATTTATGTTGACTTGCAAAATAGCAGGTATCCCATGTATTTATCATATAGGCAAGGTTAAACATTTCCATGGCTAAATTGGCATTTAACCCACAAAATAATCCTTCCTTCCTAATTGCACATTATTATTTGGACTAGCAAAGTTTCCTATTGACTATAGTTTTTTTATCCTCTTATACACAATCCCTCTTTTGTCTCATATTTTTGTTGTGAAATTCATTAACTTTAGCATATTTTTTAATAATAAACATATTATACTGTTTTAGTCTTTTAAAATGAAATGTTTTCAAGGATTACATTACGTAACAGATTATAGGTGACCGGAGTCAACGAGCATTTGTGAGGCCAATAACTGCTTACAGTGCGTTTTCACAAAACTGGTCGATGGCCAATCCACGTCCATCAATGAGACATAGTAGCAAATGTTACACTTTAGCTCGAAACTCCATTGTAATTATCTTCAACATCAACTCTTTTTTTACACTAATTTAGGTATTGGATGACTACATGGATTTACAAGGTCCAGAGGTCTCAAGAGAAAGACTCAGTTCTAGAAGTTTGCTAGATTTTTTTCTAACAGTTAAATAGCCTTATGTTTCTAACAGCTATATACTATATTTATTGCTAAAAACAGGCTTGTTTATGGTTGTCAGTTACTTGAGTTCAGTACCCATATCCAGTATATGTAAACATTGTTAATTGCTAGACTTTTTCGGGACAAAAAAAAATAAAAATAAATCACTTTGGCCAAACCAATCCATACAAAAAAAAAAAAATGGATTTGTGATTTATGTGGTCATTCTATGTGTACTGTGGTCGTTGCGGCCGCCCAGGAGTGATGGGAGTGAGCGCAGTACTTATCTTTTTGTATGTGGTGATTCAGTTTAGATGAATTCACACATCTTGCAAAAAGAGATTCAGGTGAGCAAAAAGGCTACCAAAATTGGGCAAACAGTTTACTTCAAAATAGATGTTATATATATCTTGCAGTACACTAATAGTCAATTTTCCCATGATTGGTCCATATAGTGTTACATAGTAATGAAATTCAGAATAACCGCCAATCGCCCAAAAACGACAAATCACAATTTGTTCAAAACCAAATGCACAAGTTAGCAAATACTGGTTTATTTTGTTCTCTTACAAGTATAGAAATTTGAAGTGAATTTAAGAATATTTACAATTGTAGGCCACGATAGTCAAAAGGACTGGGAGAGTTTTTCCAATTCGTCTTTTTGGCAAAAAAATATTCCCTTTGAATCCCTGACAAGTCACACTTTTGTGAACAACCATGTCATATTTGGTTTATTTACAAGTTATTGACTACAATGTAATCAAGATTTGCACCACTAACAATCAGCGACAAGACAGACAGTAAGAGAAGCCAAAAAGGACATCTGGCAGAGATTTGACAAGTCTAGCTGCCCTACGTGATGGACTGGTCTGATATGTTATTGATACATGCTCCTTTTGCTGTGACACAATCTACAACTAACTCGGATACAAACCATGGGGTGGCTATTTAGTGTTGATCTGTTTACAGTGTTCTTTTATAATCTTTTTTTGTCTTATATAGTATTTTACATTCATGATAATTTTTTTTTTAACTTAGAACAAGTCATAATTCCATGATTCTTCTTTTTATTTGCTTAAAAAATAAAGAGGTTGTAACTCAGTTAACTTTGTGGCCATTGCAGACAACATAAGCTAGCCCTCACTATCCAAAGTTAACATATATATGAGTTCAATGTGCCCTACTTACCTTTCCCACTGTTCCAACACCAGTATTTACCTGACATAGAAAACTTACTCTCGTCAGTCCAGACATAGGACTGGAATATTAAAAAACCCTTCCAGCCTTTCTGACTATGGAAACGCTAAAATGTCTTAAAGTACACTACCTGCATTTCTACTACCAGGAAGAGAGGAAGATGTTGGTTGAGCTCTGGTACACTGCAGGACTTCTCTGCAGGCTGCAAAAAATGTTATGCTATTTTTTTTCCAAACAGCTTGATGCTGAACAGCTTAACCACATTCAATACAGTCCACCAATCTAAAGGAAGACTTTGAGATTATTTGCAAAGTCAAAGTCTATTTAG
The DNA here is from genome assembly GCA_933207985.1 of Pelobates cultripes. Taxonomy (NCBI): domain Eukaryota; kingdom Metazoa; phylum Chordata; class Amphibia; order Anura; family Pelobatidae; genus Pelobates; species Pelobates cultripes. The sequence continues at coordinate 138,082,873 of OW240920.1, read as the reverse complement.
ATTTCAAAGTGCAAACACATTTCCCAGCGTTCCCAAAAATATCAAATTTCACTGTCGGAGTAACTCGAGATGCTGTGTATGAGAGAGACTGCCAGCAAGGTGGGCCGATAAAAGCATCTCACCTTCTCTAATAGCTGCCTGAGTTGTTTCGTCCTAGCGTCTCGCGAGCACATGGTCTGTTGTGGCGCCACCACTGTGCATATACATCGACCCTCGCTGTCCTGAGCAGAGCTGTAAACTTGCCAGCTTTCCTCTGGATTAGTCGGCAACACCTACAAATTGGGAATACATACAAGAAAAGAAAGAAAAAGAAACTGAATTACTAAAAAGAAACAGTATTGAGCCTCTGGAGCACTGGGTACCATGGGAATGTTGCATTAAGTAAAAAAATGTTTTTAAAAAGTACATTGCCTATTTTAAACACTGCATTAGAAACAATTACACCTACATTTTTTGATTCTTTGACATTTTTTCATATATATACGTATTAGTACAATTCTTGAAGCTGGGTATAACGATGACTACGTCCTCATGGGGAAATTGAGCTAGGGCCACTAAAAACTCACATTTACGTTAAGTAAAATGCATCATTGGATGTAACGTAAGTCAGGTGCCAAACTCATGCCGCAGCAGCTGAAATTCATAATTTATACAATGTATCACAACGGGTTAAATGTTATCTGGACAAACTGGATTGACGCCCGAAAAGCAGCACCCTAAAAAATATAGCTGGGACTTAACTACTATATGGGTTTGATATTTTATGTTTTTATAAAGCAGTTCTTAAAAACACGTATTATTAAGAGAGAAGACACACAGACTTGTGCAATTAATCAGTTCACTGCTTAGTTTTTTTGGAAAACAAGGTCGAAGTCATATGCGGGTCAATCATACATTATGAAACAGGAAAAACTGCCTTCCTCAAAGTAGAAGGCAGAGATTGCTGTCCACGGTGCTGAAATAAAAGTCAGCGTTAGCCGAATGATTAAGCCCATCCATAGTTCAGTAACGCTTGCCATGATGCAGCTCATTAGGGCAAAAGAATTTCAGGACTAATCACTATAATATGCAACAGAAAAATCTAGAAAAAGACGTGCAAGGCACACATTAGAAATGCTATAAATCCAGAGGTCTGCCGAGCGTCGGCTACCCCTTCCAAGCTCAAAAGGCTCAATCGTAGTAAAGACTTCAAATTTTCCGGGGCGGCTGAGGTCTGTTGTACAACAGGCCAGCATTTTAAGTGTTAAAATGCATTAGTCAGATGGTATATGGCTCAGTTCTTAAAGCTGGGGACTCACTGTGGGAAAAACAGCTTAGCAATCCAATCTCAAGGCCGATCGCCAAATTGCTTTCCATCCTGGCACAGACTAAAATGTTAAGGGCATCAGAAAATGAACAGACCTCAAAACGCTTTTATATTTGCTAGTATTTTTGTTTTTCATTTTTTCTCTTGCCTGATATACAAAGTAAGAATAATTAAAAAAATAATTGCTCCAAGACTTTATTTTACCTGTAAACTTTTTTGATTCTCACTGGGGTATAGTCACCAAAAGACCCATTTCTAAACCAAATTGATCCTGATGTTTGATGCAAATACTGACAAGTCATACATCATTTTTAGGCCTGATGACCATCCTATTCTATTAGATTCAAGCGTTGGGATTGCTTTATGGGTTTCACCACCTAATTAGAGCCTCCAGATACTGATAAACATGCATTGTAAAGGACCTCATTTACTGCTTGAAAATGTAATTCTTCCAGGGAGTGCAGATTCAGGAAAATATCATATAATCACACTACTGGGAATCAATCTTTCTCTCTTTTTTTTGCCAACGAACACTTTATATCACCAATGGGGAAAATATGAAATCATAATTCTAGGATAATCAAGAGAACGCTGTGTCTGCGTTAACCCCTGGAGTGGCTAGGGGCGTTGTCCAATTTTCACCTCTTAAAGGGTTAAACATTGGGGGCAATGTAATAAAATGTAGTGAACTTGATATTTTTTTTTACTATTGTCATTTTTGGGGAAAGATATTGGGAATTATTCAATAATTGGAGTAATACCGTGAACTAACATGAGATTTGCAAATTTTACCCCAAAATAGGCAAGATGTGCAATTTTCTGGATTTTCCCAATTGGGCCTAAAATTTTTAATTCTTTTGTCAATTCTCCACTATTTAAATTTTTAGTAAATAAACCCCAAAGTGTCTATGTTTGACTTTACAGATGGCATTGACTCTCTATGAATTGAAAGCAATGAAATCGAAGGCACAGTTTCCTCAACGGATATTTACATACGGACGTGTTCATTGATGTAAATTCATTTTAAAAATGTGACATGTAACAGGTTGTTTTTGTCTGCAAGAGCAAGGCGTACACAAGATATTTCCTATCGAATTGGACAGGGGGTTAACAAGGAAGTCAGAAATGAATCCTCGTGCATTGTCCCTCGTTCCTCCCCTAGATACGGAATTTTACCAATGTCCTCTGAGAATGACAATGCCTTCTTACTAGTATGCAAATTAAGCCTGTAGCTGCCACATTAACGGCTTTTACTTGACAACCAACCAGTGAGAATTCAAAGACGATCTGACACAAAGCACGCACACCACAATGTAAAGACAGGAGCGGTTTTAGCAGCAGGACTCTTAAGTATCCAATCTACAGATTTCCAACGGGTGTAGAAAATATCTGCCGCTGATGGCTAAGCATAGTGAGAGTTGTAGACCGCAAAATAAGTTTGCCATCCCTAATTACATAGGGGTACAAAGTAACAATATTAAAGAAAAGGAAACAAGTTATCCTCTGGGTTGAGATTGAGTATTAAGATGCCCGACACACACTTACACAATCACCATTTATAGGTTAACACACAATGAAAACAGACCTAATAGAACTGTGTTGGGCACATTAAATAAATTTAATGTGCATGCTAAAATATATTCAAATATATATGTATTTAGAGAGGGGTTTGCCAGTATTTGTTTCTACAAATAGGCCAGAAAGAATTTATATGTATATCAGCACCTATAGGTTAAATAAAAGGTTAAAATAAATATTTCAATCTATTTAAACACTAGATTTGTCATTATGAGTTCCAGCAAAGAAATCCCTGCCCTGTTCATCACTCCGAGGGTTAAATGAATCCCCGAGGGTAACAATGTTAGCCCAGAATAAGAGCGACTCCACTATTAAAGGCAGGACACACAGTATTTTATAAACTAACAGAAAATCTCAACCTGTTCTCGGGGTCGAAGCAATGTATCAAAAAGTGACTCACCCCGGTGCTCCTATCCAAGTTACCGGCGTTGGCTGCGGTCAGCTTGGTGGTGTTGAGACCCACCAAGGACGGCAACGTCTGCGACATCCAGTTGGTAATCATCGCCATAGTGCTCAGGACAACCCCAATCTTAAGTAAAGGCACCGACATCTCTGCTTGGAATTAATCCACCAACCCTTCATTCTGAATGTGCCTGGACACTTCCATTCAACTGCATGCTGCTTGCAGACTCCTTGTGTTGGTCCCAGCCCTCGAGCACAACACAGCGCTTTTTAGACATGATTTCTCTTTGGGGAAGGGCGGATGTAGGCTCAGGTGTGCTACACTAACACAGCAACACACACTAAACACGATACGGTTGTTGATCAATGGTATGAACTGGAGCCCAGCTAGAACACTGGAAAGCCCGATGACGAGTAGTTATGGATTTTTTTTTATCTAGAAGAAACCTTAAATTGTAGAGGCTTCAAAAAAATGTGCTGATCCTCTTTCCATAAAATAGAGGGTTGTTATTTAAAGTGAGGTCTCCCGGCTGCTGGATGTCACAGTCTCAAGATCCCCACCATGCAGTGCAATTTCCATGCAACTAACTGAGCCGAGCGGAGCTTGGAATGGATTAGTGGTTGGAGGAGGGGCTGCAGGACTTGGTTTAAGGAAACGCAAGCTGATGTCAGATTTTTTTTTTTCCACTGTCTTTACAACGCCTCCCCCTCCTCCCCGTTGTCATCAGACTCTCAAACGGAAGGAGCATTTTAGGGTAAAAGGATATCCAAACAGAAATTTAATGCTTGTGTTCAACGCATATAATTTTTTTTTTTTTTTAAATACAAGAATTAAGTCACGTGATTTTAGATTTAAAAAAAAAAAATGTTATTCCCTATCCCACCCCCCACTCACCCAGATTCCAAATTCCAGTTTCATTCATATAATCCAGGATCAAAGTAATGACATGTCAAGTCAAAGCAATATTAATATTATTCCTAGTAAGGTGCAGGTTTTATTTAACCTTTTGTATAATCATTATTTACCTTTTTTAATTATTTTTTTAATTTTTAATCAGAGATGCAGGCAACCTTTTTCACATTATATCACCTAGCAAAAATGAATATTTAAAAAAAAAATGGTCATTTTTTTTATTTTGATGAATTCTCTTGATTTATCAGTTTTCCTGTACAACATCAAGTGCTGTGTTCTCTGGTAGAATCATATACAAAATGTTACAGAGCCTCACCCTAAAACACAGTGTACCTGATGCAGAGATTTTATATTTTTATACATGAAAACCATACCCGATTAATCTAAATTTCAGCAGTAAAAAAACACCTGTCTCAAAAGAACACGTGCATTTAAATAAGACTACACCTGCCAACTCTCCCGGATTTCTAGAATTGAGTCCCTATGTTTTGCTCCCTGTAATGCTGCCAATGCATTTTTCGTAGCTCTTACATTAGAATTATAATACGCACATGACTTGCGAAGAATTTTCAGGGTTATTTAATAAAGTGAGAATTGTGAGGAATTCAAAGTCAATTCAAAATGAATGTCAAATAACCAAACTGGAAGCCTAACGGACTCGGAAACTTTTCCCAATTCAACTAGTTTGGTCTCCAATTTGAATTCCCAATAATTCCCATTTTAGTAAATAACCAGGGGTGTGTTTTATCCATTAACCACGTGTGTCTTTTCACCATTTTAATACCGTTTACATGTTACAGTCATATCTGCTCCAAGTTCTGGGTTATTCAATAAAGTGAGAAATTAAAGTGAAATTAAAATTTAAAACCAGAGCTTGGTTATTTTCACCTGAAATTTGAAATTCGCTTTGAATTCTCATTTGAGTGAATAACCCTGTATGGGTTGTTATCGGTTCATGCTAGCTGAGAGTATGGATCATTTACTATACAGAGCTATAGTGAAAAGGAAAAATAATTCATTTTGAGAGTACCATAGAGCTACTTTACTTGAAACATCTGCTATGAGAGGAGCAACGGTAGATAATAGCATGAAATACAATATTGTATTGTTCCTGCCGGCCACCCACCCCAGGACCAACACTTACCATAAGACACCTGTCTTTCCTCCTGCATTAATTAGGTTCTACGTCATGGATAATCAATTTGAAAGCAGTGCATTTTTGGGAATCTCCCTTAGGGAATAGATTAGGAAAATCCCGTGACAATAATGCAGATAGGAAATTTAAAAGAAGCTCATTTAACTCCTTAATTACCCATGGTTGGGCAAATCCCTTTATATCCTATCATACATTAACGATTTCAGTTCGCGCAGGCTATATGGCGTATACCAAACCCTGAAAGGGTTAAATCTCTGCACTCCGGAGCAGAAGCATCCTATGAAAATATGTTAACTCTCCACACCGCCATGACATTCAAGGGGTTAAATCCTGTACTATGAAAATGCTTTTAGAAGTAGGCCTTTTGGCTATACTATATCAAACTATTGACGCTTGGCCATTAATACACACTATTAAATTACTGACGGAGTCTGTTCTTGTTTAATTGATGAACAATGCCTGCCAGGCTTTCAATTGTCTTTTAAATGGCAGAAAATTTAAAGTGCAGTGTTTTGGCGCCACCTAGTGTTTATTTCACTAATTGCACTTAAATTAGCTGAGGGTTATATGAGCCATTTTGGGAATGACAGAACTGGGCTTCGCAAAACTCTTTGGCAGTCAAAGAGTTCATTAAACACTTCCCACGTCTAAGAAAACAAGTAAACTGCAATGCACGTCTTGTTTCTTAGTAGACGTTACATCCTATTCACTAAGGACACACTTTAATTCTCTCAAGTCCAATTATCACTATTTGTAGAGAGACTGACAAGCCGTAACCCGCAGCCGAGTGTCTATCAGATTACGGGCTTAGTGGAGACTGGCAAGCCTTTACTTCTCCGCTTTACCATTCATTTGGATCTGAGAATAGCTTAGAATTAAAAGTGCATTTCACATTAGAAATCTTTCAACAGAAATCTAAAAACAAAATCAAATAAAATTATCTTTCTAGCATCGGGAGATACATTTGTCTTGTCTTGTAAATATTTTTAGGAACCTTTTAAAGACCAGCACATTTTAAAAGGGAAAACAAATTGGAACTTCAGTGCAAAAACTATTAATGTTTAAATAGTGAAGTTTCCTCCATTTGTTGAATTATTTGTTTGTTTATGAGATTTCGGGAGAAATTAACTAGTAATTGAACATTTTAGCCCAAAATACAACTAGGCATGGAAATTAGCTTTGTTGGAGAATTATTCCAATTTAGCTCTATTGCCTTAAAATTAGCAATACACCTGTCAATTCTCCACACTTACAGGTCTGGCACCAGTAATATTTCAAGTATTTTGATGTCTGTTGCATGTCGCCGAGTCTGCACGCATTTTAAAAAGATAGATACCAAATACAATAATAATAATCATCATCATCATCACTATTTAGTATACATAGCCCCAATGAAAAACTGACAGTATAACTAAAAACAGTTGCAAAAGCTGCAGATTCCTTGTCTGCAGCCTTTGCAAGCCCTCCCCTTCTAACCCCGCCCAGACTTTCTGTGGCTGTCCAATCACAGACTTCCCAATGCAGCTCAATGAGAAGTCTTTGCAAGGCAGGTGCTCTGGGCAATTGCTGCTTCTTGAGTTTAGACCCACTGAGCTAAGCAACCAGGAAGTAACAGGACCGGTTGTCTGATTGACAGCCAGGTGGGTGTAACAATGAATTGATAAAAGTGACAATTTATGTTCAAAACTGCACTTTATGTAAAGGGAAGCACTTCACATGTAGAGCACTTCAGCACGCTGTGTGTTTTATGTGTGTGGAGTGTTCTTTGAAGACAGATAACATGCTGCAACCCTCAGCACCCAACTTAAATTCCTGGTTCTAGTGAGCGATAAGTGGTGAATGCCCCTTTACGCGCTACCCACTATTACATCATAGAATGTATTCCACGTTAGCAGCTTGAAATGTTAAATAAAATGAACGGTAAAGCGTAAAAATAAACATATGCGGCATATGCAAGCACTTATGGTATTGGTGTTAAAGTTTACTGATCACAGAATGGTTCTTTATCTATTCTGATCACAAAATGGTTCTTTACCTTTTCTGATCACAGAATGGTTCTTTATCTATTCTGATTACAGAATGGTTCTTTATCTATTCTGATTACAGAATGGTTCTTTAGCTTTTCTGATTACAGAATGGTTCTTTATCTTTTCTGATTACAGAATGGTTCTGTAGCTTTTCTGATCACAGAATGGTTCTTTATATTTTCTGATCACAGAATGGTTCTTTATCTTTTCTGATTACAGAATGGTTATTTATCTTTTCTGATTACAGAATGGTTCTTTAGCTTTTCTGATCATAGAATGATTCTTTATCTTTTCTGATCACAGAATGGTTCTTTATCTATTCTGATCACAAAATGGTTCTTTAGCTTTTCTGATCACAGAATGGTTCTTTATCTATTCTGATCACAAAATGGTTCTTTAGCTTTTCTGATCACAGAATGGTTCTTTAGCTTTTCTGATCATAGACTGGTTCTTTATCTTTTCTGATTACAGAATGGTTCTTTATCTATTCTGATCACAAAATGGTTCTTTACCTTTTCTGATCACAGAATGGTTCTTTATCTATTCTGATTACAGAATGGTTCTTTAGCTTTTCTGATTACAGAATGGTTCTTTATCTTTTCTGATTACAGAATGGTTCTGTAGCTTTTCTGATCACAGAATGGTTCTTTATATTTTCTGATCACAGAATGGTTCTTTATCTTTTCTGATTACAGAATGGTTCATTACCTTTCTGATCACAGAATGGTTCTTTATCGTTTCTGATCACAGAATGGTTATTTATCTTTTCTGATAACAGAATGGTTCTTTAGCTTTTCTGATCATAGAATGATTCTTTATCTTTTCTGATCACAGAATGGTTCTTTATCTATTCTGATCACAAAATGGTTCTTTAGCTTTTCTGATCACAGAATGGTTCTTTATCTATTCTGATTACAGAATGGTTCTTTATCTTTTCTGATCACAGAATGGTTCTTTAGCTTTTCTGATCATAGACTGGTTCTTTATCTTTTCTGATTACAGAATGGTTCTTTATCTATTCTGATCACAAAATGCTTCTTTAGCTTTTCTGATCACAGAATGGTTCTTTATCTTTTCTGATCACAGAATGGTTCTTTATCTATTCTGATTACAGAATGGTTCTTTATCTTTTATGATCACAGAATGGTTCTTTATCTTTTCTGATTACAGAATGGTTCTTTATCCTTTCTGATCACAGAATGGTTCTTTAGCTTTTCTGATCACAGAATGGTTCTTTAGCTTTTCTGATCATAGACTGGTTCTTTATCTTTTCTGATTACAGAATGGTTCTTTATCCTTTCTGATCACAGAATGGTTCTTTATCTATTCTGATCACAAAATGGTTCTTTAGCTTTTCTGATCACAGAATGGTTCTTTATCTTTTCTGATCACAGAATGGTTCTTTAGCTTTTCTGATCACAGAATGGTTCTTTAGCTTTTCTGATTACAGAATGGTTCATTAGCTTTTCTGATCACAGAATGGTTCTTTATCTTTTCTGATTACAGAATGGTTCTTTATCTTTTCTGATTACAGAACGGTTCATTAGCTTTTCTGATCACAGAATGGTTCTTTATCGTTTCTGATCACAGAATGGTTCTTTATCTATTCTGATTACAGAATGGTTCTTTATCTTTTCTGATCACAGAATGGTTCTTTAGCTTTTCTGATCACAGAATGGTTCTTTAGCTTTTCTGATCATAGACTGGTTCTTTATCTTTTCTGATCACAGAATGGTTCTTTATCTTTTATGATCACAGAATGGTTCTTTATCTATTCTGATTACAGAATGGTTCTTTATCTTTTATGATTACAGAATGGTTCTTTATCCTTTCTGATCACAGAATGGTTCTTTAGCTTTTCTGATCACAGAATGGTTCTTTATCTTTCCTGATCACAGAATGGTTCTTTAGCTTTTCTGATCACAGAATGATTCTTTATCTTTTCTGATCACAGAATGATTCTTTATCTTTTCTGATCACAGAATGGTTCTTTATCTTTTCTGATCACAGAATGCTTCTTTAGCTTTTCTGAGCACAGAATGCTTCTTTAGCTTTTTTGATCACATCCTAAGCTACATGCTCTGAAAAATATGACATTGCCACTACAGACTGTATGTATTTGTTGGGGAAGATACCAGAAAACAGCTTTATTTATTTTGCTTCCTTATCACCCATTCTAATGAAGGCAGCGCCCAAATATTCCATGTATCATTTCCTAAAATGCCTAGAAAAAGTGTGGGGATTTTTTGCTCATTAATTAAGCAAGCAAATCAAGGGACAGGATCAATAATCCTAATATATATACTGAGCTTAACGAATATGGGTACTCTGAAAAAGTATTATTGAATTATTTAAAAACAAATAAAATAAAAATAAATCTTTCTCTGTTCGCTCATGTGTCAAAAACTTGTCTTCAACATCAAGATTAGTCAGCTAGCACCATAACATGAAAAAAGAACCCGGCATTATATAGTTATATATTTTCACTTCCCTTAGAGCATGGAAATACAATGTCATGTAAGGCACCTAATCATAGGCACCTTGTTATAGGTGATTAATCATAGGCACCTATAGGACAGAAATGAAATACAGATTCTAGTACATGATACATTTCAATACATGATCTTTTATAATATACATTGAGAATAAAGAAAGATAGTGATAAAACTTCAGATGTAGACTAAAAGCATTTTAAAGGTACCCTGGTGTATTGTTAAAAAACAAAATCTCTGCAGGTCTTAAGGGCTACAGCATTAAAGGGCTCTGGTGAGGATCGCTGCCTAAACAGTCTCAGTAAATGGGTGGGAGGAAGGGAATGTTCTTTACAGCAATCAAAGGCTATTTATGTTGTCCTTTTTACTTTTCAATCATTAATTTCTGGATCCCAACTGGTAAAGTAAAATATCGACGTGTGTATCCAAGCAATTAACCGTTACATTACATAAAACCTTTCAGAGCTTTTAAAAAGCACTCGAATGACCCTTGAATGGAGCTAGCCCATTACTTGCACTTTTTCTTTTAGATTTCTTGGACACAATAAGTCACTCTAAGTGCACACAGATATTTTTATTTTATTTTATTTTGTGGCTTAAAAACAGTCCAGGCAGCTGATGTACCAGGACAGGTGAAAGCCCTTTATCAAAGTTAAATATTGACATTTTTTTTCCCACTTGGAACAGAAATATGGCAAACACTGCATTCTCCTTTTCGACCTTCCTCGATAAATCAAACTGAGGATCTTTTTTAAATTTTTTTGCTACATATTAGAGATGAGAAAAGTTATTGCTTAACCGAAGCTTAACTTTATTGTGGTTGCAAAAATCATCTTTTTCTTCATGTAGCCTGATGCATGGTCCGTCACAAAGAACATAACGCACACAGACAGCTTTGTAATGCCTCGCCTCCTTAGCACTAACATGGATGGATGAATAGATAGACAGACAGACAGACGGATGGATAGATAGATAGATAGATAGATAGATAGATAGATAGATAGATAGATAGATAGATAGATAGATAGATAGATAAATGGATAGATGGATAGATAGATAGATAGACAGACAGATAGATAGATAGATGGATAGATAGGTTGATAGATAGATGGATAGATAGATGGATAGATAGGTTGATAGATAGATAGATAGATAGATAGATAGATAGATAGATAGATAGATAGATAGATAGATAGATAGATAGGTTGATAGATAGATGGATAGATAGATGGATAGATAGATAGATAGGTGGATAGATAGATGGATAGATAGATGGATAGATAGGTGGAAAGATAGATGGATAGATAGATAGATGGATAGATAGATGGATAGATAGATAGATAGATAGACAGACAGACAGACAGATAGATAGATAGATAGATAGATAGATAGATAGATAGATAGATAGATAGATAGATAGATAGATAGATAGATGGATAGATGGATAGATAGGTGGATATATAGATGGATAGATAGGTGGATATATAGATGGATAGATAGATAGATAGATAGATAGATAGATAGATAGATAGATAGATAGATAGATAGATAGATAGATAGATTGATTGATTCATAGATTGTTAGATAGATGGATAAATGGATAGATAGATATATGATAGATAGATAGATAGATAGATAGACAGAGAGAAATGAGATATACTACCAATACATTACCAGCACATTCCTGTTAAGACTTGTACCTACACCCATTTAATACCTTATAGGCACATAGAATATAGTGTTGCCAAAAATGTCTCAATGTGTTAGCAGAGGTGTGAATAATCCACCTTCCAATTAACACCAGGATAAAAAGAACTAAACCTAACATGGAACAGCCCTCTCCCTCAACTACACGTCACGAGGTACACAAATGGAAAATCATGCCTTTATATTGAGACATAAATATGTATGCGATCTCATCTCTCTTTGTTAACACCACACGGCCCAATTTCATCTGCTTAACATATTGCATTCACCCTGTGCAGAATAAATTATAATAAAATATATAATAAAATATATAATAAATGCAATATTTATTCTTTAACAACATTATCTTGTTGCAACTGGACCATAAGGGGTAACAGTGGGAACATAGCATGTGCACCTTCCCAGCAACCTCCCTGATCTTTCCCATAAGCAAGACATTCTGGAGGAAATCAGAGTGGATTCTGGGTGATGACAGACATGGTATATATATTATCTGCCTGTAAATGAAAATATCCTGCTTGCACAGTGAGTAGATCAGATTAAAGCAGGTCAATCAATCTAATATTAAGGTGTTGATCCCCTAAAACAATAGCATAGTGGGTGTGTCTGGGCATGTGCACCCCAATATGCAAACCTAAGGTACAGAGTGTTCTATACTAAAGATAGGCTGGATTTGAGATAGTATAAAAGACAGGGACAGGCCGAGGTCAAGGAGTACAGAAATACGTATAAACAGGAAACAGAGTCAAAGCCTAGAGTTCCAAAGATCAGAATAGTTGATAAACAGAGCCAAGCCAAGAACCAAAAATAGAGAAATACATAATAACGCAACGTCGGGTAACTTAAAGCATGACAGGGTGGGGAGAAGTGGCCAGAGGGGCATTAAATAGCCCGAGAGTGGTTGCTGTTGGCTTGCGTCAATTATGACATCAAAGAGTGTGAGACTGATCTCATTGGAACGACGCAAATTGGTGAGTTGTGAAAATAATGACATGAATACCAGGATCTATATAAAGATGGTAAAAAGACGCCAGAATGAAGTATGGACCATGGCAGTAGGGCATACTTATATTATGTTATATATTATATATATTATGTTGTCGATTGTTTCACCTGTTAAAACATTTGTATTTCTGGTATTGTAGGTTTTCTCATAACAACTAATGATAAACGCCTTACTGTTCAACATTATAAGATCTGCTTTAATTTGCAGGGTTAATTAATGTAGCCCAAATGCATTTCAGGGTGAGATGGTTAAATTCGGCAATTCGGCCTGAAAAAGCATAGTCAATGATGCCTGATTTATCAAGGATAGTCCTATTCACTGCTAACTATGCAGTCAATGATTCGGTTGACACTTGTTATGTTTGCGTCAAATTTGGATTTGAAGGCAGAGAAGTTACACTGGCATGTCCATGCTCTGAAATTTGATGACACTGGCACGTTGCTGCAAAACACAGGGGATGTAGTTATATTGATCAATGGGGCAGTAATGGGGCAGGGAAACAATGTTTACATTTCTTATTATTTAGATTGTAATGTAGCTTATACATGGTCATTATATATCTTTGCCAATTAGAAGAAGTGGTAAAGGCCCCAGGAGAAAAAGATTAGGTCTAAGGCTGTATCTGATCTTAGCCAATAATATTATGATCAATATGTTTTTCTTTGGAGGGAGGTAGAAAATTGAAAGCAGAGGGAATGCAGTTAGTCCTTATTTGTCCATAACTTATATTATCCATTGTACTGCATCTATACAAATGTGGAGATAACGAATGTGATGAGACCTGCATGATATTGGCACATTATCACTTATTGATGGCAAGGTTAGCAGAACATTTTTAGGAACTAAAGATTTAAATCCAGTCACACAATGCCACAGAGTTATACGGGGTAATGATTGCATATAAAAACCAGCAACATTTTTGAAGTCCACAAATGATCGAAATGATTATCTGCATAGGAAGTTGTGATTTCACCTCCGTTCTATCTGCAACCCAAACAAGAGTAGAGTCAAAAAAGTCAACCAGTGCCCTATATAGGACAACTGAGTGTGATATCCCCAGGTTCTCCAAAATTCTGACATTTAACAAAATATAAAATTGAATGGCAACAACACATGACATAGTCATTATGAAGACATATACCACCAAAACATGGACTTCCAGAACTAAGAGCTCTATGGGGTTGAAATGTTACAGATCCACTTATTACTTTATGGTGAAATTAACTCCTTATCGCTTTGATATCTCATGTTGTGGATATTTTTCTTCAACCAAAATTTTCCTTTCTGCTTTGAAAAACATATAGATGTTAAAACAATAGGATCTGAAACAAGGTACTTGTTGGCGTATTTTTGTTGACTACTTGAGACTACCTTAACTCGTTCACTGTTGTAACTTGTGTCGTACTTGGATTGATAGCTCATGATCTTTCTAGAATTTACTACCGGTAAACATTTCGTGATTAAGACAAGAATTCTGTAATCAGGCTCAGGGCTATGCTAACAGCATCTTGAGAAATGGCTTGTTACATTGTATGTTCTTCAGATCAGTAACTGTTGCCAGAAAACCGGTACTCACTAGGGCGTGCATGAAGCTCTCGAGTCTAATCTTTATGTGACCCAGTAGAAATTCAAGCTATGAATATTTCAACGCTTTGCACTTTATGCAATAAATATTTGTAGTCCTACAGAGAGCGCACTAAAGACATATAGAAAGGAATAATGCACAGCCAGAACATATAGACAGCTTAAGATTTAACATTTAAATCATTTTGTTTTCAAAGGATTGTATCTGTATGTGTGTTAATGTGTGTGTGTCTGTGTATCTGCACGTGTGTCAGTGTGTGTCAGTGTGTGTATCTGTGAGTCTGTGTATCTGTGTGTACTAGTGTGTGTCTGCGTATCTGCATGTGTATCAGTGTGTGTATCTGTGTGCCTGTGTATCTGTATTTATTAGTGTGTGTCTGTGTATCTGCACTTGTATCAGTGTGGGTATTTGTGTGTCTGTACGTGTGTTAATGTATGTGTCTATGTATCTACATTTGTGTCAGTGTGTGTATCTGTGTGTCTGTGTATTTGTGTGTATCAGTGTGTGTCTGTGTATCTGCACGTGTGTCAGTGTGTGTATCTATGAGTCTGTGTATCTGTGTGTATTAGTGTGTGTCTGTGTATCTGCATGTGTTATCAGTGTGCGTATCTGTATTCCTGTGTATCTGTATGTATTAGTGTGTGTCTGTGTATCTGCACATGTATCAGTGTGTGTATTTGTGTGTCTGTACATGTGTTACTGTGTGTGTCTGTGTATCTACATTTGTGTCAGTGTGTGTCTGTGTATCTGCATGTGTATCAGTGTGTGTATTTGTGTATATGTATGTGTGTATCAATGTGTGTCTATGTATCTGCATTTGTGCCAGTGTGTGTATCTGTGTGTCTGTGTATATGTGTGTATCAATGTGTGTTTGTGTATCTGCATGTGTATCAATGTGTGTATTTGTGTGTCTGTATGTCTACATTTGTGTCAGTGTGTGTATGTCTGTGTCTGTGTATCTGTGTGTGTCTGTGTATCTACATGTCTTTACCTGTGTATCTGCATGTGTGTCAGTGTTTGTATCTGTATTTGTGTCGGTGTGTGTATTTGTGTGTCTGTTTATCTGTGGATCCTAATGTGTGCCAGTGTGTATATGTCTGTTTGTGTATGTGTATCGATATCAGTGTGGGTGGGTGGCAGTGTGTGTATATATATATACACATCTCAGCTTTCAAACTCAAACACTACACACAAATACACCCCTGCATTCAAACGTCAACAATACATACAGACCCACCACTACATTCCATGGGGAACACTACACACAAGTAAAACAAATGGCAACAGTGCATAAAACCACCCAACACAACACTAAACACAAACACACCCCTACAGTCACACACACATACTTCAAACAAAAACATGCTTGCATTCAAACATACAAACACTGCTCAGTGCTAGTACCCTAGTTGGCAAAGTATTGTGGGAATTGAATAACTGATTGGAATATACCATTTTTGGTGTGAAGCTGTCTGAATGGATTGAAAGGGATCATTTAGCCAATTTAGAAGCTATGTGAATAACATTGTGGAATTACACCGTACATGTGCAACAGAGAAGGACAAAAGAGCATTTCATGGTTAAAATAAAAATATAGCACTTTTAATCTATAAAACAGGTTTTTTTATTCTGCATGTAAATTGTTGGGATTTCAAAATGAATTTAAATTTTGGGCCAACATAGCCAAGCAAGATTTTTTTTTTTGGTAACGACCAATGATGCTTTAGAAACTCTGCTTAGTTTTTAAATAAATCAATTTTCAGTTAACTCCCTGGGGGTGCCTTCCTGTGCAGTCATGAGGAACCCCCAGGAATTGGCTGAAATTGGTTTATATGAAAACCACTTCTTTGTTTTTTTAAGATGGATTTTAACCCCTTAAGGACCAAACTTCTGGAGTAAAAGGGAATCATGACATGTCACACATGTCATGTGTCCTTAAGGGGTTAAGTCTAAGCCTAATGGTTGAAAGGGTCAAAGAAACAAATCAAGAGACATTAAAATCCGCTGGGCTTACTAATAAAAATAGATTTGTTTACTTCAATTTATATTACACTATCAATTAACTAAACATTTATAACATCTGCTAAACATTAAAGGGACACTCCAGGCCCCTAGGCACATCAGTTTGCTTTATGTGTGACGAGTGTGTCCTCTTTTTTTTTTTTTTTTTTATAAAACGTACAGATTTCAATAGAAATTGGAACTTTTATCAATTAACCTGGTTACACCCCCTGGCTGTCTATCATATGACTGGTCTTGCTGCTTCCTGGTTTGGTTAGCTCAGTGGAGGCAGCAATTGTCCAGTGCACCTGCCTTGCAAAGACTCATTGAGCTGCATTGGGAAGTTTGTGATTGGACAGTTACAGAAAGTCTGGGCAGGGTTAGAAGGGGAGGTCTTATTAAATTAAAAATGTTGGCACAATGTAAATTATAATACTAATTATTCATTAATTAGGACTCCACAGGTAAATGTCTTGTGATAGATTCGTCTTATCATTTTGTCTTTTTTATTCTTTCCATTAAGCCAGTTTGGTTTATCTTACACATCTCGTACGTCTTCACATATGCTTGTTGCTTTTCATGGTCATTTGACCATCATTCCAAACACACATACATTCACAGACTTGCAGAGTTGGTCAGACTATTTTGACTCAGCATGCACATGATTCCTCTAACAATGTGCCCCCAGCTTATCTACACTGATACATATGTGAATTGAACTTCCATCCATCCTCCCCACATTCTGGTTTAAAGTCTCCCACTGCCATTGGGCTGAACTTCATGGGAAATTATTCCACAGACATCTGCGGTGGCAAGGCTGTCTTTCACTGCAATTGACCCTGAAATTTAATAAGTTATAGCAGTTGCAGGCATGTCTGCAAAATTGTCTGAAATTGCCATGGTTTCTCAGAGTTAGAACGTTTATTTAATGATGGAGGATTCAGACTTCCCATTCTATGACAGTGTTACCCCATCTACTTTCAGGTGATCACATCTTTTTGGAAATGGCCACTTATGCTCCAGTCATGCCTACTTTCAAGCAAAACAACTCCTCTTTTACAATTTTACTTTTAAGGAATGCCCCCTTACATCCAACGTAAAACTTAAGGGGGCAGCCCTGTGGTCTGCTGTTGACTTTCTAAGTTCCAGGTTATAGTTACAAGTTCTAATTGCTTGTATCATTATCCCGATGGTTACATGAGAAAATCGGAAGGGCACCTCTAAGTTTGCTTGAGGACAGTTTTAGGACCTTGACTTGTGCAAAACACTTTTAAGGTCAGCCACCGAACTTGGGGGTGTAATGTGAATTGTGACTGGCCAAGTTGGCTTTATTCTCAACATAGGAATTCTGCAAGAAGAAATATTTTAGAAACATAGAAACATTTTTATGTTTTTATATACATGAGGGAGGCATATGCTGGGAATTCTAAATAAAAGCTTTTGGGAAACGTACATCTACAGTAAAAATTAATCTTTATGTTCCATCTAGCAAGAAACAGGTTTCTACTGGGCAAACTAAAGAGGTCCATCTTTACCTCTTCTAAGCCAGTTCTCCCAGACATATTCACTTGTAAAAAAGTTGAAGCTCTTCAATACATTGAAATTTTAAAAAAGTGGCATTTCAGAATATTTCTTTAATCATTAATCTTGATGTCACATTGACCATTTATCGGATAACATAGCTGTGTCATCACATTTTTTTTTTTTGTAGCCTTGTTTGTCACAAAGTTTTTATTTGTGATTAGAATTGACCAGTTGGAGTCATCGGTACTACCACAACATTGTCCAATGCAATATAATGGCCAACAATGCTATAAATTCTGCAAAGTGAACAACAGCAGCTTTGCTCATTTTCACTCCAGAAGAAGTTCCATAGTACATCTTAACACTGTTTGAGTGAAGATCATTGGTAATAAAATGTGAAGTCATGAATGGTCAACCTCAATAAAGTGGAAGCCTTATCTTGGGATTGCAGCTGACAGCCTCATCAAAAAATAAGGTTATGCAAGTGGAAAAAGAAAAGTAAAAAGCTAAAGTTCACTCTAGCATTCGAGCTGATATATTCACCGGGGGATGTTCGCCAGTTTGACTGCACAAGTTCAGTCATTCACTTACAAGTAGACATTGGTTACATTTTTACATTTATCATTATTACTAAGATTTACTAAGATAAGCTGAACAAAGCTTATGGTAAAGGATAAAAAAAATTAAAAAATAATGTTGGTACCATTCATGTTTTTAAAGGCCTATCATTCGTGGAAGGTACACAGTGAGCAGGTAATGTGCACGAACTTTGATGGAAGATAATATGGAAATTTATATCACAGATTGGGAATGAGGGCTATAGAAGACGAGAGAAACACATTGTTATAGTGTTTGAGTAGTGTTCATTTTCCGATATCGTAGACATGGTCGGGAAGCAACAGCATTAGTTCCTGGTTTGAGAAATATATGGTAAAATTTAAATATATCACAGGTTGGGAATGAGGGTTGTCAACAGTGTTTGAAAATGTATCTGTCTATTCTCAAGCTTCATACCTGTCTCACTTGTTGCTCAGGTGATACTCGTGTTTACTTTAGTTTTGCAAAATCTCACTTACCTTCCCCTATCTACTATTGTTCATTTTATCCCTGCCAGCGCCCTACTGTGTCCCTCTGCATTGCTGCAGAAGAGCAATAAAGGACAGCCTTGCTTTTTTATCCCACAACCTTTGTAAGTAAAACTTTACGACTGCATTCTAACACCCAGGGAGCAGACAACGCAACTATTATTTGCAGGCAGTAATGCCAGTTTATAATGCGCTGTACTGTGAATATGCTTGGTGTAACGGTACTCACTGAATGAGGGAATTATTTCTACATTACTCTTAGAAGGTCAAATTTTCAGAAATGCTATAATTTCCTTACAAATACCTCTAAGCAGGCCATTTGACAATTTTTATTTAGTTGTTTTGTAATACATATTGTAAGTGACAAAAAAAACATATATCTGCATCTATGGACAAGTTTGCTAGATAAGGCGTACCGTATCGATCCTCAATATTTCTCAAAAGGATAAATTAATAAATAAAACATTTTGTAGCCTGAAACTCAATCTTGTTGTTTTACCCTATGTTTATGCATTAGTTACGTATCACATTTAAAATAAATGTGGTGCAACTTCTTGAACAAAATTATTTCGGCAGTGAAGGAGTTAATGAGTGAGTTACAACCTCTAGTTTATACCTTACCAAAGACACATATTCCCAAGCCATGCTCTATGACCTAATATCTGAAGCTGCCAGAACCAGCAAATCAATCGCTGGATGGGGGACACTCAGAGTGCCTTTGACAATGCCTCACCTTTCAGTGAAGGGTACCAAATTTAACCTCTTATTTGCCGGATGGTGAAAGAAGTCACTGCTTTTATGTATGCCATTATTCTGATACCCCAATAACCTCTTATTTACTGGATGGCTAACAAAGTCACTGGCTATATATATATATAGATGTACCATTATTTTGTTACCACATTTAACCTCTTATTTGCTGATGGGGAGTAAAGTCACTAGCTATATGTTTGCCATTATTCCTTTAGCACATATTATTATTATTTCATTATTATTTATATAGCGCCAGCAAATTCTGTAGCGCTGTACATATAACCTATTATTGTCCAGATGGTGAATAAAGTCACTGCTTATATGTATGCCATAATTCTTACACCACGTTTAACCTCTTATTTATTGGATGACGAACTAAGTCACTGCCTACATGTATGTCATTATGTCATTATTATTTTACCACATTTAACCTCTTATTTACTAGGTTGTGAATAGAGTCACTGGCTATGTGTATGCCATTATTCTTTTGCCACATTTAACCTCTTATTTCCTGGTTGGTGAGTAAAATCCCTTGTGTGTGTGTTATTATTATTCTACCATATTTAACCTCTTATTTGCTTCATGGCGAATAAAGTCACTGGCTATGTGTATGCCAATATTCTCTTATAGCATTTAATCTCTTATTTGCTGGATGGTGAGTAAAGCCATTGGCTATATGTATGCCATGATCTTTTACCACATTTAACCTCTTACTTGCTGGATGGTGATTAAATGTATGTCATTATCTTTTACCACATTTAACCTCTTACTTGCTGAATGGTGAGTAAAGTCATTGGCTATATGTATGTCATTATATTTTGCCACATTTAACATCTTATTTGCTGGATGGTGACTAAAGTCACTGGCTTTATATATGCCATTATTACTCAATACTCATGGTGCCCAGTTACTCATAGTAAAACTGACCCAAAACAGTATTAATGCAAACTGACAGCAGTGGGGTTTAATGACAAGTATCAGTTACACTAACAATACAGAAAAGATTTACCACCCCCACTATTTTAGGTATAATTTTACCAACGTAATGCTCACTTCAGCAAAAGACCCTATTCAGTTGATAACCCTCATACAGACAATAACAGCTGAAATATATAAAAAAAAAAAAACCCACAGCTGCAATAATGCTGTGACAACAAACCAGCTTATGTACAATAAATCATATTATGTTTTAGCTAGTGTATGTGTTTGTGTGTGTGTGTGTGTATGTGTCTGTGTGTGTGTGTGTGTGTGCTTATATAAACTTTAGCGATTGATACTGAACAGTAACCCCTTGAAGTAGCAGAGGACCAGCAACACATTACATAGCACTCGAAGGGTTAAGCTATGGCTGGATATGACTATAATGCAATTTGGGTGAGCTGGATAACACATGGCACTCACACATGTGATAAGCTAGTCACAATCTTGGGGTGCAGCTGTGTCCCCCAAAAGCAAAGTTTTGTTAACCCTAATCTTTTTCTAGGTGATAACTGTCCAATTTAATTCCCTCCTGCATCTCTCTTCCTGCATTTGTTTGTCTGTCTGTTTGGTTTGTTTGTCTCTGTATATCTGTCTGCAGCAGGACAGCAGGGCATTGAACCTTTTTAGTTGCTCACTCACTGTATTTTTTTTAGTAGCTCACTCGCTTTAGTTTTGTAATAGTACCTTAGTTTTTTTAAGTGTCAGGCAAGAAGAAGACTTTGTAATCAGGAATTACTTGTGTTTTTGTTTTTACTTTTTCCTTTTCATTGTCTGTCTTTTTGGACCTCTTTGCTAAGTTGTAACCTCAGGATGATCCAGCACATTATTCAGATACTGGTTGCTTCAAGGCTTCTAACCCCCATCCCTTTCATCTCAGACTATGAGCTACTGTGCTGAGCTGGATGTTTGTCTGCTGTCGGGGTATTGATTGCTACATTGTACTGTGTGTGTGATTGTGAATAACAAGGAATCTCATACTGTAAATTCTGTCCTTAGAGGGAATGTATCCCTCTGCTTCCCTCGCTGCATCCTATCCTTTGAGCCAGCAATTTATTGACAATTCACTAAATGCACTCAGGGCAGTGGTTGGTTAGAAAATTCAGGTCCATCCATTGGCACACATGCGCATTACCAGCATCCAACAAAAGCATTTCCAAACATTATTGCAAAACCGTAAAAAGGTCTGGAAATATTAGAGTAAGTTTGTGGTCACATTTCATTCTCCATCTGCAATGACCTCATTCTGTGTTTTTTTTCTTTTTCTTTTTAATTAGCTAAGTGCTGCACAAGACATCATAAAATATACTTCAAGATTGTAAAAATAAATAAATTACGGATTCACAGGTACTTTTATGAGCTTGTTAAATACCCACTCACTCATATTTCTGAATAGAAGCACACACACAACCCCATCCCCCCAAATTTGCATATAAATACACACAAACACACGAATATTTCTGCATGCAAATACACACATAAATATCCAAATGTGCACACACACGCAAAGATACATACAAATAAATAAATGAATAAAATGCAGACACATACAAAAACATTTATAGCCTCTGTGTCTGTCTTGCACTGTACCATGTGAAGTCCAGGGTCCTGAATAACATACAGTATTCTACACACAACATTCTTTTAAAGAATATATGTGTAAGAGTCTTTGCTTTTTCCATAATGTTGAATTAATTCACACAATATTTTGGAAAAAAAACAAAAGTAAAACTGTGGGATTCAGTGCCATAAAGGCATTGTAAGAACTGATTTAAACTTCTCGTGACAAATCCAAGATGGTTTTAAACACAAAACCCTTATCCGATAAGGTTCAACGCCTAAGCTTTCCCGGACACTTTCTGTCTTTAATCTCATTATTGAGTCTAAATCCTTTTTCACTTGACTCCAATTCCTTTAATCAACATATCCACTAAACTCTCCCTGTGCCCCTGGTCTGCCTCCCTGATATGCTGAGCTAGAGTTCACCTGCAACTAATTACCCCCCTGGATTTCTACACTAGAGACACGGAAAGGACATTTAAATGTCACAGTCAATCAAAAGAACAGTAAAATGTTTGAGTGACAGACGAGCAAGTGCTAACATCACACGTACATATTTGAAGACAAAACTACAGCTACCTCTGTGCTGGCATTATGCCATCAGGATATACAGTCAATTAATAGCTAATGCATGATTCCACTCAATCATTGCTTAGCACACAACACAATACCCTATCCAGCAGTAAATCCTGTACACATGCAAAAGGTTGACCAATACAGGGTTTTGTCATTTTTTTTTCAACCTATAAAAGAAACAATTTGCAAAGAATTGTAACATTGTAGCAAAATAATTTGCCGAGCACCTGCGCTGACCTCATCCTTCAATCGAGTCGTGCATCAGATTCAAAAAGACACTTTAGTCTCACACGTCCTCGATAACCCAACAATATGTTTTTGGTAAGAACAACAAACAAAGAAAAAAAAACCACACAAATAGTTTGGTGCCCCAACGCTAAACTGCCCCAAACGGGTAAAATGCAATCGCTACTACCTATGGATTGACAAGCCAAGATACTGCATGCTTGTGTGAAATAGGAAGGGTGCTCTAAGCCAGTGTGCTGCCTTTCCCTTTGTGTTCTGTTAAAACACTTGAACGGAAAAAGAATAAAAATAAATCATTAAAAAGGTTTGGTGTTAGCCTTACTTGAGTTAATTCCATGCCCACCAAGATGAGGAAGAATAGGCTAATAAGCTTGCTTGATGGTTGCATGTCTCGATGACAGGTTCAGCCGTGCCACTGGTCTCCTTATTTCTGTTTTTAAAAATATATATATATATAAAATATATATTTTTGTTTTACGTTTTCCTCCTTTTCTTTTTTTTTGTGTGCTTATGTTCCAGCCTTCGTCCGTTCAATCTGTCCGTTTTTTGTGTGTTTTTTTTGTTGCCTTTCAACAGTCCCTATGAGACGAGGCAAGGAGTCTTGGTTGTAAAGTACCCACTTTGCATATTTAGACTATGCTAGCATCCTTGCCTTTTTCTCGTGCTATTATATTAATGGCTCCTTTGATTGAGAGGCATTTGCAAGGTGGAAGTCAATGGACCACAAAATGATGGTGATGCTTTTGCCAAAAGTTTGCCTTGAAAGGGAGGGCAGTGGAAGAGAGAGGAAAGCGGTGGTTTGCAGCGATGCAGCTTGTGAAAAGGTCTCACAATTTTTCCTTAGAGGGCTGATTTTCTGCCAGGAAGGAGGAAGCTGTAAGCCGCAGCCTGGTAGGCTATTGTGAACTCTTCGCAGATTGGCCATTAATATCTGCCTGCCCTGCTTGCTTGCTGGACCTGTCACTGATCGTGGAGGCTTTTTGTGATTGGTGGCTTAGCAACGTCTCTCCCTCCTCATCTAGTTTCCTCGCCCTCTCTCAGGCAATAATGTAGAGATTGCTGAAGTAATAGCTGGGTTTGCATGAGACTGCTGTGCTGTGCTGCCAAGTGACATTACAGTATTATTACCTGCTCTTTATTACTCCATGAGACAACTGCCACTTGATCCCCCTGTGAATTTAAGAAGGGTCTTTCAATAAATTTTATAGGACAGGCTGTGACATGCGATATTCCCTTAAGGTCAAAAGGGCACGTGATTTAAATTCTATGCCATGTATAAATTAAGAACTTTATTTTGTTCTATTGATTTAATTACAGTGAGAAAAAAAATGTTTTTTCAATTATTTTTACTATTTAGCTATCAGGGGATTTCATAGAAAGGGGCGAAATGTTTCGATTTTGCAAGAAGTAAAAAAAAAAAATGTTTTGTCAAATCTGTTGCAATGACTATATTGACTCTAAGGCGCGATGTGGTGTTTTGGATGCTGGAACTGAAAAAATGGGACGTAACATTTCCTGCACATGTTTTTGTAGATATGTTTAACTAATTATGTTCATTTGTCCGTTTGACATAAATCACTGTTTAGTAGGTAATGCCCATATTTAAGAAACATAATTTTTTTTTGTTTTGACGCTCTTTGATGGTTCCAAGACAATTTTGTCAAAACAGTAAAGATGTAACAAGTACAGAGACAAAATACAGGAACACATTGTGCACTTTTGAGGCGTATTCGCTAAACAGTGTATTTTATTAATGTCTTTAAAAATATATATTCTCTGGTTTAATGCCTTGCCCTGCACATCTGTTTTTACTCCCTGGAGCTACATGTCTTAATATTGTTATTATTGGCATTTATATAACGCCAATTATTCCGCAGGGCTTTACAATATTATAAAGGAGTAAATTTAACAATAAATGAGGCAAATACAAAAAGGTACAGGGACAATAGGCTGATGAGGGCTCTGCACAAAAGAGCTTACAATCTAGAGGATCTTGCAACAGTTAGCAAGACAAGGCTATTTACAAATGGAAATCACTGCAAATGTCAGGGTATAAAATTGCTGTAACAGTGAGGGGTGAGGGGTGGAGCCTCGGGGAGTCCTTGCGCATGATAATTTTGGCATAACCGGGCAATGGCTTGATGTCTCAAGCATACGGCAGTCAAACAATACCCCATTGGAGGTGAGATTTCACGAGTGTAGCAGTTCTGCAGTATCCTCCAATTGGCTCTCAGGTGCTGTGATTCTTTCTGTCAGCCAATCCCAAGGGCAGCATGACTTAATGGACAGCTAAGGGATGCAATTACATTGTTGAAATATTCCTATGTGATGCAGGGTTAGTGTCAGGGAGAGAACTATGTGTGTTAGTGTGTAGGTAAGTTCCTTTCTCACACTGTTGTTAATTAGAGTCTGTGGTGCCCAGTCTGAGGCTTCCTTATTGAAGCCTTAGATTACCCTTGGATGCAATGAGCAGATTGGTGCCATCTTTACAAATTGAACCCCTTAAAGGGACACTGTATGTACAGTATCTGTGTCATCTCATTAAACTGGTTATAGGGTTTGGAATCCCATTGTGCCATCATTTCACTCAACATTCAGCACTTTTCAATTTTTTTTATGTTTTAAAGCTAAATGAGAGCTCCCAGCAGCCTATCCCCTCTGTGCTGCTTTGGCTAATGAGGAAGTATTAGCCTGATCAGCAATGGCCAGCTGTGATTGGCCAAGCGTGTCAGCGGATTGCTTTTAGTCTATCAGAGCTCCAGCTGATGGTATGAGTAGGTGTAACAACTAGGAAGTGCAATTTGTGCCTGAGCCACACCTCCCAAAGGGGCCGGACTGTGGGTGGCCAGCGACTCTTATATAGTGTTTAACAATGAATGGAGGAACAGTGCCTGGGTTCTCAAAGAGATGCAATTTTTATAGAGACTACAGTGTCCCTTTAAGGTAAGATGGCATCCTGAGTTGTTTTTTTTTAGTGTTATGGTTACATTTACATTTTTAGTTAGGGCTAGGTTTAGATTGACATTCGAATAACAGTTATAGTATAATAAAATGTAAGGCTGGAAATTGAATCAGATTTATGTTTAATCTTATCCTAATTCTAACTCTAAATTTGATAACTACCAATGCTGTGTAACATTCCCTAAGCCTGTATGTCACTTTAAGGTGTGATGGCTGGACTTTCTGACACCATAGTGGTATCGAACACAATATGGTGACATTAATAACCTGAATACCTTTTAATATACGCACTTGTTAGCAATCAGACTAGCATAAGCTATAGGTGCCTTGCCATTTTCTTTAAAGTGACACCAAGTCTTGTTTTGCGTAGCAGGAGTGTGTTAAATGTAATACTTGGGATGCAAGTATGAATTAGAACCAATTAAGCCCCATTCTCCAGAATAAGAGTATTGTGTATCATCATGCCACCTGCATGTCTAGTTATTTTAATTTATCTATTATAAACTTGGTTTGTTATCAGTGCTGTAGTCTAAACTGCTGGGTCACTGTGCTAATCCAATACCTTTTAGATTGCAAGCTCATCTGGTTTCACTTTTACTTAGTGCACATACTATAGAACTCGTCGTTTTTTTGGGGTTTTTTTGTTCTGCCAGTCAATGTACACTGCTGCAGAAAATTTGGTAATTTATAAACATTAATAATTTTATAGGAGGCAAGGAGAACCTCTCAAAATGTTGCTATTCCAAAATTCTGCTAAAAATGGAAATAAAAGTTACTACGGTAACCTATTCTGTTACATCTGCATCA
The DNA here is from genome assembly GCA_933207985.1 of Pelobates cultripes. Lineage (NCBI taxonomy): Eukaryota > Metazoa > Chordata > Amphibia > Anura > Pelobatidae > Pelobates > Pelobates cultripes. Next base: position 138,056,210 of record OW240920.1, on the reverse strand, counting down.
CTGGACTAACACAGCAACCACTTCAAGTTTAATAAATGGAACCATAAAACTGCCCAGAAATAATGACTGATTAGTAGCACAGAGTCCTCCACTCCCCCCTCTATATCCTCTGTGGTTAATGAAAAGATTGGGTTAATAACACAAAACAGCACTGGGTAAAGAATGGGCAAGATTCATGCGATCCCGCTGTACATGGAGAATGAGAATCTGCAAATCTGCATACAATGTATCTACCCTCCCCCAGTGTATACATCTCCCCGAGGACAGAGATGCCACGCACCATTTATCTACATCATTGCCCTACTTTACTCCAGCTCCTGTTGTGTGTAGAGTCCTGCTAATCCTTACATTGCTCAGCCATAGGGAGTTAAGGGTAGAGACAGCAGATCTTCCAAGTTTCCTGGACACATACACCTCATGGAGAGCACGTGAAAAGGTCTGCCCAGCACTGTGTACAATTCATAAGTGGCAGAAAGAAAATTAATTCTATAATCATGGACACAGAGTAATTATAAATGATCAGCCAAAAGATGTTAGTTTCCCTAAAGATAAAAATGGGCACAGAAAACTGAAAGTTACCCCAGTTTTTAATGCACAATATAAACATAAATGGCAAATATAAATAATAATAATACCTGTAACTTTGCTAAAACTGCAACATTTGCACAAGTTGAGTTAAGAGATTGTCCCATCTGGGTTCAGAAGACTTCTTTCATTATAGTGTACGGGGGTCTGATTTTATCCTGAATGCAGTATGTCCATAGGAAAAATGTATTCGGAATCATAACTCCAAACCAAACATATATGTGCTGTTCGTTTGGTCCGTAATTCGGGTATATTTCATCTCAGAGTTTGGGAATTTGGCCGAACACTCATTCGGCCCACATTCGGCTGAGTTGCAGTCAGTATCGAAACAATTCTCCCAGTCTCCCATGTATACTGTCAGGCATTGATTGTTCATTTTTATATTCTAGGCCAAAATAAACAAACTAAGAAAGAGTCCGCTACGTTTCCATTTCAGGGTGAATTGGAAAAAAGGGGAATTGTCGGCAAATCAAAATTTATGCAAACTGAATTTCAAGACGTTATGCCAATATTAGCCAAACTTTTTTTCAATTTGTCTATTTTGGCATAAAATTTGACTCCCTTTCAATTCTGGACAATTTACACTTTTATTGAATAAAGCAGTAACAGTAGCATACCCAAAGAAAAGTCCATCTGGCTGGGATTATCTGTTAACAATCTAATCTCTTCTTTCCAGGGATCAAAACAGGATATGTAATTATTTTTGAAACATTTCACTCTGCTACATGAATGCCTCAATATAACGCACGCAAGATAAAGGGTTTATTTACTAAGCAGTGACTTGAGAAGTGAATCTCAAAATGCAGTTTATAGAAGACGGAATGTAACTGTACATGATGGTCAAAACATTGAAGTTCTCTTTGAAATTCTTAACTTAAGTGAATAATTATCTAAAGATCCTAAAATGTAAATATATATCACACTCTGGGGGGCGGAGCTAGCTGCTAAGCCGACAAGTCACATGGCGCCCGAGCTCCGACATTGATATAGCAATAAAGCCACAGAACCAGTCCCAAAACCTCCACAAACCGGGGGAAAACCAGTGGAAGATCCAGACCGCAATGGGGAAACACTCCAGGAAACCCCGAGGGCCATCCACGGGACATACCCACAACATTGGGCAGCTCTTGTCCCAGGTGTGCAGACCAAAAATGTCAGACCCCTTCCAGGATATGGGGATGGAGTCACTATCTGCCTCGGAGGATGACTACATGAGCGATATGCCGACCCAGACACCCCAACAGAAGCCACAAACTGTACCGCCAAGGCAAACGGAACACTCACTAGCCACGAAGGTCGACCTGTGAGGTATGGTGACGGACCTTAAGGCCTTCTTCACGACGGAGCTAGCAGGCCTCAAGACAGAGTTGAGCATGCTTACAGGCCGCATACGAGCCACGGAAGAAGTGGTTCAGGACCTGAGGGCCCAACACGACGCCACAACTACCCAAACACAGGAACTGGCAGCCACATGCACACAGCTGACTGCTCGAGTGGGGCTGCTTGAAGATATGGTGAGACAGAAAAATCTAAACGTGAGGGAGATCCCAGACACCGTGCCAGCAGACGAACTGCCGCACCTCATTAACAGACTGATCCAAGCAGCCCTGCCACCCAAACAGGACAAAGGAATGACCTTAGACGGCCTATTTCACATACCGGGACGCCCACGCAATGCTCCAGACTCCGCAAGGGATGTTATAATGAACTTGAAATCCCACTCAGATAAAGAGGGATTCCTCCGAGCAGTAAGGGGACAGACCCCGTTCATATTTGAAGACCTTACCTTGAACTTCTATCAAGACCTGAGCCGCCAGACCCTACAGTGGCGCGCATCCCTGAAAGAAACTATGGCACAATTGAGGTCAGCGGACATACAATACAAATGGGGCTACTCACGAACACTCATCGCCACACGAGACGGGCACAACCACCGACTGACCTAGACGACGGAAGTGCCCACATTTCTGCAAGCACTGGGCATCCAACAAAAGACTGGAGCCAAGACAGGACCCTCGCACAGATGGGACATTGCCAATGTAGCACCGTTTACCCCAGCAGGACAGGCAGCCCCAGAAGGAAGAGGCACTGTGCAACCCCTGGAAGCTTAGTGTAGAATGGCTACCATCAGACACAGGGACTTTGAAAACGCAACAGTTAGCTTTGTGTTACTCCGAGATAAGCAATGTTCATCCTTGAATGTTTAAATTGTATTTATATGCCAGTTATATGTTCTTACACCACTTTGTTTTGTTCTTCAAGCCATATAAGGTTCTAGGTTAGCCACCTAGTCTTTTGCCCATATGCAGCTTATATATACCAAACTCTTGACACATAGACCGAGTGCTACGCAGATCCCATAGAACCCTTAGCTGCCGCGACTGGTAGAACACTCAGGCGACACTAAAACGCTGAAGCCGCAAGTAACACGCACCTACACTGCGAAAGTAAACAACCCCCCCCCACCCCAGACTCCGGGGTCAAGGAGCCTTAATACCATGTCACGTACCACCTTTGCCATAGGCCGCCACAGCTCACACATGTACCCAAAGTACAGATACACCCGGTGACGAGCTGCATGTCCCCAGCCCTGACCTCATAACACAGAGGACAGGAATGGTTGCTAACATACCCCTGTATACTCACCGGCCAGCGCTAGGTGGCATAGGCAAAGTTAAACCACTAACTTTATCTCAACTTGCTCTATAACTGAAACCCACTCTTGACTTATTTAACAAAAAATATGCAAGCAAAACATGTCAGTTTTTTGATTGATACCGCTGATTGAGCCTGTAAGTGCTGTTTTGGCAAGACAGGCACTGTTGTATGCACCTGCATTACAAAAATACAAAATAAAAAATAAAAATATATATATATATATCACACTCTGACCAAGGGCCTTTGGCACTCCAGATGTTGTCGAGAATGGAGCACAGAGGATGGGAGACGGCAGAGATAGGCAATCAGGGTTGAGGAGTTAAGAGGAGAGCTAAAATGTGGTTTTTTTTAAAGGATTTTTTTGAAGAACTGCCGATATGGGGAGAGTTGAATGTGGCGCAGAAGGGCATTCCATAAGGAGGTGGCAGCCATGGAGGTGTTAAGGGGGCAGGTACAATAATAGGTTGTTGGTGGAGCAAAGAGGCCAGCCTGGAACATTTCTGTGAATGATAGAGGAGATGTAAGCATGGTCGCTGTTATGGAGAGTTTTCTAAGTAGCGCAAAACTTTGAACAGAATCCTAAATGAAACAGGAAGCCAGAGTCGAGACTGGCAGAGGTGTTCATTATGCACTGTAGAGGGACAATCTGGGCACTTTTCTGGCCTACAAGCAGAGAGTTACAATAATTAAGGTGGGAAACAACAAGAGCATGAACAAGCATTTTGTTTGCATCCTGATTGAAAAAAGGTGGAAGTGAGAAAAGTTGTTAAGCTGAAAACAACAAGATTTGTTGTGGAAATTATTTTTGGAACTGATAAGGTATATCTTATGGTGCACTCACACTGTGTGGCTCATGGACAGTTCCTTGACGTTCTTCAGAAGAGGACACCAGGGAACAATATTTGGACAGTGGGACAGGACACCAAAATGTATGGATGGATGGATAGATGGATAGATGGATGGATGGATGGATGGATAGATGGCAAACAGATAGTCAGACAGAAAGATTTTAGATAGAGAGACAGGCAGAGAGCAGATTGCAGACAGTCAGACAGATACGAGAAGAGACAGGTAGATAAATGTTTAGATAAATGTGTTAAGTTGTACAGTCTTCTACTTGTGGAAATCTCCCTTCAAGAGATTGACAGAACATCCTCGGCTTTATCCCCCTTTGAACGTAATAACAAGTCTCTCTTATTAAGTCACATGACTTATTTCTACCAACCACCAGCCAGCAATGCCACGATGCACAGCCTTCTGTTTTTAGGTCAGAACAATAGATTAGTTCTCTTTGACTCCACCAAGTGAGATGATTACGGGTTATTTTCTGGTTGTCATGACAATGGCAATGATTTACAAATTTCCATTAATAATCCCAGAAATGTGTATTTTACACATTATTTATTTATATTTGGGAGAAAAAGACCATTATCCTCATATGTACTTTACAGTTTGATGTTTTGTTAGTATATTTTGAGTAATATCATATTTATTTGATGTCAGTGTTGGCAATGTTCAAACAAATGGTCTTTATAAAGACCATCTGTCAACTCCAACCACCACAGCATACTTTAACCCATTAGGTGCCATGTACATGTAACAGTTGGACATTGGCTATGCTACTGTTAACACTTTCAGAGGAAGTGCTTTGTACATTTAAGGAAGATGTGGTGAAGAGATAGTTCCCAGCTAGAATCGTAACTCCCATGATGTTTTGCTAACCTTAAAAAGACACTATAGTCACCAAAACAACAGTTTTTAGTGTGTAGATCATGCCTCTGAAGTCTCTCTGCTTAATCCACTGCCATTTATGAGTTAAATCACTTTTGTTTCTGTTTATGCAGCCCTACCCACGACTCCCCTGGCTGTGACCTACATGAAAACAAAATGGTTTCTTTTTTAATCAGATGTGACTTACTTTAAAAGTTGTTATCTCCTGCTCTGTAAAATGAATTAAATCACATACAGGAGGCCCCTGCAGAGTCTGGCAAGCTAATAAAGTGGCAGGGGAGAAGACATTCTAAGTTAAACAGGATTTGCTATAAAGGAAGTGTAAACATTAGATGACTCTTTACAGGAAGTGTTTAGGAAGGCTGTGTAAGTCACATGCAGTGAGTTGTGCCTTGGGCTGCGTAAACAAAGTGCTTTAACTCTTAAATGACAAAGAATTCAGCAGTCAGACTGCAGGGGCATGATTTATACAGCAAAACTGCTTCATTAAGATAAGGTTGTTTTAATTACTATAGTGTCCTTTTAAGTAGTTTAATTACAGTGGGGAGTATTATCATTTGTCCACTCTACATTAGACAAGAGATTGAACTGTGGTTCATGAGAGATACGTTTTATGGCACTCACCTCCCAGCCCTAAAACCAAAGAAAACGTATGATCACCAAATTGACAAAATTCAACTTAAAATAGCCTTGCTATGACCACAGCTGATACGTTTTCCAAATTGGTGGAAAATGTTTTCTCATCAATAATTAACCCCTAAGTCTTCCTCTGAAAACCAGGAAAAGGTTTCCACTTATAGGGTCGCTGTAACCATGGAAACCTCCTAATCTTAATGTAGCGGTTTTAGTGAGTAGATCAGGGGGGCCCAAGAGGTAGATCCCCAGATGTTGCAGAACTACAACTCCCATGATGCTTTCCATGCCTTTAGAATGGCAAAGCATCATGGAAGCTGTACTTCCTTTTGGGCACCCCTGGTGTAGATGATGTCCCTTTTCTAAAGAGAACATAAACATTGCTGTTTCTAAAAAAAATGAGGACATTATTGTGTTAGGAATACAACTTTGTATTCCTCTAACCTTGCACTGCAGTGAGCCCCAGGAGGAAGAACTTACCAAGCAAGTGGGTTAATCATTTGGGAGGTGTGGCAGGCTTATGCAATTTATGAAAATATAATATATTTAAATCCCCATTATGTTTTCCTAAACCGGGTGTTTAAAAAAAAAAAAAAACTATTACATTTTGTGAGATTGGAAGCTTGGTGAGCACTCGATTCCGTATGTTGTGCAGGGTGGCTAATTTTTTACTGCGGGTTGGTAAATAAATGTGACCACGGCACCTAAAGACTCTGCACCATAACTACTAAAAACTGTTGTGAATCTTGCTTTCTAAATAAACCCACCGTCTTCATGCCCAACCACTGGATTAAATATCTTCAGTTTCTGTAAAATAAAGGTTTAGCCTCTGGGCACATTATACCATACAATTGAATAGTAATTAGATCAGAAAGCTGTAGCTGAATGATACGTTAAGAGAGAATGGGTCACGAATGAAGAACTAGTTTGAGAGTAGAAAGTCGGCTCTGGAACATTAGGCAGCAAGAACTGAAAACGCTTTGTTAAGAAAATTCTTCGTAATGGTCTAAAATGATGGACTGGAGTGATGACAATGCTCTTAAAAGTCCAAGAAGGCTGAAAACTGCTGAAAACAGGCCTCTGTGTATTGAAATCATTCAGAACTATTTTCTACCTTTGTATGCAGAAAATAAGCCAGTGGATTTGTAATAAATGCTCCTAGGCCTCCCGGGAAGATTGCTCGCATTTTTATGCGGCACGGAATAAAAGCACCCATAATATTAAATAGACAGTGTTATATATTTGATTTCAGTTTTAAATAAGTTCTTTATTCAGGCAGACGGCAAGAACGCAAAGAAAAGATTGAAAGCTGCATTGCGTCATCCTTGAATTCAATGGGACATTTTATTAGCTTTAGAATTAAAAAATCAATTTTAACATCTTAATAAGCACCTCAATGCAAAATGTAAGTTCATACAAGAAAATAAATTAGACTATGATGTAGAAGCATGATTTTAAGAACGCATATTAAAGCCATGTGTAAAAACCTGATCCATGTGAATTAGATAAGAATCACAGTCGGAGCACTAACCAACTGAACTATCTGCGAACTTTTGCGTTCCAAAGACCGGCGAAACACATATAAAAGAACAGGAAAGCAGAAAGGAAGCATTACCGACTGAGGAAGCCCCTGGCACGGGGCGAAACGCGTTTTGGTAGAGACTTTCACTTGGACTCTTTTATTTTATTCAAGTATATATGTTTTATTGGAGAAACTCTCCTTATTTTTATCTTTTACCACCAATATTGGAAATAAACACTTTACTTTCTAGTAAGTGTTTTTAGCTGCATTTCTTTGGGTAAACAGAAGATCCACAGAAGGAGAGGGACATCCTACAAATAGTCCCAATGCTGTTCCCATGAGAGCCACATGTCTTTGTTTGGCTCTCGGTTTGTGAGTACCTGACCACTTTTACTTACCTCTTGGCCATTAAGTTGCCGACAATATTACACTATATTGCTGTTTATTTATTCTTTATTTAGATATTGCCAGAAGTGTGATCCACCTACTGTATGTATTGCTTTTTGAACTATCTCACTGGCTAAAGGTTGAGATTTATTACAAGGTCATAAAAGATAGAATCCAAAATTGTCACACCAATACAGGACTAACAATGAGAATTTCAAGGGCAAACATGAGACCTTAGAAACAGGAGACCACAACAGAAGTAGAAGTAGAATCCATTTGGTGGTACTGAGTAATCTGTGCTGCAAATGGTATGTATCTAACTTTGGCCTCGATTTTATATTTTTGGTTAAGCTGATTAGAAAAAACTTTACAAAGGATTTATCTACAAAAAAAAAAATCCCATACACTTTAATGGTTACTTCTGTAGATAAATAATTTGAACACTTTATTATTTTGTTTTTTTTCTAACGTAATTGAAACATTTCTGAAGCTAATTCAAACAAATTAAATTGAGTCCAAATTGTGATCATTTGAAAAGCTCATCCAAAAATATTAAATCAAGGTCTTTATCCCATATACGCTTTCCAATCAAGTTGACTCTAACCTCATTTTCGCTGTTTCCATCAAGGCCCGTTCTTTTGTATATCTCTTACTTACCTCAGCCCCTTTCTGTATCTTTTACTCCCCTCAGCTCCTTTGTGCCTCATTCTTCCCTGCAGCCGCATTTACTCCCCCCTCATCCCCCTTGTGGTCTCTTGCCACCTTCCTGGCATGTCTGCTTACTTCCCTATTGTAGTGTGGTCACACGGACCACTGTAGAGGATCTTATTTTTCCTCTACCTGGTCTGACAGGAAGTTGTTCAGTGCTCCATGCCAGATGGAGTGACTGGCAGCAAGGGAAGCACTGTGTACTCCACTCCTGCCAGTCACCCGGACATAGCATCTCTGGGGTCCGAGTGCTCTAAGGCAGCTTCCCGTGCTGCCATATGGTTGCACCAGCCCTGGCACAATAATGCAATTAAAGAAATCAATTAACTCAGCTATTTTTCAAGATGAAGTATTTTGGCCTTAACCTTGAATTCCATTGTCAGTTCACTATAATATCATTTTATTTTTATTTCCATAAGGTGTAATGATTATCTTCTTGGGAGTTTAAATTGGACATTGGAAGACTCTGCCAATGATATCATCCTTAGCAAACGTTCAGTCTCCCTTAATTGGAAAATTACCAAGCAATGTTGCATCACGAAGTGGTGTCTTGGCATCAAAATTGACTCTTTGCTCCAGATGCCAATTACCCTATATATATATTGCAGCTCTAAACAGAATTAAATACTTTGTGCATTTCTGAACGGAAGCAAATTGGGTCATTGGTGGGACAGGAGTTCATGTGTCAGGACACTTTGCAAAGACATAAGAAGCTTTGAATAATATTTAATGTCTCTGTGACTTGCATGACTAAAGAGGGATTTGCAGGTCTATTAATATTTTAAAGAACTTATCATAATGTCTATCTTGAAATCATTTTAGCAGACACCCTTAGGTAACACACAGGCTGGTTACTACCTCTAGAGAGAACATCCTTTTTTCCTGCCACTATACAAGTTGCCCCTGCACCAGTCACATCATATTCCTGCCAAATATATTGACCATTATGCCCCTGGCCACTAAACTACAACTGTAGTGTCAAGATATTAACAACATAAAAATAGCCGTAACTATTTTCCATTCCTTTAAACACTGATTTCCATCCACCTCTAGCTCGATTATTCAGTGGAAACATGTAAAAAGTTGCCCGTTTGAGAACTTGACAGTTTTTGCTATATTGGATTGCAACGTATTTGTGCTACAATTTATTGAAAAATTGCCGGCAGGTGGAAAAGAAAGAGAGAGAGAAACAATTTATTGCAGTCGAAGGTTATCATTATATGGCACGTTTAAAGGTTAATGCTATTGAGGGACTGAAAGATTTGAGCGAGCCGTATGTTCCGAAATGGTAACGTGCTTGATGTTATTTGAAGAACACGCTTACCAGCCAATCGGTGTAAAAAAAATAAAGAGAACACAGGTATTAAAACGTCCCAGGATTACGATGACAGATTACACTGTATACCCTTACAATGTGTTTTTACTAAATATCTGATGAACATTTTGTTACATGCATATGCCGCTGTGCAAATTTAATTTAATGTGGCAGATGCTCTTAAGCAGTAATGAATACACTAAGGAAGTATTTCGAAAAAATATTTTTAGTGTTGATGATCTAATTTTAGCTTTTTGGATATAGTCTCTTTTTTCAGATGCCAAATCTTCAATTATTCCTGATGATACCCAGAGATACTATTTTGGCAACAATCTTTGCTTTATTCTTTTGTGATGAAGCTTATGACCTTTATAGGAACATATGTGTTTTTCTATGTTGGTTCGCAAACACATAATTCTTTAAGGAACTCTGCCCAACGTAATGTCACAGACATCTGTTTTGTTGTTAGGCTCGTCAAATGGCTAACAATATAGATTAGCATATATTGCAAGAATGTTATTGCTCCACATCCAGTTCCAGTGTTAACTATTGGGTAGTGGAACACATATTTTGCGTTCCTGTGTATCACCTAACCTAATTTATGATGTTTTCCTATTGCAAAGTATTTCATGATAAATTTTAGAGGATAACAGTTGTTCCACGTGACTACGCATTATTCAGCATTTAAGAGACTAGGAGATTCATTTGGGTATGAACTGCAATTAAGCCGAACGTGGGCTGATAGGGTGATCGGTCAAATTTACAAACTCCAAGTCGAAGTGTACCTGATTCACAAACCAACCAAAACACACAATGCTGAGCATGTTCATTTCAGTTTGTGGTTCTGAATTCTGCCCGTGCTGTTAAAAAAAAAAAAGAAGAGATTATTGATGGGAAAATAAAATGATTGGTGGCTGATTTTAAAATGTGTAAATGTTAGTTTTATTCACAGATCAATGACCAATAGAAGGAAAAAATGATGAGCAGTAAATATATATATATTAATTTATGTAATTATATATAATATATTTAATAGCTGGTTTCTTTTTCTCACTTGACCTGTGAACCAAATCATGTGAAAATGCTTCTGCCAGTATAATGCTAAATATATACATAATATCATATTATGTAAATATTTTGCAGCACATAGACTGGTGCATTTTCGTACATTTTTCGGTTCCCGAATAAGATTCTCAGTTCCGAAAATGTTTTAAGCAAGACAAATTTTCTCATTGTGCGCAAGTCTAGTATACAATAAAATGACTGAGTCTGCTGAAGCCGTCGGAATATTCTTTTGTTTTCTATCAAAGTGCACAGTTACAATTTTATTTAGAAATCAGAAACTGAACAACTGGCGAGAGAAAGACCAATTTAAAGCTGGACAGTCTTCCAATTCAGCTATTTTCCCATCTTGGCTATTTAGGTCCAAAATACGTCAAACCATAGTCAATTGTGCACAATTCAGCAACATCACTGAGATAAGTACAGACTTCATGAAAGATGTTGGTTTTTGGTTCCAGTTTATTATCATGTTCTTTATTCTAGTCATATGTAGACCATGAACGAAACTAAAAAGCACAATATGATTAGCCTTATTGTTTGTCACAATTATAGTCATATTGAATCTAAGACACTTGGGCTATCTGTAGGGATGGGGAACATAGGGCTAGGAGGCTTATAGTTCCATTTAAAGAAGCTTAGGGTCAGACAAGAGTTGTGTTTAGGGAACCTAAAAATGTATCAGTGTCTTTTACATGCTGCTAGCAAACAAAATGGAGTTACAATTGCTAAACAGTGACTTGCAGTATAGCATTGATTTTACCCACAAAATGTCGGACAGGACCATAACTCCAGTGACTGTCAGCCAGACAAAATCTGAGGTTGATACATGTAATACTTACTCAAAGCTACAAACCTAATCTATTTACTCAAATGTTTCCAGTTAAGACAGCATAACAGAGAATCCAGAATATCTGTATTTTTCCGAAATAATTACTTTAGTTTTTGAGGAGTCATTGTTCCTGTAAAAATATTCATGGCTGTATGAATAAAATTACACTTTTAATATAAAAAACAAACAAACACAAACTCCATTTCATTATGTCATTAATCTGCGTGCTTTGCAATACTTGGGAGCAAGTACAGCATGGAATACTACAATAAAGACTGGAGATTGCCTAGAACCGGAATGCTAATATAATGGATTTCTTTTAGCATTAAACATGTTGCTAAACTGGCTAAGCACTGTGGGAAATGTAGTTTGCAGATATCATGCATACATAGATTACTATCACAGGAGTGTGATAATTATTGTGCAGAAAAGTTAATTTGTATAAGAAACACAGCTTATACATTTATCCATTGGCGAGATATCTCCTTTTTAGGATCCTGTCAATCTAATTTAGGATATTCATTGTAACATTATTACACATATTTCTGTGAATGCTCCGTCATACATTGCTGGGCATATTAATGGAGGTTGCAGAGATAGATGGTGGCATAATACGTCAGCAGCTTCTATCTATCAACTTGAGTAAGTAGGGCAAGCAGATAGACAGACTGACTGACCAACAGACAGAAAGACTGACTGAATAACAGACAAACCGACTGACCGACTAAGACACAGATTGATGGATGGTATGGAGCCATGGGTGGATAGGGGTAAGTTTTCAGTTAGGTTGCATACACCTTAATAAAGTCACTTGTCCACTAGGAGGCCCATGTTTTCACAACGTATAATGTGCCATTTTGGAGCTTAAGGTGAAGAGAGAAGCACAAGGAACCATGACCAGTGTCAACCTCCTATGTTTGCTAGCAGAGATGCATGAACAGTTATAGAGGGTGTAAAACTCAGTGCTGTCCAAGCTCCTCCAGTGTCTGTGTGTGAGGCTGGACAGAAAGTGGAAGGGATCACTTCCCATCTGCCCACTAGCAGCCTCTCACACAGGAAATGCCTTTCAGGAGGAGTAGGGGAGGCTCTGAGTGATCCAAACTGTACTTCAAAGCAGAGGCGGCTCTCTAATTAGGTGATTTAGGCGGTTGCCTAAGGCCTCGTGCTGACTGGTACCTTTCGGCTGCCTAAATCGCCATAGGGCAAACTAACATGTCGGGTCCTCGTTCTATGAAACAAGAGGGGACCCGTTGGCTTGACCTGTATGCTGCCGGGTGAGAGGCCCCTCCGGCTCAGTCTGCCTTGACTGAGAGCCAGCCTACGGTCTGCAGCTCCAATACATGGATCTGAGCGCTATATAAATAACATGGACGCTCAGATCCGGGCTACCCAGGGATATAATACTTGTGGGGTTTCCTATCTGTCGTATATGTATTTTGAGGGGCGGTTTTATGTATTAATGTTTTGTACCTCTAGTGCCTGGGAGATAATTAGTTTAAGCAAAGGAAAGCTCGCTTATTTCCCAGACACAGAGAAGCCTGGGCGGGGTTACTGTTGTATTTTATGGAGACCCCATGCTGGGGGTCGTGTATATAAGCAGGCAACTTGGCCCTAATAAAACAGTTCATCTGATCGAGAGAGCTATCACACTATTCAGCACATCTGGAACTAGGACAAGTGGAGGATTGAAGGAACAGCAACAATAGTCTAGGGAACCTATGACAAGGTTCTTTGTAGACATCCAAAGGGATTGACCAACCTTATAGGATGGAGTAGGCCCCCTTTTGCGATCAGCGTATCGTTTATACAGTAGTCACCTTTGTGAGAAGTTGCAATTGCTCAGTTGCTTTTGGTACAGGGGTAGTTATGGGTAGACCAGGTAAGAAAACAGGTTGGTAGACGTAGTTGAGCTGAAATGGAAAAAAGTGAGTTTAGTCATGTACATTAGCATTATAGGCAAATTCAGCATATGCTAGAGGTTTCTTCTAGTCTTACTGCAGGTATGTCATATAATAGTGGAGGTATGTTTCGAAGGTCTGATTAGTTATTTCAGTTTGTCTGTTGGACTGAGGGCAAAAAGCTGTGGGTATATCAACAAAAATGTGCAAGGATTGACAAAAAACTTGCCAGAATATGATGTGAATTGAGAACCTCGTTGGAGAGTATGGACTGAGGTATTCCGTGGAGTCTAAAAATAGCATAGTGAAACAGATCGAGAAATCTTCGTGAGACGATCCACCATAATAGTGTCCTAGCCTTGTGATTTTAGTAGATCCACAATGAAATTGACTGACATATGTGTCCAAGGGCGTAAAGGAATAGGTAAGGGATTCCTCTGGTTGTTTTGGAACCTGGCATAGACAGTACAGTAATTGATATAACCATTCACATCTTGTATCAGTGAAGTCCACCAGAAATGTCTTTAAATATTGAGTATGGTTTTCCTTTGTCAACAATAACCTGAAGTTGGTGCAACATGACAATTTTGTAAGACTTTTAAATGGAGAATTTCTGGCATGAATATTTTACCATGTGATATGGGTTATCCTACAGGCTGGGCTGGGGCTGGGGCATTAAACAAGACATAGGGCATCACCAAGTACTCGTAATGCCCATAACGAGAACAGAATGTGGTTTCTTACACTAACAATAAACTGTGACATTACCCCTCTCAATACAGCTGCATATACTCATTATACTCACAGATTCAAACACAATACATTACAAGCAGGAATATACACCAATACAAATATATTATTTTTAGATGTTTTTGTGTCCAGTTAATAAATTAATGAAATCCATATTATGGATGGATGGATTAGGCAGGTGGTATTAATCTTTGTGATTGATCAATGTACAGCGAGGCTATTTGTGGCTCCTTTTATTCCTGTAGATTTTATATATATATTTTTTTTTATTAATGGTATTTCTAAAGCACTAACAGATTCCGCAGCACTGTACAATTCGTGGAGAACGTACAATATACACAGGCAAATACAAGAGGTAGAGAGAGACCTGCCCGTAAGTGGAGATCTAGCCATTGGAGCTCTTTTATACAAAGTGCTTAGCTAGATAGCCCGTGAGCTTACAATCTAAGGGATAAAGTGGGGATCTGAGACAAAAGGTAGCAGGGGAAATTTGGAGGTGATTGCTAAAAGAGTTAACAGGGAGAAGCAGCTATTGGTAACACGTAAAGTGAATGAAGAGGTAATTGAGTGAGAATCTACATGCTGCAACAGAAGCTACACAAAGGGTAATGAGGGTTGAGGGAGAGTGTTATAGCAAAATGTTTCTTTCTTTAATATGTTTTCCCAACAGCACAAATCCATTTACATAACCATAAAATAATCCCAGAGGGATATTAAAAATGACAATATTTTATAAATCTTCTAGAATCCTGGTTATATACAATATATATTCTTAGAACATAGACAGACAGATAGATACAGACAGACAAACAGACAGTTAGATAGATAGACAGACAGATCTCCTTGCCGATTGTGTACAGTATCTCATGCTCCAGCTAATTGTCTGTTAGATAAGACAGAGCTCAGCTCAGCCTCTGAAGCCCGCCTCGCCCTGCTTGCCTTCAGGTATCACAGGCTGCGGCTTCAGAGAGAATCACTGAGAGACTCATACGCTCGCTGTCAGTCTGCTCCTGTGCCCTCATTCATGATCATCATTATACAGTCTCAGCTAAATCAAAAGCTGCATTTGGAAACCTGCTCAAAATTTTTGCTTTGTGAAAACAGTCTTATCTTTCTTAAAGTGAACTTGTCATAAAATCTCTTGAAACAATTAATATACATTTAATCTCAGAGATACATTATAAGCTACATGAGTGTAGCGGAGCACTAGTTTCCCATAGACTTCTCCGCTGGTATTCCAATAGTAATGCAGGTACAAGAAGTTAACCCAGGATAAACAGCATCAGTGGTAAATAAAATAATCCAGGAATATCCCATCAAATTTCCTAATAACTGGATGACACACAGTATCAGGAGCAGAACTGCTGTTTTAGTCCACATACCCTGCTTTGACCAATCATACACAAGTTACAACCCACACATCTCCTCCCCTCAGCCTGACAGATAATCCAATTATTAAGTACATACTTTTCCCCGTTTTCTAAATGTACCCCAAATACATAGGATACACCCCTAAATCTTACATCCCCTGGGAGCCCTGATCTGGGTGAGCAACATACTCAAAAATCACCCAGATCGCACCAGGGGTTCAGGAGTTATATGGATGTGTTTGTTTGACCGTGGGGTAAAATACATGAAAATACCGGGCTGAATAGACTGTGTTTGGATTCATATGAATCCCCTTGGTTCTTCTACCAAACGGCGGGGTCAGTGCTCACCTTAAATTCGCTAGGGGGACCTCAGGGACACATTCCAAGGATGGGGAAGGATCTCTTACCTGAACCTCCGGCAGTGAGTTGGGGTCCTAGGTGCGGGCCTGTTGACGTGTGACAACAGGATGTGCTTCTCCAGTAGCGGGGATCTGGGGCTCAAAAGCAGATGTGAGCTTCCCAAGATCATTCCCCAACAAAACCTCTGCCGGCAACTGCGGCATCAACCCCACCTCCACTTGTCCTGACCCCGCTCCCCAATTCAAGTGTACCCTTGCTGTGGGTAGCCGGTATACTGCTCCCCTGGCTACCCAAACGGCCACTGTTCTGTTTGTTCTGCCTCCATCCCGGACGAGGTTGCTTTTTACCAGAGTTATAGTGGCCCCCGAGTCACGGAGCCCTTGGACTGCTTTCCCCTCTAGATGGACAACCTGCCGGTGGTGTTGTTACTTCCCATTGTTCGACTGCTGGGGGGTGTACTGCATATGGTGCTGGTGTTGAGCAACATACTCAAAAATCACCCAGATCGCACCAGGGGTTCGGGAGTTATATGGATGTGTTTGTTTGACCGACCGCACACGAGGCAGTAGCCGAAATCAGTTCCATACATTTTGGCCTTGCGGTTGGTCTCTGTTCGTGGGGTAAAATACATGAAAATACCGTCCTGAATAGACTGTGTTTGGATTCGTATGAATCCCCTTGTTCGTGGGATTCCTTCTACCGAACGACAGTCCGTTCGGTTGTTTCTGCACGAATGGATGGAAGTCTGGAGGTCTCAGCGGTGTTCGCATGGTTGAGTGTCTGAGTGGGTTCCAGACACTCGACGACCATGCCCCGCTGGGCTGCCGCCACATGTTTGTATGCCGAACGGCGGCCACCCAGGGAACACACAATATATTTATTCGTATAATTGGTAATTATGCTGGTGTTAATACCGATGAGGGAGGTAAAGTAGAAGCACACTTCTCTCTGGGTTGGTCTGGTTGTTCGGTAGTTTGTTCGTATGTCGAACGGAATGGTTTTACCGAACAACCAGACGAATGCTTCATACAGTATAGTGTATACAGAAAGTAAATGAGATGAAAAGAACATTGTAACAAGAATATTTAGAGACAGCCCAATACAGTCCGCTATAATGAGTAACTAAGCTATTGTGTGCTGCAACTGTTGTGAAGAACGGGAGAACCACTTTTGAAAGGGTTCTCCTGCTACTCTCCTGTCACTCAAACCTGATGTACAGGTTATGAAATTGGTATAACCATTTATGGCAGAATTGATTGACAGATGATGGAAGTGGTGTGATAATAGAGCTGGAGCAAGGAGCACATAGAACTTGCAGGTCTCCCGTCCATTTTGTCACAATTATTCTCCATTTTAATCAAGAAGTTTATTTGCTTATGCTGCACGAAGAGCCTTGTTTTTCAAGGATGACCACTGGACCTTTGAACTGTGATGAGGACTTTCTGAAATAAATGTATTTATGATGGAAGAAAATTATGGGAGAAGAAAAACTGTTTTATGTTAAGAAAGAAAAGAAAAGTGTGGGGCGTGAAGGAGGGATGCGGCCGTGGTGGATTGTGACAGACAGAGTGTGACAGTGTGTTTGTAAGGCTTTTGAATACATAGTGTAAGAGTTTGAATGTATTCTTGTGCATAGCATCTATGACCCCTGCAGGGCCAACACTAGGGTCACAGACGCCTGGGTGCAGACTATTTTTTTGGCACCCAGAGTGGGGCATGGACATCTTACTAACTCCTCCCCTTTACAAGTGTCCAATCCAGACAGTCCAAACAGAAGTACTGTAATCAGACAGGCAGGTAGATCCACGGATGGAATATTATAAATAGAGCTGAAACCTAATATAGCTAAACAACCTAGCTCTCTGGGGACCACCTACCTCTCTGGGGACAATCCTTAGCATAAATAAAACTAGTAAAAGAGAAGAAACGGTCACATGAGAGAACAATAATAAAAACATTGAATTTTTTCCAAAAGGAAAGAATATCTCTTACCTTCATTACTGACTGGCCTCCCACCATGTGAGCGAAGCCAAGTAAATAACAATCTTGGGTAATTCAGGCATATGGGTATTAGACAGGGATGGGGTGATAAAGTTAATAGGAATGCTGTCTCTTGTTACTGGAAGTTACTGTGGATGTGAAATCCTGGGGCTTGCTAAGATGGCCGTGTCCTCTCTATATTTCTCTCTGTACAGATATGTGTGAGTGTGTCACAATGCACCGGGGCATAAATTTGAAACTACTCTGTCTTCCTCACCCCTCCGTGAGTTGATTTACCCCCCCCAGCCCTTCTGTGTGTATCTTTGAGTCACCTCAGCCTTTCTGTGTGTCTCCCCCTCAGCCCTATGTGTGTCTCTTTGTCCCCTCAGCCCTATGTGTCTCTCTTTGCCCCCCAGCCAACTATGTGTCTATTTGTCTCCCCAGCCCCCTGTGTGTATCTTTGTCTCCCCAGCCCCCTGTGTGTATCTTTGTCCCCCCAGCCCATTTGTGTGTCTTTGTCGCCCCAGCCCCTCTGTGTCTCTTCTGACCCCTCAGCCCTCTGTGTGTCTCTTTGTCCCCCCAGCCCATTTGTGTGTCTTTTTGCCCCAGCCCCTCTGTGTATCTTCTGACCCCTCAGCCCTATATGTCTCTCTGTGCCACCCAGCCCTCTATGTGTCTATTTGTCTCCCCAGCTCCCTGTGTGTCCCTTTGTCTACCCAGCCCCCTTTTGTGTCTTTGTCACCCTAGCCCCTCAGTGTGTCTCTCTTTTACCCCCAGTCTACTGTTTGTCTCTTCCCCCAGCCCTTCTGTGTGTCTCTTTGTTGTCCCTCCAGTACTCTATGTGCGTCCCAACCCGTCTGTGTGTTTCAATTCACATCAGCCCTTCTGTGTGTCTCTTTCTTCCCCCAGCCCTTCTGTGTGTCTCTTCCCCCCCCCAGGTACTCTGTATGTCTCTGTGTCCCCCAGCACTCTGCCTCTTTTAATCCCCTCACCCCTGTGTCTCTATGTACCTTCACGCAGCATGGCCTAGCAGACTGCTGGCAAATGATCTTCTGTTTCCTCTACCTGGTCTGACAGGAAGATGTTTGGTGCTCTCAATGAGCACTTCCTGTCAGATTGGTTAGTGGATACAGAAGATCCTTTACCTGTGGTCCACTCAGCCACGCTATGTACAGTGACAGGCAGGAGTGGAGTGCACTGACCATACAATACGACCAGGGGTGGCCCAAGACATTGTGTTGCCTATGTCCAAAACTCAAATTCTGCCCCTCCCCCACAGTCATGCACGCACACACAAGCACATCAACGTGGTCACACATATAAACAGATACATTCACACACATTCACGGACAGGGCGGTGCAAGACTTTTTGCCACCTTAGGGAAAGGTGTGTGTGTATATATAGGTATATTTTTCTTTCCCTTGCTGCCCCTGTCTCCGGTCATTATATATGCGCACGTACATTTCCACCTGCTTTCCGTTACCTTGCTTCACTACACCACCTCTGCTCCTCTTCACACCATGTTCTCTGCAGATTTCTACCGAGGATCCTTTGCAGCTGTGCTGGCCTACTTTGATCAGATAGGTTTGTTGTATTGAGTATCATTTATTTGTTAAAAATATATATACCAAAAAATCAAACCAGATCTCCGATGTACAGTAAAGCGCAGACACGTGAACATATCATTTAGAATTTTGTCTCTGTTAATAACTGCCATTTAACAGCATCTGGGAATGTACGTCAGCCTCTACAAACATATTCATGCTAATTGGTAGCTGACGTGCTCTTGAGTAATGTGATCTTTTTTTTGTTTGTTTGTTTTTTCATTGTCATTACGCTTAAACGATATCAATCAGCTTCCAATTCTCTGTAGAAGACTCTTAATCACCACACTTTGTTCTAAGCAAAAAGCAAGACGAGTGTTTTCTTTTGGCAAGATGATTTCACGAATCCCATGCGCGCTCGGGCAGTCGCCTAGAGACAGCCGCCGAGGGTACCTGTGATGTCTTTGTACGAAGGCAAAACTGGGACATAATAAGGGCGCAGGTATCTGTGTGATCCATCAATAAAAAAATTGACAGGGAGGGAAGTATGGGGGAGCATCTGTTACAATTTTTTCTTTGATAACAGAATTGCGATTTTTTTTTTTTAAACCCCTTTGCCATGTATGTCTGTGATTAAACGAGACCTCGCTTTTTGAAAAAAGCCTTTCTGTTGTTTATTAATCGATGGAGCGGCCCAATTAATTGGACCATAAGAAAATGGCTGCGATAACGCAGCCAACAGATTGTAAGCATCAATATATGAATGCACACCGGGCATTTGCCATCTGTTTGAGGCAGTAAAAGGGCATAAGGCGAAGTCGTTATGTGTTAAATTTGGACGTATTAGCCTTAACCCATCATTTTGTTCTGAAGCATCTGTGCAGTTCTCCGCACACAAAATGCCAAATTCTACTGAAAAGTCACCTTGTTCATTTCCCAGTGATGAAAGCTTGTTCATTTTTAATACTTTAAAGTAGACACACAGATAAAAAGAAAAAAAAAGTGGCATGTGGAAAATATCACAGATTGTCTTTCCCTTGAAAATCAGATGCAACTTTTCTACCTAGCTGTGATGTTTTTGTAACCTTGACCTAAAGGGTGTTATTCACTAAACACTGATGAATTCTTGTTAGTTGAGATCTTACCTGGTGTTGGAAAAAAATATTTTGTCAACTCTGGACAACTCACTGTTTAATAAATACACATTCTAAGGAAGAGCCATAAAGAAAAACACTAGTTGAATTTGGGGGAGTAAACATCTTTAAGACCCCCCTACGTCCTAAGTTAAAGGTAGCTTTTTTGGGGTGATTATTGTACTGGAAAGCTATGGAGAAAGTCATTTTCTCATAAAACTGTTTTCAAATAATTTGATTTAAAAAAAACAACAAAAACCAGAGGAGGTTTAATCACACCTAATCACATCAGCCTACTTTGCAGAGCCAAAACATAGTTCCCCCTTTTTTCGCTCCATATAATCAAATAATCCTCATTCCGTAAGTTATGAAGTTACCTAAATCACATCTGAAGCCACGAACACCAAAAATCCTCAAATATCCCTGTTTTCCAACTGGAATATTACACTTTGTCTCTGTGCGGTGAGACAAGCTGTAGGTAACAGACCAAGTTGCTAGTCTCTTATCATCTTCTTCATTTGAAAGGAGTGCAATGAGATGAATGGAATGTGAGGTATAGGTTGATGTCGATAAAATTCCATAAAGTACAAATCGTATCCTCGGGACACTGAAAGGAGTTAGGGCTAGTTTCTAACAGTAATATAGGCCCCAGTACTAACTGACTTTCATTTAATGTGATAATTCTACTGTAATATAAGAATGTCCATATTTAGAAGATACCATTTCTGTTTGGATCCAAATCCCTTTCTCCCTCTATAGTATACATTCTCTCCTAATGTCCCTCTTTTCTAGGAGCTCCATATCGTTGGTGTGTCTGAGTGGATAACAGAACTCCACAGCAATAATACTCCCAGTAATGTGTCTGAGTGTATAACAGAGCTCCACAGCTATAATACTCCCAGTAATGTGTCTGAGTGTATAACAGAGCTCCACAGCAATAATACTCCCAGTAATGTGTCTGAGTGTATAACAGAGCTCCACAGCAATAATACTCCCAGTAATGTGTCTGAGTGTATAGCAGAGCTCCACAGTAATAATACCCCCAGTAATGTGTCTGAGTGGATAACAGAGCTCCACAGTAATAATACTCCCAGTAATGTGTCTGAGTGTATAACGGAGCTCCACAGCAATAATACTCCCAGTAATGTGTCTGAGTGGATAACAGAGCTCCACAGCAATAATACTCCCAGTAATGTGTCTTAGTGTATAACAGAGCTCCACAGTAATAATACCCCCAGTAATGTGTCTAAGTGTATAGCAGAGCTCCACAGTAATAATACTCCCAGTAATGTGTCTGATTATATAAAAGAGCTCCACAGTAATATGTATTTTTAAACTACGATAAATGTGTATAGAAAATAGCCTGTGTAGATCAGGTATTTAAATCAATAAATTACATACATTTACATAAATGTTTATCAGTAGATCATAAAATCACCTAAAATGGCCCAGAATAAAATTGCCCCTGGTCCCATTTCCAGCCCATATCGCATAAAGATGGTCCTCTTTGCCATTGACAAATTGTACTTTCATCCTGTAGTCTATCCATTTTTTTTATATTTATAACTCAACGTTTGAGTCCTAACAAACTCTGAGGATCTCACAAGACACCAATAATGCATCTAAACTCTGTTTTATATAGTGAATTACAATCAGAATGATTCCATATAAATGTTTAGTTCAGATGATGCGTGTATGATGATGATACACTGTATTAGCTCTGTAGCTGTGAGATGCAGTGTAATTACAAAGCTGTATAAGGATTTACATTGTTGCAGCATGGGATACAGCCGCGTACTCTGCACTGTACACTTATGCACTTACAGGATATAGTGTTGTCTTTAAGAATAATTTACTTACCCCTCGCTTTTTTTGGATCTTGATTTGGAATGAGCCCATCTCGCACCCTGGTCTCCTCTCACCCCTTTCTTTTGACTGCAATGGAGCTCCTTTTGAGAGCCGTGTGACTTTCCTACAGGAGTCAAGTTGTGCCCAAAACCTGCCTGTGGGACTGACGTGGTGCTGGTCACAGCTGGTTTCAAGTTGAAAATGGTGGTTTTATGTTATAGTTAATTCTAACACCGGTTCACCAAATCATGTCACAAATTCTGTGTTCACAATTCTTCCCCATACTGACATGTCAATCACTGCCTGTGTTTTGGTTCCAGTTATAAATGGATGGTTCTGGCGTGATATGTAACCATACAACCATTAGGAATGGCTCTGTAGGAAAACACATCATATACTCAACTTAAACCATCCATATTTTTCGTCGGTTAAGCGCGTATAAATATATTATTCAATAAAGACATTTAGCCAAAGGATACGTCAGTGCATCATACTTGATTAAAGTAAATACATCTTCCTGCCAGAGGGGTCCATATAAACCAACTGTCCCTGCTGCTAAAGAATAAAGAGAAATTAATCGTTTAAGTAGGTCACGATAACAGTAAACAGGCCTAAATGGGTCCCTTGGTTCTGGCTGGATTGCAATATACTGATAAAGAAATGGCCGGGACATTGTAATGGCAGCAGATTTTTAAATTGCTGGGGGGCCGTAAAGTTGCTTTTTAAAACTCTAAAATTTCAGAGTTGCATTTTTTTAAATTACCCTCTGCAGGAACTTAATGGGATAGCAAGTCATGCATTGATCATATTAACGTGGAGCTATTACTGTCCCAAATGCTTTATTGCATATGGAGTACATCATACATTTATGTGGTGATGGTTAAATAATATTTGTATTTTTATTTTAACTTGTTGGCATGGCATTTGACTGAATACAACGGATCTAATTGCCCTGCCCCAGTAATTAACGCCTCCCCATTGGCCCTTGTCATTGATTGAATGTTATGGAGAAATCCAGAGTGTTTCAGGTAAGAACTGTCATGTAGATTTGCCACACATTCTCTAATCTCTCAGCTGTGTTGCGATATAATAGTCCCTACCGTTTAAACCACATACGTGGACAGGTTAGTGCACCATTTAATCATGCATGTTTGTTGCATGTGTAATTTTGTACCTGTGTTATTTTGTTGCCATGTCCTGTGACATACCTTCCACATGTAACTATGTCTAAATAAATATTCTAATACACTAACATTAGGGTGAATGAATTAACGTAACATTTGACCTCTAGCCTTATACACTGTGAGCGTGAGTTTATTATATATATAAAACATACACAATTCAGTGCACTCACTCATTCACTAAACAGGATATTTACAAACACCTCACCTAGGCAAAAAATAATGGGGGTCTAGTTACAGTATATGATCATACATTGCATAAGCCTGCCACAATGTAAATGTACCCTACCCTATTCTTGGCAGGTCTAACTCTAGACACCTAATGCCTCCTCTAATGAGATTAATCCACTTACTTGGGAAATACTTCTTCCTGGGACTCCCTGAAGGTCATGGTTAAATAGGGCCCTGGAATGAGGCACCTGTGACAGGGAGGGGTGCATAGCAACGGGAGTTGGCCTCGACTCCGAAATATATTTATATATACTGGCTAACCAACCCAACATCTTGGTGGTAGACAAGGAACGATAGACTGCAGTGGTGGTGGATGTGGCAATACCCAGTGATTATAACATTGAGAAGGTGGACTGTAAGAGGAGCTAGAAAGGATGTGGAAAGTGAAGGCAATAGTAGTCCCAGTTGTGATAGGAGCACTCTGGGATGCTGGAAGAGTGAACTCAGCAGATTCAAGGTGGGACATCCGACATCTCTGTCCACAAGAGTATAGTTATAGGAATCCTTAAACTCCCCGGCCTCTGTCAGAGGAGCTGAAAATGTGGAATTCTCAAATGGGTTTATAAATAATTTTTTTTATAGATAGATAAATAGAGCGATAGATAGTGAGATGGAGAGAGATAGAGACTGATTATGTGTTTATTGTATAGAAGCTTGACGAGTCTTGTAATGTCTGTCCTTGGTTGCCCCACAATTCAAATATTTTATTGAAAATAAACTGTATTGCCTTTCTCCGATGATTGGTTTAAATGAAGTCTCCAACAAATGTTATTTTCATTCCGAAGCCTCATTCTTCCCCGTAATTATAGGTGTGACTTGCAGAATTTCTGACAGCGGATCGGTGACATGCTGCACGCAGTGTTAGAGTGGGAAGCTGCGTAATTGTCTGAATTTTGCTATATTTACCTCCCTCCATCTGCTCTCACAGTACGCGTGACACATGGTATTTGTGGATCCCCTAAAGCCCACTAAATTTGTAAACAACAACTTGACAAAGCCGTTAACCCTTCAAGAACAAAATAATGAAATCAATGTAATCCTACAGTAAATATTTTGTTTTACCGAAGTAATATGCAGAAGCAGATTCTAAATATAACAGACAACGAATAACGCCTAAAGCTAAACTTAAACTGCATCAAAAGCTAGAAACTAAAACTAGTCATTTCATACTTCTTAATATTTCAAATGGCTATAGAGGGACGCTTCCATTTTAGGTGTATGGCTATGGGGCCAGATGTGGGGGCTATTTTAGGATTTTTTAGTTGACTTCATGAACTATCTATAACCATTTAAATGATTGGAAAAGTAATTTAAAACAAGGTCAAACTGTTTTACTTACACAGACTGATTTCCAAACACATTCGTTGTAGTTTAAAGACACATTACTGGGAGTATTATTACTGTGGAGCTCTGTTATACACTCTGACACATTACTGGGAGTATTATTACTGTGGAGCTCTGTTATACACTCAGACACATTACTGGGAGTATTATTGCTGTGGAGCTCTGTTATACACTCAGACACATTACTGGGAGTATTATTGCTGTGGAGCTCTGTTATACACTCAGACACATTACTGGGGTATTATTGCTGTGGAGCTCTGTTATACACTCAGACACATTACTGGGAGTATTATTGCTGTGGAGCTCTTATACACTCAGACACATTACTGGGAGTATTATTGCTGTGGAGCTCTGTTATACACTCAGACACATTACTGGGAGTATTATTGCTGTGGAGCTCTGTTATACACTCAGACACATTACTGGGAGTATTATTGCTGTGGAGCTCTGTTATACACTCAGACACATTACTGGGAGTATTATTGCTGTGGAGCTCTGTTATGCACTCAGACACATTACTGGGAGTATTATTGCTGTGGAGCTCTGTTATACACTCAGACACATTACTGGGAGTATTATTGCTGTGGAGCTCTGTTATACACTCAGACACATTACTGGGAGTATTATTGCTGTGGAGCTCTGTTATACACTCAGACACATTACTGGGAGTATTATTGCTGTGGGGCTCTGTTATACACTCAGACACATTACTGGGAGTATTATTGCTGTGGGGCTCTGTTATACACTCAGACACATTACTGGGAGTATTATTGCTGTGGGCTCTGTTATACACTCAGACACATTACTGGGAGTATTATTGCTGTGGAGCTCTGTTATACACTCAGACACATTACTGGGAGTATTATTGCTGTGGAGCTCTGTTATACACTCAGACACATTACTGGGAGTATTATTGCTGTGGAGCTCTGTTATACACTCAGACACATTACTGGGAATATTATTCCTGTGGAGCTCTGTGATACACTCAGACACATTACTAGGAGTAGTATTGCTGTGGAGCTCTGTTATACACTCAGACACATTACTGGGAGTATTATTGCTGTGGAGCTCTGTAATACACTCAGACATTACTGGGAGTATTATTACTGTGGAGCTCTGTTATACAATCAGACACATTACTGGGAGTATTATTACTGTGGAGCTCTGTAATACACTCAGACACATTACTGGGAGTATTATTGCTGTGGAGCTCTGTAATACACTCAGACACATTACTGGGAGTATTATTGCTGTGGAGTTCTGTTTTACACTCAGACACATTACTGGGAGTATTATTGCTGTGGAGCTCTGTTATACACTCAGACACATTACTGGGAGTATTATTGCTGTGGAGCTCTATTATACACTCAGACACATTACTGGGAATATTATTGCTGTGGAGCTCTGTTATACACTCAGACACATTACTGGGAGTATTATTGCTGTGGAGCTCTGTTATACACTCAGACACATTACTGGGAGTATTATTGCTGTGGAGCTCTGTTATACACTCAGATACATTACTGGGAGTATTATTGCTGTAGAGATCTGTTATACACTCAGACACATTACTGGGAGTATTATTGCTGTGGAGCTCTGTTATACACTCAGACACATTACTGGGAGTATTATTACTGTGGAGCTCTGTTATACACAGACACATTACTGGGAGTATTATTGCTGTGGAGCTCTGTTATACACCCAGACACATTACTGGGAGTATTATTGCTGTGGAGTTCTGTTTTACACTCAGGGACTCTTCATTCACTCTTGAAGAATATAAATGTTTTTTTATTTATTTAAGTATTATGATCAGAAACATTTTTACAACATTCTAAAAAGTGTTACATAGTTACATAGCTGAAAAGAGACTTGGTCCATCAAGTTCAGCCTTCCTCACATTTGTTTTTACTGTTGATCCAATAGAAGGAAAAAACCCCAGTTTGAAGCACTTCCAAGTTTGCAACACACTAGGGAAAAAAATACTTCTTGACCCCAGAATGGCAGTCAGATTTATCCTTGGATCAAGCAGTTATTACCCTACATTGAAAAATTATATCCTTGAATATTCTGTTTTTGCAAGTATGCATCTAGTTGCTGTTTGAACATCTGTATGGACTCTGATAAAACCACTAGACATGTGCAATTTGTTTCGTTCCGAATGGCAATTTCCGAATAGTCGAATTGCTGACGTCCCGAAGTTCCGAAATTACCGAATGTCAGAAGTGTCGAAGTTCCGAAGCACAGTATTGCCCAAGTACTAATACACCCAGTGGAAGAATGAAGAATGCTATACAAGTTTAAAATAAAAAGTATACAAACATAGCCAGGATTCAGCTGTAAGCATTTGCAACACTTACAACAATCAAGTAACATACATTCATATAAAATGTTAGTTACTTAGCCTGTCAAGGAATGAATAAGTAGATAGCTTCCTAATAATGTGGGAATTTGGGAGTTACTTACTAAAAGGCTGAAAGACCTAAATTGGTCTTTCAGCCAAATTTACTAATACTAAGTAAAGATTACTTAGTATTAGTAAATTATGCCCCTACTCGCTATACCACGAGTAGGGGCATGTCTATTAAACAGTGGCTGCTCACTGTAAAAAAAAAAAATGTCCCCCCCGTACCCCCCACCCACCGCTCTGGGGTGGGGGCCCTAAATTAGAATAAGGAGGGGACCTATTGTCCTCCCCCCTGGCCTCCACCCCTGAGCAGCGTGTGGGGGCCCTAAAGAAGAATAAGGGGTGGACCTATTGTCCTCCCCCCCCAGACCCCCACCCCTGAGCGACGGGTGGGGGCCCTAAATTAGAATAAGTAGGGGGGGACCTATTTCTCCCCCCCCCCCGGTCCCCACAAGAAGATTTTAGAAGAAAGAAGACATCAAATGGTAAGTTTTATTATTTTTTTTTTTACAGGTATCTAGTTTATGGTCCCCCCTCATTATTTTTAGGGTGAGGGGGGTAGGTAGGGGTTATTTTTTTTGGGGGGAGGGTGGTGACTAGGGGTTTGGGGACCCCTAGTCACCTTGGGTGGGGGGTTACATTTTTGTTTAGGATCCCCACCCGCCGCTCAGTGGCGGTGGCCGGGGAGAGGACAATAGTTTCCCCCCCTTATTGATATTTAAGGGGTGGGGGTCGGGGGGAGGACAATAGCCCCCCCCTTATTCTAACTTAGGGCCCCCACTAAGGGGTGGGGGCCAGAGGAGAGGACAATAGCCCCCCCTTATTCTAATTTAGGGCCCCCACCTACCGCTCAGGTTGCCGAAGTTCCGAAGTGTTGAAGTGCTGAAGTGCCAAACCGAACCCAAGTGCCAAATTCCTGAAGTTCCGAATTGCCTAAGTCCCGAATTTCGGAATGCCGAACAGAAAATTTTACCCATGCAAATCCCTTCTTCAGGCAGAGAATTCCACATCCTTATTGTTCTTACAGTAAAAAAAACCTTTCCTTTTCCTTAGACTAAATATTCTTTCTTCCAATCTAAACGCATGACCTCGTGTCCTATGTAAAGTCCGGTTTGTTAATAAACAATGGTTTGTTTTGGCCCCGAATATATTTGTATAAGGTTATCATATCCCCTGTCAGGCAACGTTTTTCTAAACTAAAGAGGTTTAAATTTGTTAACATTTCTTCATAGCTGACATGTCCCATTCCTTTTATTAATTTTGTAGCCCGCCTCTGCATTATTTCTAGTGCCATAATATCCTTCTTTAGAACAGGTGCCCAAAATTGCACAGCATATTCAATATGTGGTCTTACCAGTGATTTATAAAGAGGCAAAATAATATTCTCGTCCCGAGAATGAATGCCCTTTTTCATGCATGACAATACCTTACTGGCCTTAGCCACTGCTGATTGACATTGCACATTGTTGCATATTTGTTGTCTATAACAATTCCCAAGTCCTTTTCGTGTGTTGTTATCCCTAATTCACTTCCATTAAGGGTATACGTTGCTTGTGCATTCTTAACGCCGAAGTGCGTAACTTTGCATTTTTCAACATTAACTTTCATCTGCCATTTGAGTGCCCAGTCCCACAGTCTATCTAAATCCCTCTGCAGCAAATTAATATCTTGCTCACATTGTATTACTTTACAGAGTTTGTGTCATCTGCAAACACTGAAACATGACTTTCAATGCTTTTTTCAAGATCATTTATAAACATGTTAAATAGAAGGGGTCCCAGAACAGAACCCTGAGGGACACCACTTGCCACCTCTGTCCAGCTTGAAAATGTACCATTAATGACAACTCTTTGTACTCTATTTTTAAGCCAATGTTCTACCCAAGAACAAGCAATTTCATCTAGACCGATTTCCTTGAGTTTGAACACTAATCTTCTGTGTGGAACCGTATCAAATGCCTTGGCAAAATCCAAATAGATTACATCCACGGCAACACCCTGATCTATACTTCTATTTACTTCTTTGTAGAATGCAATCAAGTTGTGTTTACAACCGTGTTACAACCACCACTGAGATCATTGGAATCAGCAGAGACATTCCTTGGCCATTTACTCCACCATCGCAAGCTTGTATCATTTTGCAGATCACAGCACTTTGATGATGAATCTCAGACTTAGGTCTTCAAAGACCACATTGGCATGACTGTATTAGAAGCCATTGATCCATACAAGGTTAATAGTGATAGTACTTTGTAGGATGTGAACAATGTACTGTAGAGCCCAGCTGAACTCGTACAATTTCACAGTCTATAATATTACATTCTTCATCAATGCTAAACAAATTCAATTATATTGAGTGCCACAGTTAAATGAAAACCCTTACTGAAATTAAATAAGGGGCAGTAATGTAATTCTTTTATTTTACCCTGCAAACAGTAAAAATTACAGTATATTATTCCAAAGCCCAACAGCATGATTTCTATAGCCTTTAATTCTGAAATGCAAACCTATAAAACCAGAGCGAGATTAAATGGACACACCAGGTCACATTTGACCAATTTCATATGCATTAAAATATACAGAAAACAACATCTAATATGAGTCCATACTAAACCAGAAAGTAGCTAATGTTCTCTTGTAAAGCACTGCTGAGTTTTTCCTGTAAGCAGTGCTGAGTAGCACACTGTAGGAACCAAAACAACTTTAGTTTTATTAAGCAGTTTGGGTGTATAGATAATGTCCTTGCAGATTATCTTCTCTATTCTCTGCCATTAATGAGTTAAATCACTTTGGTTATATAGCCTTAGACACACCTCCCTGCATGTGACTTGCACAGCCTTGCTAAACACTTCCTGAAAAGAGAGATCTACTATTTGAACTTTATTTATTGCATTTTTTTAAATTTAGAATTTCTTATCTGCTGCTCTAGTTAATAGCCTCCTATACCCTACTCTTCCTGTGTGTGATTAAAGTTCAATTTACAGAGCAGGAGATAAAAACATCTGAAGCAAGTTAACATCTGATTGAAAATGGCTGTCAGCCACAGACAGACAGACGTGACCACTTGGATATAAACAAAGGTGACTTAACTTGTTAGTGGCAGAGAATTGAACAGTGAGACTGCAGGGGCATGATATATACACAAAAACTGCTTCACTAAGCTAAAGTTATTTTGATACCTATAGTGTCCTTTTAGCCCCTTAAGGACACATGACATGTGTGATATGTCATAATTCCCTTTTATTCCAGAAGTTTGGTCCTTAAGGAGTTAAAGGACACAGCAAGGGTTTCTGGGAGTTGAAGCCCAGTTGTCAGCTTTCTACTCTAGGAAGGGTAACACAGTTAGTTAGAGAATGCCTGTACAGAATAGTAACAGTGCCATAGTTTTATATGGTAGATTTCTAATTGGTGGAAAAAAGACAGGGTGGCTCTAAATCTCCTACATTTTGCAACATTGTAGACTGGTGAAATTGTCATTCCAAGTGTTTCATGTTTCCGACTATGAATCATATAAATGGCAAGATATGACAGTAATTGAACAATGTGAAAACAAACTAAAATGAAGGAGGAAGGATATTAGAACCCAATGTCCCAAAAGACTCAGGGACTTCTATAAAAGTGACCAAATTGCTTTTATTGCATTTATTTTGTTATTTACATCTATGTAGATTTATCTCTGCTCCAATTAGTAACAATCTCAATTTACTGTTCTGTACATTTCCGTTCTCCTGCCATTTTTTTAATGTTGCTTTCGACACAGAATATTGGCATATCCAATAAATCAAAAAGTAATGTAACATTTTATACTTTATTTCAGGCAAAAAAACAAAAAAAACGTGATTTATATAAATAATTTTGTTGTGAAAGGCATGAATGTATAATGCAAATATTCTGTATTATAAATAAGACATTTTCACATGCTCAAAAATCCCCAAGGATAAAAAAAAGGATTGTTTCACTCTTATAAATAACCCACTAAATGTTCACGCTGCTACTACCAATGCAACAAGGAAGTCAATATAACCTTAACGTTTCTCTTACCTATAGGTCATGTACAACAAGTTTTGTTTAGAATTGAAACCCAAAAAGGGCTTTGCAGTCTTAGCTGCCCCTTCCCTGCATCCTGATCCTGGACTACAAATCTCAGAATTCTCACTCACTATCTGTCAGAGACTATTGGGAAATGGAGAAGCAATCACTCATTAGAAGCACTTAAAGAATCTGATCGCATTACTCAGGAATCCGTTGTCATTGCCTTTTTAAGCACACTGGGGTATCATTATAATGTTATCTCTTTACAAGGTTCCCCGGCAATCACGGAAGAACAGATTATAAATATTTAAATGGGCTTCTCTAGTAAGATTGCTGAATATTTAACATCTGTTCTTTTAAGCCCCTTGAAAAGAACACACAATAGATACACATGACAAAGCTTGGTTATCCTACTAAACATTTCATTAACCTGTTTCCGATTTGATTAGTACATCATACATCACAGCCGACCCTAAATGTTTAATGTTAACCGGTGATTTAATTCCGTTACGTAAGGTTGAAGAATATTTGTTTGAAAGATTCCATTACTTTGTGGAACACAGTCTTCTTTATGACTATACGACACACTGTTCTACTCATCTGAGATTCGCCTTTGGTGATTAAGAGTGACAATCGAAGCATGCTATTTCTCTTAGAAGTGAAAAAAGATTACACATGCACTATCCCAGACAGAGTCAATTAGGAAGAAATTAAAAATGGTCCTGTATTTGACAAAATCCATTCCCTAATAAAAAATGGAACTTGTCAGTTAAAGCCCTACCATGGCTTCACTGATTTATTTTATGTTCTACAGAATGCTCAAAATAGATTGTAATATATCTATAAAATCATCTAAGATCCAGCGCACTCACTTCTGCACTAAACGGAAATTTCCAAGCTCACGGAATGTAATCGTTTTTTGAAAACCCCTAACCCAGACAAAAATAATGGGGGTTTAGTTACAGTATAGGATCATACCTTATATAAGCCTGCCACAATGCTAACGTGCCGCATTTTTGACCGGTCCTATCCTTGCAACCTAATTCCTATTCTTGTGAGATGAATCCACTTACTTGGGAAATGCTTCCTCCTGGGGCTCTCTGCAGGTCAAAGTTAAGTGAGGTTCTTGAATTTGGCACCTGTGATAGGAAGGGGTGCAAAAACAGTGATCTAAAGATAGTTCAAATAAAAACCAAGAGGCTGCACTCACCTGAACATGTATACATTATAAGGCAGCTGCTGGGTCCAATTCACACAACATACAAGATCCAGCATAATCTCTCGTTCACTAAATGGCAATTTTAAAGCTCACAGAATGTTATCATTTATTTTTTTTTTAAACACCTAACCTGGGCAAAAATAATGGTGATTTTCTAAAAATATATAATGTTTACTGGCTCTGTATCTTTGATCTTTATGCCAGTACACATGGGAGTAAAGGTCGATACATAGCTCCCTTCCAGCCCTCAAAATTGATAACCAGATGACTTTGTGCATTGATGTAGATTATAATCAGAATTATTACACATCTGTAACAGTCTTCCTGGTTATAAAATGCCAACCAATCCCTGACACTAAAGGCAGGAAGGCACATTACAACAGCGTCAGAAGATTTTATAACATGTCATAGTTACTGAAAAGGTTAAGTTATGCAGAGAGAACAGTTCAAACAAATAGTAGTGATCGGGATGATATAATTATCAGTGACTTGTGATTAGTTAACACCCAACGCAAAACGTCAAAATCACATAATTCCATTTTAGGCAGACTGAACATTTTTTTTGCCTAGCTTTTTTAAAAAAACGCTAACAATGCGCAGTAAGAGCGCTAGGCAGTAGGCGTTTTTAAAATCTTCTTTTAACATAAAATGCTGATACGCAGAGATTATTCAAATACAGATTTGTATTAGAAAGTGTTGCATTTGAGTGGTAATTCAGTTCCCTTGGAAGTTGACTTAGCAATGAAAAGCAATCAGAGACAGGGCCGGCGCTACCTGTAAGGCGGACTAGGCAGCCGCCTAGGGCGCCCCTTGGGAGGGGGCGCCGCCAGGAGCGCCGGTGTTCTATCAGTTTGGTATACCCCGTCAGATTGCTATACCCACGTCACTTCCGGG
>OW240920.1:138000242-138022489 GCA_933207985.1 Pelobates cultripes | reverse complement strand
AAAATGTACAACATTATGCAGTTAGGCTAATTCAGTGCATTGTTTCCTCACCACTTCCCACCCACCAAGTTTTCCCCTGAATATATAGCATGTTCCAACAGCTGTTTGAGATTCTCACTCAATTACCTCTTCATTCCCTTTCTATTTTACCAATAGCTGCTTCTCTCTGTTAACTCTTTTAGCCATCACCTCGAAATTTCCCCTGCTACCTCTTGTCTCAAATCCCCACTGTATCCTTTAGATTGTAAGCTCACGGGCCATCTAGCTAAGCACTTTGTATAAAAGAGCTCCAATGGCTAGATATCAACTTATGGACAGGACTGTTGGCGCTTTATAAATACCAGTAATAAATAAATACATTTGTGCTATTTTTGTCTAAAGTTTTGAGAATCTTTTTTTCTTTTCTTTTTTTTTAAACTCAGTATTACATGATGTTTACTCAGTCAACCCCACAGCTAAAGCAATATGTAGGGATAATTGGACAACATATTCAGCTGAACAGATAGATGGAACGCCTCTATCTGCCAAGAAAACTATGTGCCGAGATCAAATTGCATGGGAAGAATTCACTTAAAAGGAATGCCCAGGATGATTTAGAAAGGTAAAATTTACAAGCATGTTAATAACAATTTTCAGCCCTGGGAAATATACAGTCTACAGGCTAATAGAACACACATACCTCAGTGGGTGCTGGAGTGCTTGTAAACCCAGTTCAATTTATTTTTCTACACGATCCTTGGAATTGAGAAAAACAACCCTTTAATTGCCAAAACGCCTTTTTGAATTCAGTGGCCATCAGTGAGTCGTTTATGCACTTAGCTTGGAGTCTTGAATTGTTGGACAAAAATAAATTGAAAACTTTAACAAAAAATTGTCAAACTCCAAAATGTTACTGATTTAAAAAACAAATTTCAGTTCATGTATTCTGGTTTGAAATGTCCAGTTTGTCCCTTCTCACAATTCTCACGGTTCATGCTCTAAACTCTGAATTGAAGTGCAAATGGCAAAAGTGAGGCAAAAATAGTCCAGCTCTCAAACAGGTGAGTTGGATTTTTTTTTTACGATTTCTTTTTTTCTTTTTCTTTAATTTTGACCTTTTAAATTACAATTTGCTACAATTCAGTATTTAGTTAATGCATTCTTTTTATTGCAACAACGCCATTAAGGCGGAGTGAAAGGCTTAAAATAAATCCTTAAGACAAAATCATAATATTACTTTAATTTAAAGTACTCTGTACTGCTATTGCCTGTGCCAATGTAAGATGAAGATTCTACAAATGAAATATTTATACTTGGTTTTGATAAATAGCCTGTCATCATTTTACTATCTTCCATTTGAGATCGCAAATATTAAATCAATGTGGATGCTTCAACTGGTGCTACCAAGTCGGAGGGGTGAATCTCTAACAGGTCAACATACAAATTAGGGTCGGGGCACACACAAAGTCATCCATAGCAGACTTTATTAAGCATTTTGGCTTAGTAAATGAGCCTTTCTCAAGAGTCACAAGAACAATACTTTGTACACCTAGAACGTTCTTTACATTGTCAACCTTTTAATTGCTGTACACCAAAAAAATATAAACATGTGTTTATATGCCCACCTTGTGACCATATAGTTTAAATATTACCTTACATCGGAGCTCATCAACCCTCTCCTCAAGGCACTCCTAACAGTCCAGGATTTAGGGATTACCTGGGTGTGTCCAAGGTGTTTTTAGAAAAAACCTCTAAGGTGTTTTTCTATAATTTTTCTAAATTGTTTAGACACAGCAGGGTAATCCCTAAACCCTGGACTGTTCGGTGTGCCTTGAGGAGCACTGCCTTACATGGTCATGTGTTAATATAGGACAGTTCTCTTCCCTTGTCCTGTATTGCAATATATATATATATATATATATATATATATATATTCCATATATAACCATAAATAACCAAACAAAGTAAATAGGAATAAAGCTTACTGAAAAAAATCTAACAAATGGCTGCAATGATAAACAATGATATTTGAAGAATAATTCACTCACAAACCTATTGAATCTTGAATATGATTCCTAAATATAGCACAAAGAGGTTCCTGGAAATCACTGTGGTCAAGGGGTAAGGCAATCTTCCGCACTCCAGATGTTGTGGACTGCACCTCCCCTGATGCTTTGCCAGCATCATGGCTGTAAGTGCATTATGGGAGATGGAGTCCACAACATCTGGCGTGCCAAAGCTTGCCAACCCCTGCTAAAGTCTATGAAGTCACCACCATGTCCACCTCATAATACAACCCCAATTCTTCGTCTTATCAATGGACCCTTAATGAAAACGTCAAATAATACGTCAACCACCTGTAACTTCCTCGGGGGCCAAAGTGAAGATTACTGGACAATCACATTAAAAATATAAAAATAAATAAATAAAAAGGGTCCAATCAACTGCAGTTCATATATTTTATGTATTTATGAGTGAGTTATTCACCTGATATTACTAGTTAGCATTTACAGAATTACACTATTTTGGCTATTTCTTTTTAGGTTTTTAGATTTGATCTATATATATTTTTTTGTGTTTATATCCTGTGAGTGCCTCTTAGATACATATATATATATATATCGATCTGTTCATAACAAGGGCTAAGTTGGTTTAATAGGGTCCTTTCTTCTGTCGTCCTTTCTAACAGTTCTTTATGAACAATTTAATATTTTTCAGTTCGTATTCTCAAAACATGAATAAACAAATCATCTAGAAACAAACTATTATTAATGCTGGTTGGCATAATAAACAGCTGTATTGCTGCCAACTTTTCTGTTTGGTGGTTTATGTCCTTGTTGGTCAAAACAAAAAAATAAATTGTATAAATGATCAGACAGAATAGGCTTTTATAATTAGGCCGCGGCTGAAAAACAGAATCTATTTGATTTTCTGGGGGTTTTTTTTGTATTTTATTTTTATTCTGCGGCACTGATTGATGTCTTAATTGAGGTTTTGTGATTTGTAAGAAGGCTTGAGAATTACCTAGCAACGCCTGAAAAGTCAATAAAGTGTTACACAGAAACATTGGATTTAAATGCGTGAATAAAGAAGAGAAACGTCCATGTTGCTTTGTTTGAGTTTATTTTTCGATAGTACTATGTTTTGGCAAATAACCTAGGGATTTATACACTAACTTAGAAACTGTGGAGAATTGCGCATTTTAGACCAAATTAGTTGAATTTCAAAAAAATGATTTAACTTTTGTTTCCCCGGCTCGGCTATTTTGGACTTACATTTGTATTTTGCTTGTAACAGTTCTGTAATGTATTATTTATTGAAATATATCCCTTTGTGATTTACATTTCCATCCAAATGGTTGATTCTTATCTATAATTTGAAATAACAAAAACTATTGATGTTGTTACCCCAGTGAATATAAGGTTCTAATTAATACAGTTCTAAAAATCACCCATAAGAAAGAGTTACCTGTAAATATAAGTAGCACTTACCCAGAACGGGTAGTCGGAATTCAGGTCATTGGATGGTATTTGCTCTCAAACCACACCTGTAGGCATCCTATAGGCACTAAGCTAGAAAAAGGACAGAGTATATGATGACCGTCGGGTCTTTAAAAATGTGGTCTTTCATCCTGTTATATCAGCTGTGAGGGAAGGGGCTAATCCAGTAGTGTTAAGACTTCTTTAAAAAAAAATGTAAAAAAATAAACACCGCCCCCCAAAAAAGTATAAACAGTAAATTGGAAAGATGATAAAACAAAAAACAAAAAAACAAGGGCAACAGAAAAAAAAGAAAGCTGTCATATTTACAGAGGTGACGCCAGGGTTTTATTTTATGAAAACCAGCTACAGATCCACCTATTTTCCAGTCTTCCATACATGTTCATCACAAATGTTGAAAACAAGGACGTATTTAGCACTTTACAAATACTGATGCAGTCCAAAAGGCAGCTTAATCACCAGAGTCCTCTTTAGAAACACTTTAAAGGACCACTATAGTGCCAGGAAAACATACTCGTTTTCCTGGCACTATAGTGCCCTGAGGGTGCCCTGCAGAGCCGCTTTCCAGGCTCCAGGACATGTGAGTGCACATCTGCCATAATTACTATTTTTTAAATTTGTATCTGATATGCACCATATATCTTTTTTTATTTTTTTCTACATATCTACAAACAGTCACCATCACTATAAGAACCAACTGCAAGAACTTCCACTCCATCATATCCGTAGGCGGGGATCATTCCGCCCAGACGCTCAGGTTGGAGCTATTTTCCAGCTCAAAAAAGTGTGAGTGTGCTTACTTTTATTTTGCTATTTATTGGAACTGTGACATACTTCACTATTAAGTCTCCATTCTTTTGATGTCTTTATCACATATACTCCAAGGACACCCCGGGTGCTGAACTACCTCTTGTGTATTCATCAAAAACCCCAACAAACATATCCTTGACAAAATCTTGATGTGTCCCTTTAAATGTTTTGACTGTGTTGCAAACAGTGATTTCAGAAAGAGAAATTTTGTTCACTCCCCGTTTGTCCAATAATCCTTGTCCAAAAATCTTCCAATGTATGACAATATTATTAAAAAAATATTCAGTGATGAAAGAAAACAAGAGTCTAATTTAGGGTTCTAAAAAACGTGTAATATTTAATCCCATTTGCTCTTCTGTCTATTATTTTGTGCAGCTTCTATTTCAGTACATTAAATATCTAGCACTTTAAACAGAAGTATAACACGTCTCTGGATAATAAACGGTTTCTCTACATATGCTTTTTCCACATGCAAGAAAAATAAAAATCACATCTTTTACTTAGTGCAAAACTTCACTGTCCTAATTTTCTTGGTTGCCATGGTTACACGTTGAGAGCAGAGAGATGAATGAGAGGCCCGTGCTAGAATATTTCTGCTCTTTTACGATAAACTATACAAGATATACATTATTACTAAGGATAAAAGATGTATGATTACATATCCCAGCTGCATTCTAAGACATATGTTGATCTATCTTTAAAATTCATTATTTGTCAAGAGTGGTGGTGGTGGTGGAGGTGTTTGGGGTTGTAGGAATTTCATTTTAGCAACATTTGATTTGCAATTAATTTTTGAAGAATCTTTCTTCTGGATCTATCTGGAGCGACCTCATATTGGCTACTTATCATGTAAGACAATAAAATATTGGGGGGCAGGATGTACCCCTAAAGAGGGTTTTCTTTGTAGGTTTTTCTAGGTCGGTTCAAATTAATTAAAAATAAACACGCTGTGTGAAGAATTCGATGTTTATTCACTAAACAGAGATGTGTGGCAAGCTTACCACAGGTCCAAAAAGACTTTGATATTTATTCAGAGTGATAGGAGGCCATTAACCGAGTTCCAAAGAGGAGAAATAGTCTGTGTCCAAATTGCAGGTGCATCAGCCACAAAACTACTTAATTATTCAATGTGTCAAGGAGAACAGTTCTCATATGTTATGACAGGACTTTGAGCCAGTAAAGAGAAACGGCGGACTTCACCAAGAGGGATTGATTGGCAACGAACAAAATGTCACAAAAACTGATAATTAATAAATATACACAGAATGGAATAAAATGTTTCTGATCCAACAAATAAAAACAAGAAATGTGAGTTTCAAAAAGCTGGAATATTTGGCCATGTTGCCATTTGGAAAATATAAAGCTTGGTGCAGGCAGCCTAAAACCTATACCTGAACAATTAAAAAAGTAATATGATCAGATCAGAGTAGGATTGAGATCCCAGGGGGTACCACATTGGGACCCCCTTTCATTCTTCACAGAGGAAAGGTAATTGGGACCACGCAAATTTATATTTCCAGGTCGCATGTCAAACCCCTGGGTCCTTGGTGGCCACCTAGTGTCACCTGATGATTAATCCTGCTCTGGATCTAATTAGTTGAATTTTACCCTATTTCTTTTACATTCAGTATCTAAGCATCAGGGAAACTTTATGGGATGTTCTGGAGCTTAAAGTTTACTTAGAAGTACATTTCTTTGATTCTATCTGTCTGTCTATCTATCTATCTATCTAGAATGTATATTGTATATAACCAGGATTCTATAACGTGTATAACATATTGTCATTTCTAATATCCCCTGGGATTATTTTATGGTTATGTAAATGGATTTGTGCTGTTGGGAAACATATTGAAGAAAGAAACATTTTGCTATAACACTCTCCCTCAACCCTCATTACCCTTTGTGTGGCTTCTGTTGCAGCATGTAGATCATAAAATATACAGGAATAACATGAGCCACGAAGTAATAAACAATATGTCATATTCCTGAGCTATTTGGCGGTTTAGTGGTCTCTGGCCAGTGATGCTTATATTAGAATATATCCAACATAAGGCTGTATTAGACATCTAACCCGTGTATCTATATCTCTGCAATTTATTATGTGTCTGGTATTATAACATAGTGTATCAATGACTTTGAGGGATGCTGGGGGCAGACTATAGCAGGTGGTTGGGTTATATAATATTAAGTATATAGTGTGGATTTATGGTGTATTCTGAAGGTATGGTTAGAATTATGGTTAGAATTCTGAAGGTATGATATTATTACAGAAGTAAACAATCTATACTGACCTTGATTTTCTTATCGTTTACTCATGTCACGCAGTGGATGAAATATCTAAAAGCAGCAATTTTATTATTGTATTGCTTTGTTATTTTATGTGCTGTAGAGACACGTACACTTTAAACGCTGATGTGTCTTTAACGTGGTTCCTGAATTTTGTCACGTGCTTTCCATATCCTAATACAAGGGTAGGCAACCTTCGACACTCCAGATGTTGTGGCCTGCATTTCCCATGATGCTCCTACAGTCATAATGCTGACAAAGCATCATGGGAGATGTAGTCCACTGAAGGTGGCCTACCTCTGTCGTTATACATGTGGTCTCCTCTGTTCTCTAAAAGTAGATTCCACTACTGATTATCTTTTCTCTTAAAAGTTTTTTTTCTAAAAGTAGTCATTAAAAATCAGGAAGGTTCAATGTTTACGTATTACCCAGTAAAATTTCAATGGAAATCTCGATAAAACCTCGACTGTTGTTGTCGCTTGAGGATCATTGTTTTGAGCAAATTGAGTGACAGAGAGGTCACCCAAGCCAATTCTGAGGATGCACAATGTGCATAGTGTTAGAGAAGAAATATGTGACGGTTGTCACCATCACTGGGTGCAAAAAATTGACATTTTACATAGGTTCCTGAATT
Organism: Pelobates cultripes; assembly: GCA_933207985.1. NCBI lineage: Eukaryota > Metazoa > Chordata > Amphibia > Anura > Pelobatidae > Pelobates > Pelobates cultripes. The sequence goes on along the minus strand of OW240920.1, from coordinate 138,015,280 downwards.
TTTCCTATGGTTTATAGGTTTATAGGTGCAGGGTGTGTATAATATGCGCCATCTGTTGGTTGTAAGGATTTTGAAACCGCTGTATGCACTACCTGTCTTGTTAATTTGCATATTTTTGCAGGCAGGAGAGGTAATCCGTGTTAATTATTGTCTTTACCACCCCTTTTAGGAATTTGCTATTATGTTATTATAGGTTCCTGTATGATTTCTAGTATGATTTGGTTATTTGTATTTTATTGAAGTTGTCACAGTAACTTTAATGTAATGAGCATATGTGCTAGTCGAGAGTAAAAATAAAGCTGTGTATTTTAGTTCTTTTTGGAACTGTGTGTTCTGTGTGGATTTGTTCAGGGATCTTAGTAACGAAGTCTTTGGACCTGTTGGTTGGATGCTTGATTCCTGTTGACCGGGTCAAGTCAAAAAAAGAGCTAGACCTGAGAGCCGCAAGTGCCTTTCTAAGGCAGGTATTCAGGTGTGAATACCTGCCTGGGAAAGACGCTGAAGAGGGAAAGGCAAAGGGGACTATAGTAAATATAACAATTACAATACATCTGAGACAAATAAATTGATGAAAATGTGATGAACAAATACAGGAGGAGTTGAGGACTCTTTCCTATGGCAACCTGCTCTCCAGATAGATAACAGGATTGAGAAGGAGGCAGGGGTGGGAATGATGCTAATACAGAGTGAGATGAGGGCATTTATTGGGTAAGAGGAATGCATCAGTTACTGAGTCGACTAGTAGACTTTAGAGAGTATTTAAATTTAAGGCAGGCTAGGGGAAAATCCAGAGGGTTGGTACCACACAAGAGAAGTTCTGCATGTTTCTGCCAAAACACACATTATATGAAAGAAAACACCAACCGAATCAATAGGAGAATTCCATTCATTTCTACGGTGATTACACCACTCATTTTGCCATCATTTTCTGTTAGTGTCAGTGATACCTTCATAAATTGCACCTAAGACAGAGAGAAACAAGTACAAGACTCCACTTGTGCAATCAGTGCATGTGGCATAATTTGCTGTCTCACTCGTCGTTCACTGAACTAAATATTTTTTGATCACCTGCTGCAGAATTAGTGATAAATATCAGTGGGCAATTAAGGAGTACGACATTAAAAAAAAACCTAATTGTCTTGCTTTAGAATCCAATTACATAACACGTATAGTTTTCATATTGTTTTCTCATCACAAAAACTATAAATGCCCATGAATGATCTTATAATATAGTAAATTATACAATATATAAATAAGCACAGCAGATCGCCAGTTTTATCCTTTTAGGCATGCCAATTATGGAAAATGCACACCACCAGATTGCATTAAAATTATGTTGGCCCGCAGCATGCTCTTTTATTGCTTAAACATCTCACATCTCTCCTGAGTAAAAAAAAAACAGGTCATTTTAAAACGCACCTAACACTGAGATCTCATAATGAATAGTTAGCAGCTAGAGGGTACGTGTGGATTTGTTGGAGGACCTCATTAAAGCATTATGGCATGTTTATGTGTCTTTAATATTTAGAGTAGCATGTTTCCTTACTGTATCAAAGCTGCGATTGTAAACAGCATCCATATGCTGTTTAAAGAGGAACATTATGCTCCAAAAAAGTAGCGGGGGATTATTTTTTAATGAGAAATCATAGAAAAATATCAAGGGGCCTTTTGTGTTGCACATTGTTTAGTCTTTTTGTCTCCATTGTCAAATCATTAAAGGGATGCTTTAAGTATTACAGTAGTTATGGTGGAATTACTCTATAGGTGCAGTCCTATTGGTGATATTTTTTTTTAATCAATTAATTTTCAAGCAGTTTAAACGGAAAAAAAACAACACGACATATGCATGGTCGCCTTTTTCGGCATACGTTTAACAAACCCAATCCCCCCACACACACACAAATACTCGGACACCTTTATTTGGGGAAACTATCACAGCTTTAATAATATATAAATAATACTTAAAATATTTTAAGGTCATTGTCCACATTTTAACATAACATATCAACCCCCTATTTTTAGCCCCTGCCTGGTGATCCCTAGCGTGGCACCATTGAAATCACTGTACTATCTCCAACCATATGACAACCACGTCAGGGACCCTTTGTGAAACCATACTTAAATCATTCCCCCCAGCATGAAATAAAACAATGTTAGGCACTTTACCCTCACTAATCCTCTTGAAAAGCTCAATGCAAACCCCTTTCCAACTGAAACCCCTAACATCAAACCACTCAATCTTCACCATTGAGCACCATTGAGCACCACTGAGCGCGGAAAGCCCAGCTGTATGCCTTGACAACGTTCTGCGTCCCACACAATCCAACCTGTGGAAGAAAAACACGTTACCAACAGAAATAACCACTTTAACTTACACCAAATGGTTGGGCCTCACAAATTACCTGAATCTCACCAATTCCCACCTCCCGATCTTCTTGACCAGTTCAACCCCAAACTCAACCGAGATGCCTCCGTTGCAGCCCCAATCCTGAACAAGTGTATACTGAACTGTAATGGTCCCAAACCCAAACGCACCAAGGCCAACCAAAAGACACTTGGGAACTGAAATTATGACAACGAAGACCCATCGGCATGCAACAAAAATGAACCCCCTATCCCTGAACGAACTGCCCAAAAAGCCAATGTACACGCAACTGGACATACCACCATACCCGGCACAAGTTTTTTTTAACTGTGGCACCTTCCCGAAAACATCAGTTTTGGAACAGCAGAGATGTAGCACCACCCGATTCTGCCACAGTTCCACATCCGAACACTGTAACCCATCCCCGCCCAAGGGATGCTGCTCACCAGCTCACTCAATCCTAAACGCCCCCAAAAAAGGCCCAACTAAATGCTACTGAAAATATCAAAACCTCGTTCTCCAAAAAACAAACCACTGGAAGAGTAAACCCTGTGGAATTTCAAAGGATACCGACCTGTGCGAATCCAGCGATCACCTGCCTTTCCGAAACTCCGTATTAGCCTGACGCACAAAGATATGTTAGGTTATATCCTCCCACACATTAAGTCTAAATAAAAACACCGAAGCTATCTTATTGCGCCCTATAGCAGACGGGGGTGCCGCTGAAGCATATAACCTACAAATGAACCATAACAGAGTGTCAAACCACGCCGTAGCCGAGTCCTGGCTTCTCGAACAAACCACTGCAGCATCCCATTTTTGCCAAATCTTGATGTATGCTGCCTAGGTGGACGGTGTCAACGACCGCTTTATGAGTCCGCCAAGCAAGAGGTCCCCAGCTGCCACACCGGACAAGGCACTCCCTCCATCTGAGCGCCAGGAGACGCTGCCCGAAACCACTCCCACTGAAAACGAGTAAGCCACCACATTCAACAACCCAGGCACGTGCCGTGCCCTGAACACAACATTAAACTGCATGCAAGAAGGAACAAAGTGGCAAAGGAGCCGAATAACAGGGATAGAAGCAGATAAACCATTAACAGCCTCAACCACCAACATGTTGTCGGTAAAGAAGATAAACTTCCTGACCCTCAGCTGTCGCCCCCACAACGCCGGCGCCACCACTAGAGGAAAGAATTCCATGAACGCCAAGTTGCGAATGAGTGAGCTGACCTTCCACCAGTGCCCCATGAAATAAGCCCTAAACCCGATGCTTCCCAACGCATCCATAAATAATTCCAAATACAGTGAGAAAGCCGATGGCTCCTGGAAATATACATGCCCATTAAAGTCCCGGAGAAAGACCTGCCACACATCCAAATCGGCTTTCATGGATGCCGACACCTGAATGAAATTATTTGGTGATGTTACCCCTGGAAAGGAACCTGTTGAATACCCGCCCTACTGATATAACCTGGCACGCAAAGTTGAGCTGGCCCACCAATGACTGAAGCACCCACAAAGTAACCTTCCTAGCTTTCTGGACCTCCGCCACCGCCTGCCAGAGTGCCTGCAACTTATCCTCAGGCAACCGACATTCACCCTGGACCAAATCTATCTCCAAGCCTAGGAAAGACAAGCAAGTAGTTGGCCCAGCCGTCTTCTCGCCCACCAGCAGTATTCCAAAGACATTTGCGACCCATTCCAATGTTATCAACCCTATGCAGCACACCTCCGAACCCACCGGCGTGACACAAAGGAAATAATCTAGGTAATGGACCACAAACCTAGTGCCCGCCTCGAATTTGACCACTCTTTCTAGGAAGGTACTGAAGTTTTCAAAGTATGCACACGAGATGGAACATCCCAATGCAAACAACGATCAATTAAATACTGCCACTGAAAAAAACAACCCAGTAAATAATGACAGTCGGGGTGAATGGGCAATAACCGAAAAGCCTCTTTCACGCCTACCTTGGCCATCAACGCTTTGCCCGTATGCCGAACCAACTCGACCACTTGGCCGAATGATGCAAACGACACCGAGCAAAGAGCCTTGTCAATATCATCATCATTCACCGAAGATCCATGTGGATACAATAAATGATGAATAAGCCGGTAATTATCGGGTTCCTTTATCGGCACGACCCCCAACGGTGAAACCCACAAGTCACTCAACGGCCCCGCCATCCTCTCCAACTGTACTTCTTTAAATAGCTTCTCTGGCACCACACCCGGAAAGTCCCCTAAAAAGACTTCAGATTCCGCAGATTACTAACCACCTCCAATGCTGAAACGGAATCACAAAACCCATTGTAAATCCGTCCCGTAACAATGCAGCATCCTCCTTCACATGCCAACCTTCACCGGCAACCACCCCAGCGACAGCGGGTGCCTCCGATGCACCCCTGGCGTCCCTCCAGTAGAGGAGGACTTACCCTTCTTGAAACAACAATTGTAACAATGCACTCCTCCACACCCAGAACACTCATGTTTGAAACGGCATGCCACACCCTACTTACACTGCCCCTCGTTATAAAGCCAGCAGAACCCTTTTTTGTGGACGGCCGACAAGGTGGAAGAAAATTCCACGCTGGCCCCGGGCTGAAAGGGAGATTCCTTCTGTGTCATCTTGAGCTTCATCCACAGTGGCAGGTCCATCTGGTCCCACCTCACACCTGGATTGACCAAAATCCTCTCCTGAAACTGCTTGTCGTATTGCCACCAAACCAAGCCCCCGTACAGGCGGTATGCCTCCCAAATCCCGTCCAAGTAACAGCGCTTGGGTTTTTTCCCCCCATAATGCTCATGAAAATGCAATAGGCCCTCAACCAATTGAGTTTTGGGGATCTTATGACAGCGGCGCCTTTTCTCCTCTTCCTCCTTCTTGGCATCTTTTTTATCTTCTTCCTTCATGTCCACGTATTCGTTTAGAGGAAGAAGAGAAAAGATCTCCAGAAATTCACCCTTCCATACCCGTTCCTTCACCTCCAGTTCAATGGCCCCGCAAAGGAGACGTGAACATTCTGCCTAGCCTCATCTGGAATTCCCCAACAAGCTCCACCTTTTCGGTCCCTAAATCACCTGCGTCCACCGCTGACAGAACCACTGTATGCCCTGCAGAACTGCTACTAGCCACCGGAACCGCCACTGACTCCACCCCCTTACTCTCTTGCCTAGGTGCCCAAACCTGCCCAAAGCTAACGTTTCTACTGAAACTCCTGCTCCATGATTCCAGAAAAGACTGGGGACCCTATAAAAGATCCCCAGAAGGCAGAAGACAAATCACTGTTGGATCCTTTTGCTGTTGAAGGCCGTGAGGCTGTATCCAGTTAGACGTTGTCCAAGCCCATGTTTGACGGTCCTTCCAGCCTTAGATCCACATCATGAGGTCTCACCCAGACCGTGGGCGACCGTCTCAGTGACCTGGAACGCGAAAACACTCTGGGTAGGCCACCCAACTGAGTCCTTGCCACCCTACTCTCTCTCTAGAACCTGGGAAGAGACATATCCCTGCTGTGCCTGGCCTCCTGATCACTATGGCTGTGACTGCTCTCCACCATCCATTCATCATAGCCAACCCGAGAACTACCCTTAGATGAGCCCTATCTGCTGCGCCTGCATTACATAGTTACATAGTTACATAGCTGAAAAGAGACGTGCGTCCATCAAGTTCAGCCTTCCTCACATTTGTTTTTTGCTGTTGATCCAAAAGAAGGCAAAAAAACCCAGTTTGAAGCACAATTTTGCAACAATCTAGGAAAAAAAATCCTTCTTGACCCCAGAATGGCAGTCAGATTTATCCTTGGATCAAGCAGTTATTACCCTACATTGAAAGATTATATCCTTGAATATTCTGTTTTTGCAAGTATGCATCTAGTAGCCGTTTGAACATCTGTATGGACTCTGATAAAACCACTTCTTCAGGCAGAGAATTCCACATCCTGATTGTTCTTACAGTAAAAAAACCTTTACTTTGCCTTAGACGAAATCATCTTTCTTCCAGTCTAAACGCATGGCCTCTTGTCCTATGTAAAGTCCGGTTTGTGAATAGATTTCCACACAATGGTTTTTATTGGCCCTGAATATATTTGTATAATGTTATCATATCCCCTCTTATCATGTCCCGCAATGTTTTTCTAAACTAAATAGGTTTAAATTTGTTAACCTTTCTTCATAGCTGACATGTTCCATCCTTTTATTAATTTTGTAGCCCGCCTCTGCACTTTTTGTAGTGCGTTCTTTAGTCCTATCATGGGATCCCAAGTTATGCTTCTGGGTAGGAACCCTGGGGGACCCCCGCTGTGGTAGCCTGCATGGTCGCTATGGCGAATCTGGGATTTATATTGTGACCCTTGTCGCACCCCTAGGGGGCCTGACGGGATAGTCCTGAGTGCGGCATTCCATGCCCACTCGTGATGGAAATCTGTCCCGCTGCACATTCTGTTCTCTCCTGGGCATGGATGTCCGCCTACCCGATTCCCAACTCAGGTCCCCAACCATGGGCTCTCTCCTAGGATCGCCTCTACCCACGTGACCTGGACGTCGACCTGCAAGGCAACCCCAGGGACAAACTCCTTTCCTGTGACCTGCCAAGAGATGCCTGTGCATGCCCACTGGCACTTAGGGAGCCTGCCATTGCCTGAGTGCCTAGTGCCTGCCTTTCCACCACCAGTATGTGACCCAAAGGGATGTGGGACGACTCACCCAGTGTGTCACCAGCTGGAACCACAGCTCCATCACATCCAACAGTGCTCCCAGCACCTCCAGTGCCTGTTGCAGAGCCTACCATGGCTGTTCCGGTATTTCTACCTCCATCCGTTCACCTAGATTCATGCTCATTCCTGCGAATGGCCTGAACATGCGGCAGGTTTCCGATGTCCCTGTTCGTGGCCTAAACCGTCCTCCTGGTCGCAGCCTGAACGTTCGCTAGATCCAGCCTTCTGCTGTCCGCGACCCGAACGTTCGTTCACTCCCATACGCTCCTGTTCGTTTGTTCGCTCCCATACACTCCTGTTCGCAGCCCGAATGTTTGCCTACCTCCATGCTTGTCTGTTTGTGGCCCGCACGTTCGCCACCTTCAGCTGGGTCCAGTTCACGGCCCGACCGTTCCCTTCCTTCGCAGTCCAAACGTGCAGCCTCATTCCCAGAAAAAGCCAGACCATGCGGCCGCATGGTGACACTTGCCACAACCTCCCATACTCCTACCGCTCACCGCAGATTCTGGCCTCAGGTTCAGGGATGGGCTCACCCTCCTCCTCCCGCTGAAGCCACTGCTGGGCCTAAAATGTTGCAGTGGTCAGGTCCTACTTGTCGTGGTGGACCCTGCAGCACTAGGCCCAGCCGAGACCAGGGCCCTTCCCCAGACGCTCCTTGAGCCAGGAAAACCTGGACAACAGCACAAACACCAACTGAAAGGAAAAAAAGATCTATAGGACAATTGGGTGCATTTTGTGTCTAATATGTACACTTCCTGAGCATCTGTAGAAATATTTTGGATGAAAAATTAGATAAAATAAACTTGCTCATATGGAGTTCCACATTAGGAAGTGGGATGTGGGTGATGGGGGATTTTTTGACAAATAGCTGGACAAGAAGCAGAGGGATTGTACACTGAGTCAAGCAGCATCACCAGTACTTTAAAATGAATTGTTTAGACATGCATCATCACTTTGATACAAATGCACAAAGATAGGTTGAAAAATGCATGGATTGCAGCAATTATTATTTTTTTTGTCCATTCTCAGGGAGTGTATTTTGCATCCAGTTACTTTGATCTGATTATTCCATAGCTCAAATCTGCTTGAATATTGGTGTAATTAAGGCCTGAGAAGTTCTGTTTTATATGCACAATTAAACTACATAAGCCATTTCAAAGGGATTTTAATTTTTTTTTTTATATATTTTTATGCTTCTTGGGGGTTAACTCATTTGGAAAGGTTATTTTTTTTAATAGAGGGTGTATTTACAGTTCCTCAAATAAATCCATCAGCCAAATAAATAGCAAGGCACATGACTTCTGTTGAATGAAAGCTTTTTATTCAAATTCGGTACATTCTACTACAGTTCCAATCGCTTTCCTAGTCATCAATTATGGATTCCCAGTCTATGAAACCTCTACTATATATATGTATGTAGTCTGCAGAAATTCATAAAAACATACATAAACCATGGAAGACCTTTTGCTTGGGTTTTAAGCCATCTACACCTCGGATCTCAATATTTCTTGAAGTCAAAATATTTCCTGAAGAGTCTGTCACTTTGTGCTCTGTGGCTTACGTTCCTCTTGGTGTTTAATGGCTTTAAGGAATGGAACCAGAACTCACAGCAAGCTTGTCTTTTTCATCTTCATTTCCCGACATTTCCCTACTCTGGTCGTTGTGCTTGAATTCAGGCAAGGATAAATTCAGCTGGTAATTCTGTCTATGCGATTGATAGAGAGAAGTGGTTTTCCAAGTAAATGGGTTACTTAGCAGCTTGTAGGATGAATAAAACATTTGCCAATTTTTTTTTTTTTTTTTTTTTTTATGTTGCATCGAGACAGATTCAGCTGAGCATGTTGACTTTATTATAGATCTTAACCTGGAGGGGGAACCTAAGGGGACGGCTGTGAAATGTCCTAGTCATCTGTTCTCGAAAATATGTTTATGTGCCAAACAGTGTGAAGAATGAAGAATGGGGAAATATACTAAAAAAGCAAAACACTTTTAACTCAGGAGATTAATTAAATTTTGAAAGTCTGTGTATATAACAGCTTGACTTGTTAAGGATCAGTGGCGGTTTATGTCATCATAATAATCTGGTCCTTATAGACCCTATAGCAGCAGTGGTTCCCTTCTCATTAGTGTCAGAAATGCTCTGTAGAAATGCTTGTTATTCAATAAGCAGAACATTCTATGGTGGTATAGCGTCTACATCGTGAATCTCTTGGAATGCCATTAGCAAGAGTCATAGCAGGGATCGATCATGAAAAAAAGTTTGGATATTTTGTAGCACATATTATTAGTACTTACTGCTTTGCGCAGATGTTATGACCAGTGCTACTTGGTGTCAGGGTTTTTATTTACTCCTTCCAGTCTTCCATTGTCAGTGAGCGAGGGCAGGTGAATACCAGGCTGCTGCCACTGATCCAGATGGTTAGACCAGGCTGACCGCTGTTTGTGAAAAACTCAGGGAACACAGCAGAGAGTGGATACATATTGGCGAATTGTTTTAAATCGACTTTTATTGAGCCAGCAATTCCTCAACATAGCCTTGAAAGGCTAGTTAAACAAGTCAGGAAACAATTTGTGACACCTGAGGATAAGCAGTTAGAATAACAGCTGGTTATGTACATCATAGGTAGCGCGTTCATCTCTGCATTGTTAACCAGGCGGTAGATTTGCAAAATGTAAACATTCCCAATAAGTTCATGAGTATGCCAGGGTAACTGTTATAGATAGAATAATGTAATTCAGTACAATAAGAAAAAAACATCTTTGTATATACTGAAGTGTCGATACGATAGCATTACATGATATATGCGTAGGTACGACATGGTGGTAGAAAGGCATAGATTAACTCAATAGTATAAGTCCTGCTTTCGCATAGGAAACATATATAGCAACATAGTTACATAGCTGAAAAGAGACTTGCGTCCATAAAGTTCTGCCTTCCTCAAATATGTTTTTGCTGTTGATCCAAAAGAAGGCAAAAAACCGAGACACAGAGGTAAAATGGCGTAATTTAGCACCGTAAGACTGGACCTGAATACATATTAGTAACAAAATGGTATATGCCATCGTAAAGGTGATGGTGGATATATGTGCCAAGAATGTAACATCGTAATAATATTGAGTTAGCGCAGTAAATCAGGACTCGTTTATAGATAAATAACAAGACCTATGTAGGACTATAAGATATGATGACATCACAGCCTCTTGCAGGTACAAGCAGACGTAGGTGTTCAAAATGATCCCGTACCATGAATTAAGAATAGAGTATAGAACATGTAAAGTAACTTAATAATATGTTATTTAAAGGTGTCCTTTTAATAATATAAATTAGCCAGGTGTAAGTAATTGCTACCAAACCTACACAGTGCACCTAATGTGCATGGGAGCCTGGAGTGTCCCTTTAATAATATAAACCCACCCAGTATAACTACTGTAACCTAACCTACACAGTGCATCTAACGTGTGTGGGAGCCTGGAGTGTCCCTTTAATAATATAAACCCACCCAGTATAACTAACTGTAACCTAACCTACAAAGCACACCTAACATTTGTGGGAGCCTGGAGTGTCCCTTTAATAATAGAAACCCACCCAGTATAACTAACTGTAACCTAATCTACACAGTGCACCTAACGTGTGTGGGAGCCTGGAGTGTCCCTTTAATAATATAAACCCACCCAGTATAACTAACTGTAACCTAACCTACACAGTGCATCTAACGTGTGTGGGAGCATGGAGTGTCCCTTTAATAATATAAACCCACCCAGTATAACTAACTGTAACCTAACCTACACAGTGCATCTAACGTGTGTGGGAGCCTGGAGTGTCCCTTTAATAATATAAACCCACCCAGTATAACTAACTGTAACCTAACCTACACAGTGCATCTAATGTGTGTAGGAGCCTGGAGTGTCCCTTTAATAATATAAACCCACACAGTATAACTAACTATAACCTAACCTACACAGTGCACCTAGCGTGTGTGGGAGCATGAAGTGTCCATTTAATAATATAAACCCACCCAGTATAACAAACTGTAACCTAACCTACACAGTGCACCTAACGTGTGTGGGAACCTGGAGTGTCCCTTTAATAATATAAACCCACCCAGTATAACTAACTGTAATCTAACCTACACAGTACATCTAATGTGTGTGGGGGCCAGGAGTGTCCCTTTAATAATATAAACCCACCCAGTATAACTAACTGTAACCTAACCTATACAGTGCATCTAACATGTGTGGGAGCCTGGAGTGTCCAGGGCCGGACTGGGGATACAAAGCAGCCCTGGAAAAAAAATTTGTGCCAGCCCCATAAGTCACTGCGCCATATATTGTCGCGTGTAATATGTAAGGCTATGTCTTGCCAGGACAGATGATTGAGTTATATATATATATATATATATATATATATATATTGCTTTTTCTAATATAAAATATTGGTCCTTTCAGGGTAAAACGTTTAATTATACAGTAAGCATACGCACATGCAGACACAGGCAATTTCACTGACATTTCAGTGACACACACAAGTTCATTGATACACAGCCTCATAGACAAACAATCTTACTGATATACATCAGCTCATTGACATAAAAACACAGGCTCACTCACTAGCAGGCACACGCATGCAAGCAAGCTCACTCACTAGCAGATGCACACACACAGCTTAATGTGGTGGTACTGGTGTCTATAGCATGTCCCTATAGGCTTTTCAACGTAAACACTGACTTTTCAGACAAAAGGCAGTGTTTACATTGCTTCAAAGTGACACTGCTAGTGACAGTCACTCAGACGGTCACTAGAGGTGCTTCCTGTGTTAGTGCCCTCCTGCCCTCGCGCGCTGCTGAATGAGACTGGCGCCGGAATATGATGTCATATTCCGGCGCCGGTCTCATTCAGCTGCGTGCTGGGGAGCAGAGCCAGCGCAGCTCCCTCAGCGGCCGCCAGGACAAGTCCGCCAGCGGCCGCCAGGACAAGTCCGCCAGCGGCCGCCAAAAGACCTCCCCAGCGGCCAGGGGAGGGCTGGCAGCCTTAGGCCTGGGGGGCAAAACCAGTCAAGTGGACTGGTGCACCTGCCCAGGATCAGAGCCGGTGCAAGGATTTTTGCCGCCCTAGACAAAATAACAATTTGCTGCCCCCCCATGTAACATCACAATGCCCCACCCATATGAACTAACGCCAGTGCTGCACACAGTGTGTGTTTACATTAAAAAGCCTGCAGGGACCAGCTATAGACACCAGAACCACTTCATTAAGCCATAGTGTCCCTTTAATGTGAGGTACATTATAGATTAGTGTCAATAATAATATACTAGATTGCCTACTTACAAGCAGATGAGGATGATGATGGGCTGCAATTTGGCTCCACTGGTCTGGTGTAGAACAGGATCTCTGGAGGCTGTTTGCAACTGTGGTCACAAAATTCAATGTTCTGGGAGAATTGGAAGCAGCTCCATTTTTTTGGGGCCCCTTACACAGCTCAAGGTCTGGGCCCCAGGGCCTGACGGTGAGTATGCCCATAAGGCCCACTCATAAGTTCTACCCACCCATGAGTTCACTCACAGGGAGTGGAGTGTGTAGGGGATGTGTTATGTGTTATTGTAGAGGATCTAATATGTGTGCTTATGGTATGTAGTGTTTAGGCAGGGCCGGATTAACATAGGGGCTGATGGAGCTGCAGCTCCAGGCCCAGGCCCATGGAATAGGCCCATTGATTTAAAAAAAAAAAAAAAAAACGTGGCTTTTATTTTATTGGCACAGCCAGTATTTGAGTATTGTGCCAATATTGCAGTGATACTGGCAATATAAATGCTGGTATTTTTCTCAGTATAAATGGAGATTACTCTGCAATACCAGACACTGGGAGACATTATGGCAGACACTGAGACACTAAGGGACATTGGGAGACATTATGGCAGACACTGAGACACTAAGGGACATTGGGGGACATTATGGCAGACACTGAGACACTAAGGGACATTGGGAGATATTATGGCAGACACTGAGACACTAAGGGACATTGGGGGACATTATGGCACAGACACATGGGGACACAGTGTCCCCATGTCTCCCAGCCAGTGTCCCTGGTGTCTCAGTGCCCCCTAGTCTCCCAGTGAACCCTAGTCTCCCTGTGCCCACAGTCTGCCAGTGTCTCACTGTCCCCATGTCTCCTATTGCCTCAATGTATCTCAGTGCCTTAAGTGTCACAATGTCCCCAAGCTAGTGTTCCTAGTGTCTGTGGCCCTGGTGTTTCAGTGTCCCCATGTCTCCCAGTGCCCCCATGTCTCAATGTTCCCATGTCCCCCAGTCAGTGTCTCTAGTATCTTTGTCCCTGGTGTCTGTGTCCCCATGTCTTCAAGTGTCCCCTATTTTCCCATTGTCCCCATGTGTCCCAGCCAGAGTCCCCTAGTCTCCCAGTGCCACTGGTGTCTCCATGTCCCTAGGTCTCCCCGTGTCCCCAGGTCTCCCCGTCTTCCTAGTGACATGGGGACCCTGGGATACATGGGGACACAGGGAGATATGGGGCATTGAGACACTGATACATAGGATCACTGGGAGACCTGGGGACACAATATTAGGGGACACTGGGAGACATGGGGCACTGAGACACTGATACATAGGAACAGTGAGACCTGGAGTAATCGACACATGGGGGCACTGAGTCATGAGGCCACTGGGAGACATGGGGGCACTGGGAGGAATCCATCTATACAGCAGATTTAAACTAAGTAGTTTTTTGGTGATTTTATAGCATTTTCTCTTATGTCACTCCTTGTGATTTACATCATGTGATGTCACCCACACATATTTAATTATGCAAATTAGTAAGGCCGGTATGTTTTTCCAAGAAAGGTGGCAACCCTAACTACTTTTCACATACTCTTACTTAAGTATGAAAACTTAAGAGAGATGTATGGGAACAAAATTTGTGTGGACTGGCTGACAATGAATATAGTTAAAGAAACACTATAGTCACCAGAAAAACTACAGCTTATTGAATTTGTTCTGGTGAGTAGAATCATTACCATCAGGCTTTTTGCTGTAAGCATGGTCTTTTCAGTGAAAATGCTGTGTTTACATTACATCCTAGTGATAACTTCACTGGCCACTCCTCAGATGGCTGTTAGAGATCCTTCCTGGGTCAAGGCTGCCTAAAATGCATCCAAACATTCAGCGTCTCCTCCCTCTGCATGCAGACACTGAACTTTCCTCATAGAGATTCATTGATTCAATTCAGCTCTATGAGGAGATGCTGATTGGCCAGGGCTGTGTTTGAATCATGCTGGCTCTGACCCTGATCTGCCTCTTTGTCAGTCTCAGCCAATCCTATGGGGAAGCACTGTGATTGGATCAGACCATCACTTCGAATGATGTCAGCAGACTGCTTGTTTTTCTGAGTCTGAGAACAGCATGCAGAGTTACAGCTTCAGGCTTGAATATAGTAAGATTTTGCTATATTTATGGAGGCATGAGGGGCCCAGGGGGCTAAATGGTGGTGTTAACACTATAGGGTCATGAATTCATGTTTGTGTTCCTGACCCTATAGTGATCCTTTAAGGTAATGCTGACTTTGGTCTCTCTAACACTGTGGCATGTTCCCTTTCTTCTACACTCACTACATACAGCTTTTCTCTGTCCCAGACCATATACCAGGAGCTCATGCCTGCTAGTAAGAAGGTAAGGAGACAAGTGGACCAGCGAGTGCTAGGGGACAGTCAGTGGTGTATCCTGGTTTTATGCTACCCTAGGCAGGACAAAACTCAGACGCCCCCCTCCCCCCGCGCCACCCCCACCCAACCCTTCCCCCCGCCCCACCTTCTAAATACACAGTCAGACACAAACACACACAGTCAGACACATACACACACACACAGTCAGACACAGACACAAACACAGTCAGACACATACACAGACATAAACACAGTCAGACACAAACACACACATACACAGTCAGACAC
>OW240920.1:137985072-138000142 GCA_933207985.1 Pelobates cultripes | reverse complement strand
CAGTCTCCATTCCCCAGCGGCAGCACAGATTATTGGGAATTGGGAGCCCCGTCTCCATTCCCCAGCGGCAGAGTGTCCTACCGAGAATAGAGAGCCCAGTCTCCTTTCCCCAGCAGCAGGACTCTCTATTGGGAGCAGAGACAGTCGGTCTCCCTTCCCCGCAGCTGGAAGTATGTATGAGAGAGGAGCATGTTACCCCCTCTCCCCAGCGGCAGCTTAATGTATCAGGGGGAGGCAGTAAGCCCCACAACTGTGCAGATGGGACCGTAGTCTCTACACTGCCAGCACAGGGGGTAGGGACGGTCGGTTCTGCCCCCCAGCGACAGGGCTGTTTAGCCAAAGGGGAGACAGTCGGTCTCCCCCTCCAGCAGCAGAGATGGGTAACCAAAGGGGAGGCGGTCGGTCTCCAGCAGCAGGACTGTGCATCTAAAGGGGAGACAGTCAGTCTCCCGCAGCAGAGCGGTGTATTTAAAGGGGAGACAGTCGGTCTCCCCCTCCAACAACCAGGCTTCAACCAGGCTACCCTCCCAGTAGCGCTGGCAACAGGGCAGAGTGCGGCTGGTCTCTGCCCACGCAGCAACCCACCAAGTCAGCGTACCCGTACCCAGCACAGCCGTGGTGAGGCACCTGGACATGGACAAGCTTCCCCTTTACCCAGGTGTAGTAACCATTTATTGTGGGTGGGCTGTGCTGTTGATTATTTATTGTGGGTGGGCTGCTGGACTAACAAGGGCACTGACCGGCAGGAGGTCAGATACCCTGTTAGTCTGTTTGTAAAAGGGGAGAGATGTGACGAGACCAATCTCGCCACATTGCATTGGAGAAGCCTGGTTGCTCGCCTGCTACCTTTGGACTATGGCCCCCTGTTAAAAGACATCTTTTTTACCTGCAGAAAAGCTTCATTCGTGCTTTTCTGCCTGGGGTTCGGTAGATTTGTTTGAATGTGTTATACCCCAGATAGGAATCCCATGGAACCCATTCGTATGAAACTGACTGTAAAGACTTTGGCTCCATGGCGATTAAACTGTATTTGTGTGGTCTGAGCGCCATTCACTTAATAATGTGCGCTCAGACCTGAGCTATCTGGGGATATGTTACATGTCTGTGTTTTATGTAATAAATATGACTTTATGTATTTTAAAGTGTTGTTTTGTGTCTCTTTGCAACCATGTGCTTAATGGAGTCTTGTGTCTGTCCTGGGAGATAATTGAATTACTTATCTCCAGGATAGAAGACTCTGAAACTGGTTTGGGCCAGAAAGCCATGCTTCATTTAGTCACAAAGGACTTTTTACTAACTTTTGAACCCCTTGTCTGATTTGTGCCATTTTTGAATATGTTGTTCCCCTGAATGGATTGATTGAGAATATGTAATTTTATGTGAATGTGATGTATGGTTTTGGAGTTATGAAAGTTGGGTAGAAAGTATGTTTTAACTGTTTGTATAATTGAGTTTCCTCTCAGGATAAGGGGAGGGAATATGTGGGATGTAACTGTGATATGATTGGTTGTTTTATCCCTCCCTGTGGGTGGTCCTGTATTTGAAACACTGTAATAAAAACCAGGCTGGGTGTGCCAGCACCTCAGACCACTGCTTGACCCTCAACACGGAGCCTTGTCTCGTTCTTGGGGGGATTCACTGTATGCTGTTAGAGACTGATTGCCAGGAGTGTAAGCCGCTTGCGAGCTTTTCCTGTTCGTCTGCTGGCAGCTATTCGTGAGGTTCCAGTTCGGGAGTTGGAGTGCTATTTTGTATCCAGTTCAGGAGCTTGGTGTTCTGCAGTAGCTGTGCCTGCATCTCTGGAAAGGGGGCCGATCGCCTAAACGGTTTTTACCCCTTTTGTGCAAAACGGTCCGTTACACTGGTATACCTTGCTCATTAACTCTTCCTGCTATAACTCACTCTCTGTATACTAACTCTTCCTGCTATACCATGCTCTCTGTATATTAACTCTTTCTGCTATACTTCGCTCATTATCCCTTCCTGCTATACCTCAATCGTTAACCCTTCCTGCTATACTTTGCTAATTATCCCTTCCTGCTATACCTTGCTCATTAACCCTTCCTGCTATACCTCAATCATTAACCCTTCCTACTATACCTCAATCATTACACCTTCCTGCTATACCTCGCTCATTAAGCGCTTGCAGGGACCATGGAACACTTCAGCCCCAGTCACCAAAGCTTGACTGGGGTCCTTCTGAAGCTTTCCCACCCGACCAGGCTGCAGCTCCCCTTCTGCCTATTCCTCTGTAGCTTTCCTTCCAGGCAGGTATAGACCCCTCTGCCTCTTCTGCTGCATCCATTCTCCCAGGCAGATTACCACATCCACCTCCATTAGTATATATAGCTCTTGTCTTTAAAAAGTACACTTGTAACTCCCAGGCCTAGCTCTCTTGCTTTATCCCAGGGATCCTGCAACCAACAAACAGGTCCAAAGACTCTGTCACTGGGATCCCTACAGATCCACACAGGACACAAGTTCCAAAAGGAACTAACATACAAAACTTTATTTTACTTGGGACTAGCCTATATGATCATCACATAAACATTGCTGTGACAACTCAATAAAAATACAACATACAGCAACTTATTATAACCCAATGACATATTTATAAAGGGTTGGGTAAGACTATAATTAACAGAAAATATCTCTCCTGCCTGCAGAAATTAGCAATATGCAAATCTACCTGAATATGCAAGTTAACCAGCCCTGCTATTCAGATAGTGCATATTGCTGTTGCTACCAACAGAGGGCACTACACAGGCTCCAGAGCCAAATTCACCTAGCTGGTAGCAATCCTTAGCAGTACAGGAGAGCAGGTAGTATAGAGCATTTAACAGTATACACACACACACTATATAAACAATTACATTGCACACACCCAGCACCTATAAAGGGTACAGGGTGACTCAAACATAAGAAAAGTAAAGCAACCTTTGCGTTTAGAGTGGAAGAAAGAAGATTTCGTCTAAGGCAAAGGAAAGGTTTTTTTACTGTAAGAACAATAAGGATGTGGAATTCTCCACCTGAAGAAGTGGTTTTATCAGAGTCCATACAGATGTTCAAACAGCTACTAGATGCATACTTGCAAAAACAGAATATTCAAGAATATAATCTTTCAATGTAGGGTAATAACTGCTTGATCCAAGGATAAATCTGACTGCCATTCTGGGGTCAAGAAGGAATTTTTTTCCCTAGCTTGTTGCAAAATTGGAAGTGCTTCAAACAGTGTTTTTGCCTTCTTTTGGATCAACAGCAAAAAACAAATGTGAGTGTGACGAGAACAATCTCGCCACATTGCATTGGAGAAGCCTGGCTGCCCGCCTGCTGCCTTTGGACTATGGACCAGACTTTATGTAAATGTGTTAACCCAGATAGCTGTGCCATGGAGCCCATTCGTGTAGTTAAAGACTTCGGCTCCATGGCAATTGAACTGTGTGAATAGGATTTGAGCACTATTCGGTAGTTTTGTGCGCTCAGATCCCAGCTATCTGGGGATAAGGCCCTGGGGAGATAGCGCAGCTAAGCGGACAAGGGCACATGTAGGAGTGTGGGGATAGATGCATGGGATTGGTAGGGAAAGAGTCTGTGGGTGTGATTATGTTCTGTGTAAGTTAGTGTGGGGGAGGTCTTACCTCAGTGCCACTTGGGATTCGGGCCAGCAAACAGCTTCCCTCCCGCCCACCCTATAGTATATTTCGTCACAGCTAGCCGGGGGTATATCCTTGCCAATTGAGTTTGAGGTTACGTTTAAGTATATGGAATGAGATGAACAAGTTTTTTAAGGTCTCAAACCTCCCCTGCTTCAAAGGTTAAACTTTAGGTTGCCTGAGGTCTCGTGCCCATCGAGCGTGGGTAAAGTCGGCTGATGGCAGGCATTGGAAATATATGATTTTTATGACGAGGGGGGGGGTGAGAGAGAGTGGTGATTAGGAACCACTCTATGTTTATTGGCAAGGACGGTTGGGTCACTGTATAACACTATGGGTGGAGTTATATATGTATATATGTTAATTTATGCTTATTTATGTCTAACATTTTGGTTACAGAAAAGAAGAGATTTAATAAATAAAATTATGGATGTGTTATGCAGTAATTTAGTTTGTGATAATAAATGCTGTGGCCTGTTTCATCCATACTAAGTGGTCTGTCGTTATTGGGGGGGTTGAATGGGGTTGGATTTTGTTCTAGGCTGCATCACGATTCCCCACTACGTACATACATGTGAAATGTCAGTGTTTTATGTGTAAAAGGTGACTTTATGTATTTTAAAGTGTTTTATGTCTTTTTGCAACCATGTGCTCAATGGAGTCTGCCTCTATCCCTGGATAATTTGATTACTTTCCCCTTTGTCTCCAGGATAGAGGGCTCTGTAAAACCTGTTTGAGCCAGATAGCCATGTGTCAGCCAGGGCCCAAAAGATACTTTTACTAACTTTTGAACCCCTGGTCAGATTCATGCCATTTTTTAATATGTTGTTCCCCTGAATGGATTGATTGTGAATATGTAATTTTTATGTGAATGTGATGTATGGTTTTAGAGTTATGAAAGTTGGGTAGAAAGTATGTTTTAACTGTATGTGTAATTGAGTTTCCTCTCAGGATAAGGGGAGGGAATATGTGGGATGTAACTGTGATGTGATTGGTTGTTTTATACCTCCCTGTGGGCGGTCCTGTATTTGAAAGACTGTAATAAAAACCAGGCTGGGTGTGCCAGCACCTCAGACCACTGCTTGACCCTCAACACGGAGCCTTGTCTCGTTCTTGTGGGGATTCACTGTATGCTGTTAGAGACTGATTGCCAGGAGTGTAAGCTGATTGTCTGCTTTTCCTGTTCATCTGCTAGCAGCTATTTGGGAGGTTCCAGTTCGGGAGTTGGAGTGCTATTTTTTATCCAGTTCGGGAGTTTGGTGTTCTGCAGTAGCTGTGCCTGTATCTCTGGAAGGGGAAGATCTCCTAAAAGGCTGTTAACCCCTTTTTACCCCTTTTGTGCAAAACAGTCCGTTACAGTGAGGAAGGCTGAACTTGATGGACACAAGTCTCTTTTCAGCTATGTAACTATGTAACCTACATAAATAGTCTGTCTAAAGGTAAAGGTGATGGGGACTACCGTCACATATATTCCCCCCCAAAGGTAGACTAAACAGGTACCAGACCTCTAATTGGTCTGTACCTGAGTTAGTCTGGTAGCTCACTACAAAATGTTCAGCTAACCTGGTAGCCTACGCCTGCACTCTGTCCCGATGCCAACGCTTCAGCTGGAGGTGCAGTTAGCTCCACCAATGTAGAGCTCCCCCTCATTCTCACACCTGCAGGAACAACAGTAAGTTGGGGGCAGAGAATAGTGGCACTCTGTCCCCTTACCAGCACTTCAGCTGAAGTGGTGGCTGCAACTTCGATGGCCGATACTCGAGAGTCCTGCGTCACTGACTATTGTAGACAGAGTCTAGCAACACTCTTCACTGCTGTCAGCTCTTCAGCTGAATTTGCACCCTGCTGCTGGGAAAGTAGGCCGGCTACCTCTACCTCCTCTTGCTTTGTTGCAATCTGCCACTGGGGAGTGAGACTAACTACAACTACCTCCACTCCCTTGGTTGAGATCTGCCACTGGGGAGGGAGGCTAACACCCTCTGATGTAAAGTCAATTAAATCTGTGGGCACATTCTCCCAGATCAGTTGCACCACCTCTGCAAAAGGGCTGCTGCAAACCTCTTTTCGCTGGAGACCTCCTGCACTCATCTTAGCCATCAGGAACTCGTGGTCTCTCTTGGCTTTTATATTGACGGTCACCTGGTGTTACGATTGCCTCCGGCCTAGCAGGAGGTTTGATCGCTTAGATGTCCTGGTTCCCAAAGACGTAGAGGCGAATGGTGCTTCAATCGGTAGAAAATCGGTAAATGTAGAATATCCCACTAGCTATAATAAAGCTAGGATTCCCGGATCCCTACAACACGAGTCGAGGCTGCGAGTTGAGCGTAAGACGAACTGGCTTTAATGGCACACAAGCATGGCAATTTATGCAAGTCCCCAGGTCCAAGGACAGCCCCCTATGGACCTGATGGGATAAAGGTACAGTACAAAGATTCAACCAATCATAATACTTTGTATCATTCAAACTAGTACCCGCCCAGATTGGAGATAATGAGCCCAACGGTTATACAATCTAATTATCTCCAAGCGCCCAAAAGTCCATGTGTTATTGTGTCCTAGAAAACAGCATAAAAATACACAACTTCAACATTTTAATGGGAATATGGTTCATTCGACTAGTCATTCGGTAACTCGGATCTAGACGCATCAGGTATACTATTTACGCCCAGATCCCACGAACAATAATGTGCGCTCAGATCTAGGCTATCTGGGCTATCTGGGGATACGTTATATGTGTGGAATGCATTCAGTAGTTTTGAAGTTATGGAATTTTTATGTATTTTTACTATATTATTTAAAATGGCATTTTGCCTCTATCCATGGAGATAATTGGATTTCTTCCCAATCATCTCCAGGATAGACAGGAAGGGTTGCTTGTACAAAGAGGAGGGTTTATGGCTGAGCAACTGTAATTGGCTAATGTATCATACTTGTCCCAGTCTTCCATCTGGTTCCCTAGGGGAGTGTCCACCAGGTGGGAGACCTGCATAAATACCGGGCAGGTAGCCCTCATTAAAGCAGGTTCTTGTTTTACCCTCAAGACGGAGCTTGGTCTCGTGTTTGGGGGGGATTGCTACTTTGGAGTATTCTTTTGCCTGTTCCAACATCTTAACATTGCAAACCAACAGTCTTGCACTATGCTATGTTATGTATTCCCTATATAGGATTCAGCCAATATATATATATATATATATATATATATGTTGTAGCGGAGAGGTAATATAATCCACGATATCTCCGCTGGGTAACAGGAACAACAAAGGATAATCCAGGGAATCAGCATACAATAATCCAAACAGCACTGCAGTAACCCTTCCTTCCCAAGAACTAGGCGACACGTAGGCTGGGAGTCAACTGAGGTCTTTTAATTCAGCTCCACAATTTATACAAGTCCCCATGCAAGGGGTTTCCTGAGTCCCCTCCCAGGGGCATTCCCAGAGGGGACTACATGGGGGACTTACAATACAGGACATTTCTCCCATCAGGCACTGCTGCACAAGAGGGATCCTCCCACTGGAATATACCGTTAAGTGGATTATCCCTCCGTGCAGCAGAACTCACAATTCACATTAAATTAAATAACTCCATGAATATCTGGTTCATTTAAACGAATGGACGTTCGGTAGATAGCTGGGGTCTGAGCGCATCATTCGTGAGATTACCGCTCAGATCCCAGCTAAAACAACCGAACGCCGCACGAAAAACCCATTCACTAACACATAGCCTTAAAATACCGATTACATATAAGGGAACAAAATACCGAATGTCCCGGATCTCCCGAACGGTCTGGAGGCTCAGCGGTGTTCGCGCCGTCGAGTAGCCGTTTTTAGTACCACCCGCTCAACGACCAAACACCGCTGAGGGAACAAAGGATCCAAGATGGCCGACCGCCGCATGGTCGGTAGTCGAACGACGGCCACCCCGGAGAGCCTCTAATAGGCGCCACACGCCTCTAAGTGTGTGGGCTATTAAATGATATTTTGTTCGGTTCCCGAACGGCCCGCAAAGGTGCCGTTTGTGAAACGAAGAGAATCAGCTATCTGCGTTCGGCAGATAGCCCAGGCAGGCAATACATTATTAACATTGCATTACAGTACATGCTGGAACACACAATAGGAACCCCATACCGGCAACCCTTAAAGAGGCAGTACAGAAATAATGTCCAAGTGGCTAGGTTTGCCACATATGTTGTATTGTGAAGATTAATAAGAGGAAAATCTTCGGGTCTATATCCTAAGGGAAGTGTATATTATATTTTATTTTAACAATAAAACACTTGGTTTGAAAGTCACTGTTATATTATTCTGTGTATCTTTATTACTGGCTGATTTCTAAACACATTTATTGTAGTTCAAAGACACATTACCTGGAGTATTATTGCTGTGAAGTTCTGTTATACACTCAGACACATTACTGGGAGTATTATTGCTGTGGGGCTCTGTTATGCACTCAGACACATTACTGGGAGTATTATTGCTGTGGAGCTCTGTTATACACTCAGACACATTACTGGGAGTATTATTGCTGTGGAGCTCTGTTATGCACTCAGACACATTACTGGGAGTATTATTGCTGTGGAGCTCTGTTATGCACTCAGACACATTACTGGGAGTATTATTGCTGTGGAGCTCTGTTATACACTCAGACACATTACTGGGAGTATTATTGCTGTGGGGCTCTGTTATACACTAGGACACATTACTGGGAGTATCAATGCTGTGGGGCTCTGTTATACACTCAGACACAGTACTGGGAGTATTATTGCTATGGAGCTCTGTTATACACTCAGACACATTACTGGGAGTATTATTGCTGTGAGCTCTGTTATACACTCAGACACATTACTGGGAGTATTATTGCTGTGGAGCTCTGTTATACACTCAGACACATTACTGGGAGTATTATTGCTGTGGAGCTCTGTTATACACTCAGACACATTACTGGGAGTATATTGCTGTGGAGCTCTGTTATACACTCAGACACATTACTGGGAGTATTATTGCTGTGGAGCTCTGTTATACACTCAGACACATTACTGGGAGTATTATTGCTGTGGAGCTCTGTTATACACTCAGACACATTACTGGGAGTATTATTGCTGTGGAGCTCTGTTATACACTCAGACACATTACTGGGAGTATTATTGCTGTGGAGCTCTGTTATACACTCAGACACATTACTGGGAGTATTATTGCTGTGGAGCTCTGTTATACACTCAGACACATTACTGGGAGTATTATTGCTGTGGAGCTCTGTTATACACTCAGACACATTACTGGGAGTATTATTGCTGTGGAGCTCTGTTATACACTCAGACACATTACTGGGAGTATTATTGCTGTGGAGCTCTGTTATACACTCAGACACATTACTGGGAGTATTATTGCTGTGGAGCTCTGTTATACACTCAGACACATTACTGGGAGTATTATTGCTGTGGAGCTCTGTTATACACTCAGACACATTACTGGGAGTATTATTGCTGTGGAGCTCTGTTATACACTCAGACACATTACTGGGAGTATTATTGCTGTGGAGCTCTGTTATACACTCAGACACATTACTGGGAGTATTATTGCTGTGGAGCTCTGTTATACACTCAGACACATTACTGGGAGTATTATTGCTGTGGAGCTCTGTTATACACTCAGACACATTACTGGGAGTATTATTGCTGTGGAGCTCTGTTATACACTCAGACACATTACTGGGAGTATTATTGCTGTGGAGCTCTGTTATACACTGCTGGGAGTATACACTCAGACACATTACATTACTGGGAGTATTATTGCCGTGGAGCTCTGTTATACACTCACACACATTACTGGGAGTATTATTGCCGTGGAGCTCTGTTATACACAGACACATTACTGGGAGTATTATTGCTGTGGAGCTCTGTTATACACCCAGACACATTACTGGGAGTATTATTGCTGTGGAGTTCTGTTTTACACTCAGGGACTCTTCATTCACTCTTGAAGAATATAAATGTTTTTTTATTTATTTAAGTATTATGATCAGAAACATTTTTACAACATTCTAAAAAGTGTTACATAGTTACATAGCTGAAAAGAGACTTGGTCCATCAAGTTCAGCCTTCCTCACATTTGTTTTTACTGTTGATCCAATAGAAGGAAAAAACCCCAGTTTGAAGCACTTCCAAGTTTGCAACACACTAGGGAAAAAAATACTTCTTGACCCCAGAATGGCAGTCAGATTTATCCTTGGATCAAGCAGTTATTACCCTACATTGAAAAATTATATCCTTGAATATTCTGTTTTTGCAAGTATGCATCTAGTTGCTGTTTGAACATCTGTATGGACTCTGATAAAACCACTAGACATGTGCAATTTGTTTCGTTCCGAATGGCAATTTCCGAATAGTCGAATTGCTGACGTCCCGAAGTTCCGAAATTACCGAATGTCAGAAGTGTCGAAGTTCCGAAGCACAGTATTGCCCAAGTACTAATACACCCAGTGGAAGAATGAAGAATGCTATACAAGTTTAAAATAAAAAGTATACAAACATAGCCAGGATTCAGCTGTAAGCATTTGCAACACTTACAACAATCAAGTAACATACATTCATATAAAATGTTAGTTACTTAGCCTGTCAAGGAATGAATAAGTAGATAGCTTCCTAATAATGTGGGAATTTGGGAGTTACTTACTAAAAGGCTGAAAGACCTAAATTGGTCTTTCAGCCAAATTTACTAATACTAAGTAAAGATTACTTAGTATTAGTAAATTATGCCCCTACTCGCTATACCACGAGTAGGGGCATGTCTATTAAACAGTGGCTGCTCACTGTAAAAAAAAAAAATGTCCCCCCCGTACCCCCCACCCACCGCTCTGGGGTGGGGGCCCTAAATTAGAATAAGGAGGGGACCTATTGTCCTCCCCCCTGGCCTCCACCCCTGAGCAGCGTGTGGGGGCCCTAAAGAAGAATAAGGGGTGGACCTATTGTCCTCCCCCCCCAGACCCCCACCCCTGAGCGACGGGTGGGGGCCCTAAATTAGAATAAGTAGGGGGGGACCTATTTCTCCCCCCCCCCCGGTCCCCACAAGAAGATTTTAGAAGAAAGAAGACATCAAATGGTAAGTTTTATTATTTTTTTTTTTACAGGTATCTAGTTTATGGTCCCCCCTCATTATTTTTAGGGTGAGGGGGGTAGGTAGGGGTTATTTTTTTTGGGGGGAGGGTGGTGACTAGGGGTTTGGGGACCCCTAGTCACCTTGGGTGGGGGGTTACATTTTTGTTTAGGATCCCCACCCGCCGCTCAGTGGCGGTGGCCGGGGAGAGGACAATAGTTTCCCCCCCTTATTGATATTTAAGGGGTGGGGGTCGGGGGGAGGACAATAGCCCCCCCCTTATTCTAACTTAGGGCCCCCACTAAGGGGTGGGGGCCAGAGGAGAGGACAATAGCCCCCCCTTATTCTAATTTAGGGCCCCCACCTACCGCTCAGGTTGCCGAAGTTCCGAAGTGTTGAAGTGCTGAAGTGCCAAACCGAACCCAAGTGCCAAATTCCTGAAGTTCCGAATTGCCTAAGTCCCGAATTTCGGAATGCCGAACAGAAAATTTTACCCATGCAAATCCCTTCTTCAGGCAGAGAATTCCACATCCTTATTGTTCTTACAGTAAAAAAAACCTTTCCTTTTCCTTAGACTAAATATTCTTTCTTCCAATCTAAACGCATGACCTCGTGTCCTATGTAAAGTCCGGTTTGTTAATAAACAATGGTTTGTTTTGGCCCCGAATATATTTGTATAAGGTTATCATATCCCCTGTCAGGCAACGTTTTTCTAAACTAAAGAGGTTTAAATTTGTTAACATTTCTTCATAGCTGACATGTCCCATTCCTTTTATTAATTTTGTAGCCCGCCTCTGCATTATTTCTAGTGCCATAATATCCTTCTTTAGAACAGGTGCCCAAAATTGCACAGCATATTCAATATGTGGTCTTACCAGTGATTTATAAAGAGGCAAAATAATATTCTCGTCCCGAGAATGAATGCCCTTTTTCATGCATGACAATACCTTACTGGCCTTAGCCACTGCTGATTGACATTGCACATTGTTGCATATTTGTTGTCTATAACAATTCCCAAGTCCTTTTCGTGTGTTGTTATCCCTAATTCACTTCCATTAAGGGTATACGTTGCTTGTGCATTCTTAACGCCGAAGTGCGTAACTTTGCATTTTTCAACATTAACTTTCATCTGCCATTTGAGTGCCCAGTCCCACAGTCTATCTAAATCCCTCTGCAGCAAATTAATATCTTGCTCACATTGTATTACTTTACAGAGTTTGTGTCATCTGCAAACACTGAAACATGACTTTCAATGCTTTTTTCAAGATCATTTATAAACATGTTAAATAGAAGGGGTCCCAGAACAGAACCCTGAGGGACACCACTTGCCACCTCTGTCCAGCTTGAAAATGTACCATTAATGACAACTCTTTGTACTCTATTTTTAAGCCAATGTTCTACCCAAGAACAAGCAATTTCATCTAGACCGATTTCCTTGAGTTTGAACACTAATCTTCTGTGTGGAACCGTATCAAATGCCTTGGCAAAATCCAAATAGATTACATCCACGGCAACACCCTGATCTATACTTCTATTTACTTCTTTGTAGAATGCAATCAAGTTGTGTTTACAACCGTGTTACAACCACCACTGAGATCATTGGAATCAGCAGAGACATTCCTTGGCCATTTACTCCACCATCGCAAGCTTGTATCATTTTGCAGATCACAGCACTTTGATGATGAATCTCAGACTTAGGTCTTCAAAGACCACATTGGCATGACTGTATTAGAAGCCATTGATCCATACAAGGTTAATAGTGATAGTACTTTGTAGGATGTGAACAATGTACTGTAGAGCCCAGCTGAACTCGTACAATTTCACAGTCTATAATATTACATTCTTCATCAATGCTAAACAAATTCAATTATATTGAGTGCCACAGTTAAATGAAAACCCTTACTGAAATTAAATAAGGGGCAGTAATGTAATTCTTTTATTTTACCCTGCAAACAGTAAAAATTACAGTATATTATTCCAAAGCCCAACAGCATGATTTCTATAGCCTTTAATTCTGAAATGCAAACCTATAAAACCAGAGCGAGATTAAATGGACACACCAGGTCACATTTGACCAATTTCATATGCATTAAAATATACAGAAAACAACATCTAATATGAGTCCATACTAAACCAGAAAGTAGCTAATGTTCTCTTGTAAAGCACTGCTGAGTTTTTCCTGTAAGCAGTGCTGAGTAGCACACTGTAGGAACCAAAACAACTTTAGTTTTATTAAGCAGTTTGGGTGTATAGATAATGTCCTTGCAGATTATCTTCTCTATTCTCTGCCATTAATGAGTTAAATCACTTTGGTTATATAGCCTTAGACACACCTCCCTGCATGTGACTTGCACAGCCTTGCTAAACACTTCCTGAAAAGAGAGATCTACTATTTGAACTTTATTTATTGCATTTTTTTAAATTTAGAATTTCTTATCTGCTGCTCTAGTTAATAGCCTCCTATACCCTACTCTTCCTGTGTGTGATTAAAGTTCAATTTACAGAGCAGGAGATAAAAACATCTGAAGCAAGTTAACATCTGATTGAAAATGGCTGTCAGCCACAGACAGACAGACGTGACCACTTGGATATAAACAAAGGTGACTTAACTTGTTAGTGGCAGAGAATTGAACAGTGAGACTGCAGGGGCATGATATATACACAAAAACTGCTTCACTAAGCTAAAGTTATTTTGATACCTATAGTGTCCTTTTAGCCCCTTAAGGACACATGACATGTGTGATATGTCATAATTCCCTTTTATTCCAGAAGTTTGGTCCTTAAGGAGTTAAAGGACACAGCAAGGGTTTCTGGGAGTTGAAGCCCAGTTGTCAGCTTTCTACTCTAGGAAGGGTAACACAGTTAGTTAGAGAATGCCTGTACAGAATAGTAACAGTGCCATAGTTTTATATGGTAGATTTCTAATTGGTGGAAAAAAGACAGGGTGGCTCTAAATCTCCTACATTTTGCAACATTGTAGACTGGTGAAATTGTCATTCCAAGTGTTTCATGTTTCCGACTATGAATCATATAAATGGCAAGATATGACAGTAATTGAACAATGTGAAAACAAACTAAAATGAAGGAGGAAGGATATTAGAACCCAATGTCCCAAAAGACTCAGGGACTTCTATAAAAGTGACCAAATTGCTTTTATTGCATTTATTTTGTTATTTACATCTATGTAGATTTATCTCTGCTCCAATTAGTAACAATCTCAATTTACTGTTCTGTACATTTCCGTTCTCCTGCCATTTTTTTAATGTTGCTTTCGACACAGAATATTGGCATATCCAATAAATCAAAAAGTAATGTAACATTTTATACTTTATTTCAGGCAAAAAAACAAAAAAAACGTGATTTATATAAATAATTTTGTTGTGAAAGGCATGAATGTATAATGCAAATATTCTGTATTATAAATAAGACATTTTCACATGCTCAAAAATCCCCAAGGATAAAAAAAAGGATTGTTTCACTCTTATAAATAACCCACTAAATGTTCACGCTGCTACTACCAATGCAACAAGGAAGTCAATATAACCTTAACGTTTCTCTTACCTATAGGTCATGTACAACAAGTTTTGTTTAGAATTGAAACCCAAAAAGGGCTTTGCAGTCTTAGCTGCCCCTTCCCTGCATCCTGATCCTGGACTACAAATCTCAGAATTCTCACTCACTATCTGTCAGAGACTATTGGGAAATGGAGAAGCAATCACTCATTAGAAGCACTTAAAGAATCTGATCGCATTACTCAGGAATCCGTTGTCATTGCCTTTTTAAGCACACTGGGGTATCATTATAATGTTATCTCTTTACAAGGTTCCCCGGCAATCACGGAAGAACAGATTATAAATATTTAAATGGGCTTCTCTAGTAAGATTGCTGAATATTTAACATCTGTTCTTTTAAGCCCCTTGAAAAGAACACACAATAGATACACATGACAAAGCTTGGTTATCCTACTAAACATTTCATTAACCTGTTTCCGATTTGATTAGTACATCATACATCACAGCCGACCCTAAATGTTTAATGTTAACCGGTGATTTAATTCCGTTACGTAAGGTTGAAGAATATTTGTTTGAAAGATTCCATTACTTTGTGGAACACAGTCTTCTTTATGACTATACGACACACTGTTCTACTCATCTGAGATTCGCCTTTGGTGATTAAGAGTGACAATCGAAGCATGCTATTTCTCTTAGAAGTGAAAAAAGATTACACATGCACTATCCCAGACAGAGTCAATTAGGAAGAAATTAAAAATGGTCCTGTATTTGACAAAATCCATTCCCTAATAAAAAATGGAACTTGTCAGTTAAA